>NW_006498527.1:39856-55942 GCF_000471905.2 Amborella trichopoda | reverse complement strand
GAGAGAGAGAGAGAGTATAAGCAGAAAACACGCATAAGAGTTAGAGAAGCACTAGTAGTTTATAATGTTCAGTACTTACCAGCAAATGTCCAACAAATTAAGATGTTTCATGCTGCTCAGAAGCAGAAAGTACAGTATCGAGTTTATTTCAGTGTTATGAAATTTCTTAGTGAAGAACTAGTGACTACAACCATCAACCCATCTGCTAAAATCTAAAATACTTACAGTACCAGAAACATAATAAAGGAATGACCAAAATACTTAAGTTGGTTAATTGCCAAGTGTACTAAGGAAATGACCAAGATATCCATAAGATAAAAAAATACATAAATAAATACATACATTTGATGTGTATTCTTAATGAGTAGGATGATTTCAAACATGACTTGGAAGTACCCTGTTGCCACATTATTTTATAAAATAGATAAGAGGGGTTTTAAAAAGGGAAAATATCTAGAATGTGAGTTGTGTTATGTTATGAACTATCAACAATACCCTCATAAATTGAAATAACAATGTATCCCCCCATTACTGACTTCCGCTAAATGACTGAAATCCCCAAAAGCAGACTTTAGAGGCCTTTGCATTTGCAGATGAATTGCGATGCTGTGAATGTTTAGAAGGCAAAATATCATATCTATTATGCAGTGTGTGTG
This sequence comes from Amborella trichopoda, assembly GCF_000471905.2. The sequence goes on along the minus strand of NW_006498527.1, from coordinate 55,286 downwards.
TGTGTGTGTGTGCGTGTGTGTGCGTGTGTGTGTATTATATCACATATGCATGGTTTTTGTGTTTTTTTACTTTATCACATCTATGCATGTTAAGATCACTATTATCACAAAACAACACACACAGACTCCAAAAACATATTTATCTTGAGATCGACGGCCTCCTCTATAAGGAAATTCATAGTTTTTACTCATGGACATAAGCTAAGGCCCTTGAATTTTGTGGCCTTGATAGCTCACATATTAAATATCCTTTAGAATGATACATAGGCCATTCCATTCTAATATAATGAGTGTCCCATTTTTGTCTGTTGGACAAGTATAGGTGTGGGCGTGCCGGCAAGCACACCATGGCCAGTTGGTTCCTTAGTATCAAGTGAGGTTATCATGAGTCATAACCATAAATTGAGTTCCACATAATAGTAAACATACTGGGTAACATCATCCAAAACTCAACTTGAAATCTCAGCAATGCTCAAATAGATTTCTGAGTTCAAAAATATTGTACACTAGTTTCTAAGGATCAAATTGCACAATTCATTCATCAGTTGATGATTATTATACTAAAAAAATATAATGCTTCTGTGCTGTCCAAAAGCACAATATCCACAATTAATAGTACTGATAATTCAATAGCATAGAGAAAAGCTCTGACATCAAGGAAAATCTTAACAATGGTTTTAGTTTGATTCTTCACAAAGGCATTCAAATACATTCACTTCATATAACTTCACATCACAAAATAAGGAGAAAACCAAGTGAAAGGGAATTCGAATAGAACGCAAAATGCTCATTCAGTAAAGACTAAATTGTTGAAACAAATATACAAACCATATATCAACTACCCCCCTTCTTAACTTCACATATCCTACTTATTGTTGAATTGAATCAAATGAAATCAACTCAAAATTAGTATGAATTGCCAACAAAACAGCACACAGGCTCCTAGACCACTCAACACATTTCAAACTTTAAATGTAACAATCTAGTGTAACAATCTTAGCTTTAATATAAAAAAATTCAGAAGACTTACACTTTGACGTTGGTTCCAGATTCTTCGGAGATCTTATACAGCTTTCCATGCAAAACATACTCAAATTTGTCTGCAAGTGATTTACGTCCACCCTGGATAGCAGAAACATCACACACTATTTTACGATCTTGCCCTAGAACAATATCACAAGTAAATCTACTAGTCTGTGAAATCATAATTTGAAACATATAGTTATTTTTGAAATTTAACATAGATAAACATAATTTAGAGAACAAAATAACTTTATGGCTAAGATAATAATTTATCCGGGTGCAGCTAGAAAGTGCTCATCTAGCACATATGTACAAGAAAAAAGGTTCCTTGTGCATTAACACCAAGGACACCACATAAAAAGTATCTATGGAATGCACTACCATTGTCTCAAAATGTTTGCCTACAATCCAATCCAACCAAGAACGGCATACCTTTGAATGCATCAGATACAACTTAGACAGTATTCGATGAATTATTGACTCCTCTTAAGAAAAAAAAAACATAAAGGAAGACAAATAATGTGAAGATGAAATGGCTACATGGCTGAAATCTTATGAAAAGCAGGGTACCTCTAGCGACGAGATGCAGACAGCAGTGCAATAGTGTCCCAACAGATAAAAAATATGCAACCTACTACAGAACCAACTACAATGTGACCCAAAGGGATTGGCATTACGGGAGCATCATGCACCGACCAACATTGACTTGAAGTGCACAACTTGGATTTTTTCTTTTTTTGCCTAATTTTCTTGTGTTGTTGTTCTTGCTTTAGCCTTGTTAGCGTTTAACATACAGTCTTCTCTTCGTGGTGCTTTCTCATTAATCAATATATTCTTTTGAAGAAAAGGTTAACAATCTTATTAATCTTGTCTTCCAGTTTTCTAGTATGTATTTCTTGCAGAGGTTTAAAATTTTATTTTGAACAATAAAAAATTACCTTATTTCCTAGTTAATTGTGGCGAAAATTTCATGAGAACAGTTGAATGTAATTAGGACTACTTCCAAAAATACTCCATCTTCACTGAAGAGGAAAATAATCACACGATTGTGTGCAAGTGTTTATCCTTGAGAAAATCAAAGACAACTTTAACTGTATGTTTGAGTAAAAATATACCAACATTGACAGGAGACATTAAATGAGAAAACATCTTTCACCCAATAAGAAATAAAAAAGTTTAAAAACCAGGCCGCTCTTCAAAAAGGTATTTTGAGAAGTACCAAGAGGCTCTTCAAAAAGGTATTTCTTGAGCATTGTCACAAAAAAGTACACTTAAGAAGTACCTAGCAGCCTAGTGATTTGGAACTCTTAGTCTAGGACATAATGTTACCAAGCGGCTCTCCAAAAAGGTATTTTGAGAAGTACCAAGAGGCTCTTCAAAAAGGTATTTCTTGAGCATTGTCACAAAAAAGTACACTTAAGAAGTACATAGCAGCCTAGTGATTTGGAACTCTTAGTCTAGGACATAATGTTACCAAGCGGCTCTTCAAAAACGTATTTTGAGAAGTACCAAGAGGCTCTTCAAAAAGGTATTTCTTGAGCATTGTCACAAAAAAGTACACTTAAGAAGTACCTAGCAGCCTAGTGATTTGGAACTCTTAGTCTAGGACATAACGTTCAAAGCTCAACTCCAAAATTTACCGATCAAATGAGGAGCTGTACTTCACAAAATACAAATCAGAAAGAGAACAAATGGTGCATAACTTGCATTATACTCCAAAGTGGTCTACTGAAAACGATATTCCTTATCTAAATTGAAATAATGAACCTCCCGGATCTAAAGAAACAGTGATCTATTGAAAAAGATAAAGAAGAAGCACAACACCTATTCAGGTGTCCAACATGGCAGCCAAAATGGCCAATTGGGAAAATAGATCAATAAATTAAAGTTTGTGTAGATTAAAAATTCATAAAGTTCAAAGAAACATGGGAACACCAGTTAATTTTTTGAAGTTCCAACAGAAAGGAAGTATAAACAACATGTCTTCCTACTTTCCATAAAAAGTGACAGACTTAAAAGATATTTAACAGTTTCAAAGAAATGCCAAGGACCTTTAATGTCAAAAATGTCAATAGGACTTTAGGATGGAACCAAGGTCCTAATGTTTGAAACATGAACAGGTATTTAAGAAATGGATAATGTTTCTAAGGGCAATCAAGAAATGTTGATACAGGTCATAGTATCAATTTGTATCAGTAGATGGCAAACACAAAAACCAGTGTGCAGGTTGACACATGCTAAAGGTGTAATAATGAGAAATAAAAAGATGAAAAGAACAAAGTGAGAAGCGAGCAACAATTGGAATTTTATTTTTGCTTGCACATAATGGACCTAGAACCCAAATAAAGTTTGTGAAGTATGAGCTAACTGAAATTTGACCTGTACACTACCACAAACTCTCACTATTCCTTTTCTGCTGTGCAAGGATATAGACTATCCCCATTAAGAAGCTGAATTTGTAAATGAGCGGGCAAAACCCAAGACAACAAGAAAAAAATAATGCAACGTCTGGAAAATTGAGATCTTCAAGGACAGTGGTAATCCCTTTTCCATTGAATGGAAGTTCTTTTGTAACATGATTTCACAATGGATGGTTACTATATTAATAAGAAGAAGGTGACATTGTACATTCATTCGGCACATTGTATTTGATACAGATAAGGCCTTGTTGGATAACTCCGTCATGGCCAGCTAAGCCGGTCATGTCGATCCCAAGCCCGGGTAATGGAGGAGGAATATGTTAGGTCAGGCGGCCAGCGTAAAACGTTGTCACATCTTTTTATGAAGCCGACCCCAAGTAGTTGGGATAAGGCTCGGATGATGATGATGGAAGATAAGGCACTTTCATCCTCTAAATGGAATCGAATCACACCAGAGCATGGCATACAAGCTATACAGTTAAGCCCACTAGAGCATATAGCTGTGCGTTGAGGAACATATCAAGCTAGGGATTGACAGATCAAAGAAGGTGAAATGCAGATGCATATACCTGAGTAAAATAACCAGTATCAGGAGTCCCATCCACGATTAGAGTTGGAGCCAGTACCATTGTAAATTTGTCACCCACATTAAGAGGATATACCTCTGTATTAACATCTAACTGCATGAACATATCAAACTGCTCGCTACGTGCTTCAATTCAGGAAACTGAAAGCCAGTATTTTCAAAAGCCTCAGCTCAAAAGATATACGAGAGGAACATAACATGACAAAGAAAAGATTGAGATTGGTTAAAGAAAATTGCTTGTACAAACTAGCATGCTAATCAAATTTTGAGATCTCCCAAAATCAACTTCCAACTCAATTTTCACAAAATGGGGACTACACTCACAGACAACATTCAACTACTGCTACAACAAATTCAATACTCAAATAAAATTACTTATAGGTGCATCAAAGGCAGAGAAAGATGAACACACATATAAGGCAATTTTTTTTTTGATAATACAAATATTAAATTTTGAATGTATCAAATATATATTAAGACACCAAATGTGCAACTCTAAATTCTATATTGACTAAGCACGCATCAAGTTACATAAAATACCTAGCATACATATCCAAGAGAGAACATATGCAACATTAGAATAGGATGATAAACTAATGCATCATTAAGCGCAGATCTGTATGAAGTTACAGTTTAAGAAATGCACATATTAAATTGCATACCAAGTGAGGAGTTTGAGCAGGCATCCCACCTATCGTATTAAGAGAAAATTACATGGACCACCCTTCCACAAACTTTCTATACATAAAATCCCCTGTATTTTTTATTCACATCATAAAACTTGTTACTATTCTCTTTCTGCATTGACCGCCCAAGGTGAAATTGTTAGGTAATTTTGGATGAAAATACCCCTATCAGTCAAACACAAAAAATTAAAAAATTAAAGATTAAAAAATTAAAAATTAAAATAATTTAAGTTTAAGGTTGGTTCAACCCTTGGAGGACCGGACTGACCTCGGCTCCAAGAACTTTCCCGAAGGTTGAATTGGCCTTAAACTTGAAATTTTATGTATTTGACTAAGTGGGGTATTGTCATCCAAAATGACAAAAAAAAAGGTTTATGGTGTGAATAAAAAATTATCGGGGTATCTATGTGTAGAAAATGCAAGGTGGGAGGTCTATGTAATTCTCCCTTGTCATCATCATCATCTAAACCTTATCCCAACTATTTGGGATCGAGTACACGAAACCTGTTCCACCATTCTGCGCTATCAAAGGCCATACTCTCAATTAGATCATAAGTCATCATATTTTTTTCTATTACTTCCATCCATATTCTTTGCGCCCTTTTAAAGACTTCCACCTAAAATAAATCACCCTTCCTAACCGGTGTTGTTCTAGGTCAACATTACACATGCCTAGACCAGCTCTATCTACTTTCCCTCATTTTATTGCCCATTGGAACTAACCTTAAGCCCCCTCAAATGTATTCTTTCCGAATTTTATCCTACCTTCTCTTGCCACTCATCCATCCAACATCCTCATCCTCAGCCAATGTTTCATAAAACGCTAGGCGGCCAGCCCAACGCCTAGCGACTAGGCATTGGGCGGGCGCCCTGAGGTGAAAAGTTTTTAGAAAATTGCATATATGCACATATATGCAAATATTTGTGTTAATTTCGTATTTTTTGCATTATGCGTATTCTAACTAACTTTTCAAAAAACAACTAAACAAGAAAATAACTAAAAATGACATCTCAAACGAACTCCAATTCCTCTCACAACCAGAAGAGCTAGTTATTAAACTGAAACATAAATAGCAATCTCCTACATGTTTGGAGCACCACTCCCATGCTGGCTGCAATTTGGGTGCAATTTCCATAATTACTTTAACATTGTCATAATTCATAAAGAAGTTTAGCGAATTTAAGATACAACATTAGTCATTAGGAACTCAAAAGAAAATTTCCAAATGAAATAATATTACCTGGATCTGATTTGTCCTTCGTCTCATTGCCATTTCTTTCCTGAACGACTTCAAACACACTTCTACAAAATGAGTTCATCAGTGGACATTTTATCTTGGATTTCCATGTTGAGAACTAGTCTCTCAAGGCACTCACTAAATCCATCCATGATTGCATATTTCCTCTCCATATCTAGGTCAGCATAAAAGAACTTTGGGTTCAAATAGTATCCAACTACATGCAAATGATATATTAAGCTGCCTATCCCACTTTCATTTACAATTTCCCAAATTGGGCCAAACTTGGCCTCATCATTGCCCAAATTCTCTGCCATCTCCTCCTTAGCTCCTTCTAGTGTATCATATATAAAGCCCATAGAGGGCTTGTCAGCATCAGCCAAGTGCAAGACCTCGACCAAAGGTAGAAAAACTGCTAGTGAGTGCTTCATCCCAAGCCAAAAAACTTTAGAAAGAATAATATGTCATTAGCCCTCTTTCATTTGGGATCTCTAGACCACCTAAACTATTCCAATCCTATGAAGTGAACATAGATCTCAATAGGATCCTCTTGCCAAATATGCTCTAAGACTCGGCCACTCAGGTAAGTAGTAGCAAACCTGATGACCACATGCCTCACCAGCTCCTCCTTTTTGGTGAACTTGTATATCATCTTAAGATTAATAGTGTGGCTGAATATGGACTTTGTGACCTCCTTAGCCATCGAAAATGTCCCTTTAATACTAGACAAGTCGCCAATGAATTATATGCTCCTCCCCAACCTCCTCAATGCGCTTATCAATTAAGGATAATATATAATACACATCATGAATCTCTCCAAAAGCATCAATGGAAGTCAAAAATACTATAGCAAAGGGACAATTCACCAATAGGTTCATGATATTCCCCCTCATATCACTTCATGCATCAGTCATTATGGAAACCCTGAACTGCACCCATCCATCCTCATGTAAACCACGAAGTGAGTCACCCATCCTTAGTGTGTTCTACCTCTTTCTTCAATAGTGGCTCTGAAATCTCATAAGGGGTTGGGCCATTCAACCCTAGCCCAAATTGGCCAATTGCGTCAACATTGTATGGAAGCCACTTAAACAAGCATTATTAAAAGAAATGCCAGCATGATAAAACCAACTAGCAATATACTAAATTACCCGGCCTCAATTTTCCTTCTTATATCTCTTTTCTAGTGTCGTTTCTCTTCCCCTTACCCTTTCACTTTCTCAACTGCAGTCTTCGGGTTAGGTGTAAAAAATATAATCAAAGGGCATGCATCAGTCATTATGGAAACCCTGAACTCCGCCCAACCATCCTCATGTAAACCCCAAAGTGAGCCACCCATCCTTAGTGTGTTCTACCTCTTTCTTCAATACTGGCTCTAAAATCTCATAAGGGGTTGGGCCATTTAACCCTGGCCCAAATTGGCCAATTGTGTCAACATTGTATGGAAGCCACTTAAACGAGCATAATTAAAAGAAATGCCAGCATGATAAACCAACTAGCAATATACTGAATTACTCAGCCTCAATTTTCCTTTTTATATCTCTTTTCTAGTGTCACTTCTTCGCCTTACCCTTTCACGTTCTCAACTGCAGTCTTCAGGTTAGGTGTAAAAAAAAAATCAAAGGGCCCTTTTATTCAAGGCCTCTTAGAACTCTGAGATACTGCCACCTAGCCCACCTCCTCTCCCCCTTCATCATCCTCATTAGTGTTTTCATCATCAAAAATATTAACGCCAACCCTCAATTCTGCATTTCTTCTATATCCTTCTCCTTTGGTAATCTTTTATTTCAGCTTTCATATAGTTAAAATTCTCTTTCTTTACAAGATCATGAACTTTTGACATGGGGCAATATTTCCTCTAATACTGGCAAGATGTTTCTTAAATTTATTTATCTCAGGATTCAAAACAATCCACAAAAATTGCACAGTACTTTGTGTATTTTTTTTATCCCGGTTAACATAATACTTCCATCCCTAATCCCAACTCCTATTTGACCGCATGGAAGACATCTAAAATCTGAAAAAAGAAATCTCAAATATTGATTGTAAACCAACTTTTTGCCCGGTCTTTGTTCTTCATTGTTTTTTATATCTTTCGAGCTAGAACTCACCTCGCAAAAGTCTTCAAAAACCTTCACTAGTAACCTAAAAGAAATTCTGAAAATGAAGAGTAAGCTTTTGGATGCTTTTTCAAACATCATATTATTTTTTCAATTCAAAGATATCTCAAAATCAATCAATTTGAGAGCTTAGATTCGAAATGTTTTACACTTTGGCAGTTTAGAATAGCTCCATAGTCATTTATGTAAAATTAGTGGGCCAAAATGACCTGAAGTGCCCTTGGGGTCACTTTAATCTAAAAAAAAAGGGCCCAATACCTAGGTGCCCACCAAGGACTGCGCACTAGGCACCAACCTAGGCCGCCAGGGCAAGCACCCAGGTATTGACGTTCATGGAGGCTGTAGAGGCCTAGGCATGCACCATAAGGTCCTTTCAGTGCTTAGGCGGTGAGTGGACCATTTGTTTGAACAATGATCTCAACTATGCTCATTCTATAATATGTTGTTTCTTGACCGCCCAACATTCCATCCCATAAATTATGGCTGGTCCTACAACCGTCCATCCTATAAAACTTCTCCTTTCAGTTTCATTGGTATGCGACGATCACATAGACTCCAAAAGTGCATCTCTATTTCGTCCACCGAGCTCTAATTTTATGAGCAACATCTTCCTCAATCTCTCCTTTCTTGTGGATTATTGACTAAATATATCACGCTCTTTCGAGCTCACTATGTACAAGTATCCTCACTACATCACTCAAAAAAGGTACATAATCGAAGCTCTCAATGTTGAGGGGAACAACGACCATTCCCTTGGGAGGGCACATTTGAAATATCAAGGTAGGTTACAAGGGGATATTTGGGATGATTTAAAGCTCAAAAATTCATCCAAACATCTGGGATCAGAAATCAACTAAAAGTGTTTCAACATCTACCTAGTTATTCTCAAACTTTGGATTCTAGCATTCAGTTCTTCAATTTTTATACACATGTTATATAAAACATATACTTTATTAGATATTACACGCAATATATGTAATTGTGTATAGCATATGAATATATATATATATCCCTCAAGCACAAAGCGCCACCTAGGCAGCCAGGGCCCAAAACGTTGATAAAGGTGACGCAAACTACTTTTTAAAGGTATAACTTTTCACATGGATGCCCATTTAAGGTGATTTGGAACTCAAATTTGAAGGTCTCTCGGAGATCCATGACTATATCCTTGGGCTTTTTTACCAATTTGGATGTTTCGGCCCTCAAATCTTTGTTGAAAAGCAACTGAAATTTTTATTAGGAATATTGGCATTAAATAAGAAAGTGTGAAACTTCGATTTTATTTTAGAAAGTCAAAGTTATTTCCCATTTGTTGTTAGAAGTGTTCCACAAATTAACTTCCTAATTTTGTAAAGGGGCTAGCTCCCAAAAATTATAAAGGATCTAGTTCCTTAATATAGGAAGGGAGAGATTTTATGATTGCCTAAATTTCAAGTTAAGGAAGATAGGAGGTTCCTATATCTATAAATAAAGATGTAGGCCCAAGGCCAACGATGATAGAGATTGAGTTGAGAAAAGGTTTGCTTATGATTGATTTAGTTGATATCATTTCGGTTAGTGAAGATGCCAATACAATTCTATGCCTCCGAAGTAGAATAAGGTCTTTGACTCCTTATACAAGTTAAAATCTTCTTCTTCCTTCAACCATTCTCTCCTTACTATTCATATACCACCATTTCGCCAAAACCCTATGAAAACCCTACCTCCGTCATTCCAAAAGTTCTTTAGACCCCTAGGAAAATCAGCCCATAACAGAACCTAACAATGGAGCCAGAGCCGATCTACTAGCTAAGGATGGAGCCAGAGCCGGCACTGAAGACTAGTGGTGTTATGGGTTTTTTGCGGCGCTCTAAGGGAGGTGTTATGGGGTTTTTTGCGGAGCTCTAAGGTACTGTGCTTTTATTTGATTCTCTTCCTCGCCCCCTTTGTATCTTTTTTGTACACTAACTCTTTACTGTGTAAGGGGACTTCTTATAACCCCATTTTGTTTACGGTCTTTTGACCCATTTTTTACCAAGAGCCCTACCGTTTAGGCACTCCTGGTTTGCCTTGTCTCTTGTATCTATCTCTCTTTCTCAATACAAACGTTAACAGTTATAAAAAAAAAAAACAGAACCTAACAATATATCTTCAATCCCGACTCTTTTCTATTTCAAAACCAACCCAAGAGCCATTCATTCTTGTATCTTGATGGACTGTTAAAGTTCAATAACTTTAGCATCCATTAAACCCTTTATTTTTAACCCTAAAGTTCACCTTAACCTCATCAAGACCTCCCCCAACCCCCAAATAAATAAATAAATAACCAAAAAACCAGAAAAGAAGTAGCCTGAGTCCTACCTCCTTTATGCCTCCTACAACCCACTCCTACTACGGTATAGGCAACTTGAATCAACCATGACCCTGTTGACTTAAATCTGAGATATAGCCCACCAAGCCTTTGCCAAACTCATGCAGGAACTTTGTCCTAAATCAAAGTGCAGCCCAATCTATGAAATTTTACCGATTTCATTTTTCTTATCAAATCCAACAAGGTTATAGCAACTATGAAATCGATCAACGGTCTCAACAATTGTTTTGACGGTCTTCCTCTGAATAATGCATCATATTTTACTAGCAATGACCATCACACAAGAACTGCAAAATTGAAAGATGAAAAGAATAGATTCGTTGCAAAAAATTGAACCTTTGACCACTTCAAATGATTTTAAGTTGGTTAATAAGGCATGATTCATACTAATAGGGTGCCTATAGGAATTATCACTGGTTACATCATTTTTTTGTTGTGGACTGCATTCTTGTTGTTATTTACAGTGCAAGCACTTCATACATTGATTTCTACTTTCTACGCACACGCTATTTAATTTACAAGGTTTACAGCAATCAAATATAAAACTCACTAAAATAAGAGCAATTTTTTAGAGTATGCAAGTTTGGTGTGTGTGAAGGACACAACTAAAAACATTATACCTGCTCACCCAAACTAGAAGTTACACCACCAGACCAAAAGCCACAGGCATGTAATTGACATGGTAATTGGTGATTTTCCATGAACATTATTTATTTCAAAGTTATACTTTCAAGGTAGCATGTTTACTACTAAACCAGATGAAAAAATCAATAGGGTGGAATGTATATACTTTGAAGATCGCATATTTCCTACTAAAAAACAAAAAAATATTCAATAATATGTAAACGTGGAAAGACAAAAAATGTAGACCTTTATCAAACTTCTTTCCATCTGGGTTCAACTTTGTCAAAGTAAAGATATCCCCAAAGAGTAGCTCCACCATTTTCTAGAATAAAATTTCCCACACAAGCAGAACTGTTCCTGCAAGTAATGAGATAGAGAGAGAGGCAAAAATTAAACAATGTTAACAAGAAGTCCATTCATTTGCATGAGTTTCGACAAATTCAAGAGTTCCACACTTACCGCACTACAATAGTCACCTAAGTATTGTTCACTGCAACAGAAAATAAAATGGAGTCAGAAATCTGTGCCCTTTCTCAATTTTCTTACACATTCAAGTCCCAAAATCACATTCTTTGATCCAAAATTTCAACTTATGCTAGCTTTTCACTACATCTCCCTATTAGAAGTTCATGATCCAACACACACACACACATGGGGGAAGGGGGGAAGGAGAGAAGGAGAGAGTCACCTCTAAATTTAGCCCAACAATGAATAAGTATTCTTTGATCAATGAAGAAGTCTCCCTTCTCTCTCTCACACACACAAAAAACGCATGAAACAATGAATGACTCAATTTAACTCAAAACTAAAGAAGCTTCTCTTTTTTGTTGAGTTCCACCTCTCACTCTCCAAGCATAAGAAGTTTAACGATTTAAAAGGACATGCGTCCAATGACACCATTTACTTTTGATATATACATGCCACAATCATCATTAACTTTTTAACATAAAAATTTATGATTAAAGATATGTTATTGTTTAAACACAAAAGCCAAAACAACATTTCTCGAATGTTGTGACGCACTTTCATCTTTTAGATTTCACATCTAATGGTTAAAAGTGATCATGACCTCCTTATATCAAACTAACTGATCTCGTAATATACAATCCCTTAAAATAGAGATCCCTTAGTGAGAAATTAAAAGGAAAAAGAAATCAATAGTGCTTCACATGATATTGCATTTTAATAATAAATAAGAGAAAGTAAGTACACTCGATAGACTTCCATTACATAGAATTAAAACACGTCCGTATTAACATTCAAGTTGTTTCTCAACCAATCAAAATGGAGAGGAGGAAAAGACAATACAATACATACCAAAAAGAATACTGGCAAAATAAAAATAGGATAAAAGAAGATTTCCATTCCTTTTCTTCTCACTCTTCTCTTTTCCCACTTGTATGTTGCAACTTTCCATGTGAACCACAAAGTGGAAAGAAACATAATGGCTACCAAACTGAAAATTTTAACCTCAAGTGCATCAGAGAAATGAAACAACAATAGATCGATGGAGAATAATGGAGAATACGATAAAACTGTTGCACCAACTGTGAGCAACCATAACCATCACAAAGTCATAGATTCAATGACTTCACACTATGAATTAATCAAACTTCTGTGATAACGTTTCCCTTTTAAGCTTAAGCAGAATTTCTATCATTCAAGAACATTATGCCAGTCCTCTACTATTTTTATTGCCAAAAGATTTTTTCTAACCCAACACTGAGTAAGCACAGATGGGAACAGATAGTAACCATTCAACCACATCTTTGGAGGAATAAGAAAACACAAACCCGAATAAAATGAGCACAAAAGCTAAACATCTAGGTAACTCTTGCACTTCATAGTGATGCTCATCTGCACTTCATGAGCATTTAACTTGAAGCAAATCTCTTTTAGAATCTGAATTTCCATGATCAACGATGTTAATAATCACAAACAAACTACTCCACAAAATCATGACTAAACTCCTACGTAAAAATAAAACTATGTAATTCATCACAATACATGAAGTGAGTTCTCCTCAGTTGCTATGTAAAATCTCGTGCTAGAAGATGTTGCCCACTGATAACTTCGACGTTTAACCCAGAAAAAAAAAATGCAAGGAGAAAGAAAAAAGCAAGCAATAATTCAACCATTTGTGGAGAAGAAAGGAGTATGCCTTCGGTGCTTTACTTGGTTGTTCTTTAGTTCCTTTTCCTCAGTTTTGTGTACAAATATGAAAAAATAACAAACTTGACGTATATAACGGATATTTACTATTTTATCAATGAATTTTATCAACAATGGATATTTACTAGTTTCACATCAATTTCAACCAGTGATCACGACACAGATTTTACAGTGTGGTTTTCAAAAACAAAAGATTCACTTATTCTTTATAAAATTATATTATTACTTAATTTTTATTGAGATCTTAACATAGCTTTTATACTGAGTTCAAAGTAAATAAGAAACACAGACCCACAATGATTTTGATCCGAAAACACATAATATTTTACTGTTTTCACAAAGATTATACTCTTTTCACACGCATTATTTTCTTGTTTCTTGATAATGAACATCGAGTTTTCTGTTTTCATACAGGGATTTCACACAGGACTAAAGACATCTAGATTTTACACTCTTTTTTTAGGTGATTCGAGATTTTACACTCTTTTTTTGGGTGATTTGAGATTTTACACTCTTGAATACACTAAAACAGAGATTTACTGATTCTTTAGGTGACAGTTTTATGCTATCCATGTATAATTGAAATAACACATATTATGAATATCCGGGACTTAGAGAGAGATAAAAGATATTTCGAAAATTGATGATTCAAAAATACATTACAAGATGCATTATTTCCAAAACTTGCAATCCATTTTTTTCTCATGTCCATGCATCTTGATGTCGAGATGATCAATTTGAGGATATTTGAATATCAAAACAACATTTTCTAGTGAAAATTTTGAGGTGGGCTCGAATTTGATTGTTTGGAGCCTTGACTTTATAAATTTTTTTTTCAAATTTTAATGTTAAGACACTAGACCCCTCATTTCTATTTTTATTATCTAATGGGTCATTTGGGTCGTTGGATATGCAAATCATGGATATGCCTCAAAACAGGGTTGTGCATATCATGGCTCGAGGACGGGCCAGGCCAGGCCTAGGACTAGGCTACGACAGAACCAGTCCGACCTTGTATTTTTCTTTATTGTTAAAATTTTATTTATTTTTATTAGGCTAGTCCCAGCCAGGATCGGGCCAAGACCTTGCGAGTGGCAACAATTGGAAAAATATTTAAGGTTGTAACCATATACTACAGAAATAAGATGCACCTGAAATCCAATAGAAAATAGTGTTCCCAAGTTGGAAAATCTTCCAGTAGTTCATATTGACCTCGAAGTATATAATATAAACAATAAAAGAATTTCAAATCCTAAAAATAGTACATTTTGGAACAAGTTATCTACACCGTCTATTTTCGAGATTTTAATGTATTTATAGATCTGCTCGACCTACACATTTAAGACATTTAAACATTATGATTAGGGTTGAACATAAATTTTCAAGCCATAAGGTTACCAACAATAGAACTATGTCTTTTGACAAAATTTAAAGGTGTGCCTTACTTGTAAGGCATAAGGTGGGCACCTTATTCACACCTAAATAAAATGAGATATGTTTAGTATATAACACGTTTGTTGTGTATTAGGTACACAGTTCATAGCAGGATTCCACCAATAAACTAGGAATCGTCCGTGTCCAGAGAGAACCGGGCGATTCCCAACAGTAAATGGCGAGTCAGACGGAGTCAGACATAGTCACCCGTAAGAAAACGGGCTGCACAGTGTTATTCACGGGATTTCAATTTTTTTTGTCATTTTGTCATCAATTTTCAACTTTTTTAACCTTATGAACGAATCTTGCAGGCTTTAATTCAAATTTCTCATCCATGTGAGTCGAGAAAACGAATGAAAAAGCATCGTTTTTATCAACAAATTTGGATCGAAGAGTGAGTTTTAGGGTTTCCGCCATTTCACTGATTTCAAGCGAAAGAATGCATCATTTTTTATAAAAGTTCAGGGTGAGTGATCGTAAGAGTGTTGATCAGAACTTTTTGTTCATAATTTGTGATTATCTTGGAGGAATACCTTTAAATTTTGAGTTTGAAGGCATGGGTGCAAGAAGAATAAGTAAGAACTGTTTTTTTTTTTTTTTCCGCCATGCGATCAAATTCAGTCAAATTTTGCAAATCATGTATTAAATTTATAGGGTTTTGATTCGTTGTAGTGTTGTTTATCATCACATGTATTCAATTTGATTATATTTATTCAATTTGAGTTTGATTTTTGAGAAAAAAAGATTGATATCTGTTAAAAAAAAAAATGGACAGAC
>NW_006498527.1:7424-25232 GCF_000471905.2 Amborella trichopoda | reverse complement strand
TATATATATATATATATCAAAGAAGAATATATATTAAACGGGATGAAGTGGATGCCCACTTATTGGTCATTGTATTTGTATCCCAAGTTCCCAACTTAGGCTAAACCAATATTTAAAAAAACGGATCAGTGACCTAGATTGCCATCCCAAAAATTGGTATGGAATAGCAGATCAAAGATCTAGATTGGTGTATTGGTTGGATTGGCCTGATTTGACCTAAAGTTTTTTTCAAAACAGTGTTAAAAATCATTATAAATATTGTTTTTTCAGATTTTTTTAAAAGTGGGGGTAGTGAATTATGGATTTTCAATATTTTGCAAAAGTATGTGAATATTGAGATGTTATATTTTGTCTAAGTATATTGATATTAATTTTAAAACAATACTTTTACATAGTTTTTATACTTATTTTTGTGATTTTTAGTAAAGAAACGAGGGACAAAGTGATTTTTGCTACTAATAGCATGACACTAATTGTGATTTTTTATTCTTATTTTATTTTATTTTTTATCTAAACAAAGACAAATAATAAGAAATTTAATCTAAACAGGAACAACTTTGTTCTTTACTTATCTATCCTTAAATACATTGAAAAACTCTCACAATTAGCTTTTTCTTTCAAAATTGAAAAATCTTTTGAAGTTCTAAAAATGCAAAGTAAATTTCAAAAAAAGAAGAAAAAGGAGGTTCATTTTAAGAAGAATTTTCTCTACATTCCAATGAGGAGAAAAGGCAAAATTTGTTAATATGGCCAAAAAAAACTTACAATGTCTGGACTTGGTCTACGAAGAGCATGAACAATGTGGTGTAGGACGCTGATGAAGGGAGTTGCACCAATGCCGAGGCCGACAAGGAGGACGATGTCGTAGTTTATGTGATCTTGCGATGCCGATCCATACGGTCCATCAATCAATAATCTCGGGTACTTTACAGTGCTGGATTTTGATGTCTGTTCATGCATGCCACAAACTTTAACCATAATATGTGCATTTCTGTGTGTATATGTGTGTATGTGTGTGTGTGCATGCTCGCTTGTATTCACGAGAGCGTGTGTTTGTTTTGACCTTATCTAATAGTTATCGTTGTCACGATATTATCGACTGGGAGCTTTATACCTTTTTATCAGGAATTTATCAAATAATTATCAAGACTTTAAAATATCAAATGAATATGTTTTAATTAATAGCAATACATATGAAATTCCATCCTACACACTCATAAACATAAATGTGCTAAATGTTTATAAAATGAAATTGACAAAAATTTTTATTTATCTTAAAATTTAAATATTATAAATCACTGACTCAATAACTTGACACAGTTTCTATGAGTCCATATAGAAATGAGTCGCCTCTTAAAAACCTATTTTTGAGATGGACTTTTGGACTTGATATTTAAAGATATGTAATCTCTAATATGGAGATCATGAATATAAAAAATAAATAAATTTTGAAAATTATAAATAATAATTCTATTAAGACAACATTTGGACCATTAGTTTCAATTGTTTTTAGATGATCGACCTATTTGCATCCGTTTTTTAAAATGGATGTTTTATACCTTGGGACCGCATATTTTAGAAATGCGGTCCAGCTGCATAAAACAATTTTCTCGATTACCTTAGCTTGCATATGCATCATCGATTCCTACAAATTGCTCCTTGTTTCTCATAATGATATTGCCTAGATTTTAGAGTTGTTGTATAATTTTATACAAGGGAAATTTATCAAAATGCACCTAAGAGGCGAACCATTTAACATTTTACCCATTTTTTTTTACTTAATTTCAAAAAATCCATAAAATTACACAAAATCGTGACTTTAAATAGTTGCAATAGGACAAAATGATAAACATTTTATATGTTAGACGTATTTTCCCACATAAAACTTTGTCAATAATTTTCATGTTAGGCATACTTTGTCAAAAATTTTCATAAGATCGTGACTTTAAATAGTTGCAAAAGGAAAAAATGATACACATTTTATATGTTAGGCATATTTTCCCACATAAAACTTTGTCAAAATTTTTCATGGTAAGCGAATTTTAATAAATTACTCTTATTATTATATATAATAACATATTCCTCCTCATATTCAAGGGCTCTTATATTTGTCTAGGTGAAAACATATATATTTGTGGACTAATTACCTCTTGAAAAACGCTGTAAATTTGATGTGTCCAATCCCCAAGGGTTCTTATATGAAGAGCAAGATATGGGTCATCTGGAGCTGATGTCAATGAGAATGGATGCCTAGACATTTCAAAACATAATAGAAAGATTGAAACAGAAAATTGATGATGAGAACAAAATGTAGCTTCCAAAACTTAATTCTAATTAAATTATTAGACTATGCTTTGTGGTTCAAATTATTAAAAAAGGTTGAGATATTGGGGGTGTCAATAGGACTATCCACCAAAAGCATGTCATCAATTTTTTGCAAGTTTCATTGTTTTTCTATTTTCTTCTTGGAAAAGTATAGAATTTCTATTTTCTTCTTGGGAAAGTATAGAATAAGACCACTTATTTTTGGTACAAGGTGGTCACATTAATCTTGACCATTGAATGTGAAATTGGGTGGCTGCAATTATTCCATTAATCAAACTCAAACTTTAAAAGAAATTTTCTCGAACTTTTTGACACATCCAAGCTATCAAATTTCACATAAGTAATTGTGAGCACCTTGTTTCAAAAGTCAATGGTTCATTGTATACAATCTCTCTCTTCTTTTTAGTCTTTTAATACTTTATTTATTTCAAAAGCATGTGTATTATACTCCAGCATGAGCAAATTTTATATAGGAATTGGGCTTGGCTTAAGTGATTAGCAGCTGACATTTACGAGTTCTACATCTCAAGTTGGATTCCTACTACTGAACTACCAAAATTAGAAAAAGTTACATTTGCTCATTCAAGTAAATGACCAATCCGAGTATATTCTCATAAAAGCAAAAACACGATTTTAAGTGCCTAAACACCTGGATCTTTTCTTTTTCTCTGTACTCATATTAGGAATGTTATTTATTCTGTACTGCTTTGTAACCCAATAAATTGACAGGGCATTCTAGCTTCTAAAATAATGCAAGTTTGAGTAGATCACATTCCATAATTTATGGGTCTATCATATTCATAGCTAGGATTTTACCTATATGTTTTGTATATAATTTTTATTTCATAAAGCTTTTTGGGATTAAATGTAAGCTCACCATTCAAATGGAGAAATCTGAGGACATTGTAGGAAAACATACATTCCGCTTCTATAATGAAATCCCTTTGGCTTTCTCAATTTCAATGATAGAACTTTTCCAGGATAAATCACAGCCTGCATAGAGCTCAAATACAACAACAAAATGGTGAATTACATCAACCATTTTATCAATATGAACGAAATAGAGCACGAATATCCCAAAATTTTTCAAAATTTTCATTTTGGTATTTGAAAAGGAATATAGAGAAAACAATTTGTTTTTAAAGCAATTTACATGAAATTTTATGCACTTTAGGGAAACGTTTCTCGATTGTTGAAAAAATATTAAAAATGAAGAAGTTTGCAAACCTCAAGAACATTGCAGTCATAGTGATTTGATCGATTGATACGTATAATCCTTTCCCCGACATATATAATTATAGGGATCGCAATATACATCCATGTCTGCGTCCAGATTTCGCAGTACGTTAGAATAACAAGTTAAAATAACAAAAAAAGCAAAAAATACAAGGAAAGACAGAAAATTCAAGAAAACAATAAGGGAAATAAGAAGGGAAAAACAACAAAAGAAAAGTGACATGAAAACTAGAACTCCCAATATTTGAATTCAATTTCATGATCACTTTAATTATTGAGAAATTGGAAATAGCATAAAATTTTCAAAAAAATAGAAATAAACACCAAGAAGGATGTAAAACTCACTG
Organism: Amborella trichopoda; assembly: GCF_000471905.2. The sequence goes on along the minus strand of NW_006498527.1, from coordinate 21,324 downwards.
TTTTCTCCATGTTGTCTTTGGTAAAAAATAGGAGCATGGAATGCACAATAAGCAATGCATAAACCAAGATGAACAAGTGGTGCGAGTACCAAAAGACGTTGAAGCCTGTGATTCGTCGGAATGGCCATGGCAAAGCTGCCGGATTTCGGCGTGGCAATTGGGTGGCGGTTAAGAATGCTGCAACCATCATAGCAACCATACATATTCCTGTTGCCACTTCGGTGGTTGCCAATATCTCAACATAACTAGGTTGGTGGTGGCCAAAGTTTTCGTAGATTGTCTGTCGAAAAATGGTATGGTTGCATCCGACGATCCTTGGGAAGTCGCAAGCAAGATGGGTCCCACCGTGTAGAATCACACCTGTGACAATTCCCCCTGCAATCAACTACACTAAAAAGGGATGATTTTGTGAGAACCAAGCTTGGAGTTAGGAGAAATAGTAGCATTAAACTTGTAAAACCATGCATTAAGGTTTTCTATCTAGCACTTTAAGAATGAGGTCAATTGTGTCTTATCAATACTTTGTGTAGATCTGTTTAGCATCTTAGAAACTGGGGTTAACCCATTATCTAAGATGGTCTTTTTTTTTTTTTTTTTTTTAACATATTGAAATAGGCTTCACTATGATAAGAAAAGTTATATATTTAGTAAGAGGAAAGCATAGAATCATCTCTTACTATTATACGTTAAATCAAGTGGCTAGGGGTGTATCATTGAACACCTTTAAAATTCCAGAAAATTTTCTCGAATTTCATTAGGGAAGTGACTGCCACCTTGGGCATCTAATTTTACATCTAATAGTTTCAGAATTTTGTAACTTTGTGTACAAAAGATAACAATCTCATCCTCTTACAGTAAATTGCAGCATTATGTATCCCATTTTTCATTCCACTGGTATTTGCAATTTGTCATAATAAGGAAAATAGCATGACCTAAGGTTACCTTATGGAAATTGATATTGTCATTAAATGGAATAACCGAACTAATCCAACGGTTTTGCCGGAGCCACGTGATCGTATTTCGACAGACAGGAAGGAGGATCAGAGCCATGTTGAGTTTGAGGGTCTCAGCAGCCCCTTTGGCTGTGCAGAGACAATAACCCATGACTTCAAAAGGCAAACTTTGCTTATATTGCATGAATTTCCAGGCAAAAAGAGAAGCACAGGCCAGCAACCAAGCCAATATTATCCATGCTCTGCGCCAATGTGTTTGGATCTCAATTGTGAAATGTGAGATGATCCTTTGAATTGGGTTAGTATAAATCCACTTGGGAATGTATCCATGTTCATAAGATTCTGATGAGAAAAGTTCCTTGAAGAATTCTTCAAGTTGGGATAACTGCAACAGGGTAATTGCATCAGTTAGTAAGGCCTTGCAATACAAGGGAAACTTTGTGGATTCAACATTGATGCATGTATATGTGCGAGTATGTCACTAAGCGGTCAGTATCAGCATTGGTTTTTTAGACACAACATTTCTGTGAAACATTTTAAATAAGGGGAGCAAGTTCATGCGACGGTTCTATAGTAATATAGTGAAACAATCTTCAAAAATAATGTTAGAGCCATTTGTTTGACTGTAAATTTTAAATACGTACTCTTTTCATTCTAATGAACAATTGCAGAAGTGCAAAATTTGAAAATACATTCTAAAAAGTAAGTTTTTAGTCCAATTAATATATGCCAAATTTTTTTATGCTTAGATCTAGGCCTTGGAAAATTATTATTTTATTTCCAAAATTTTTAGATAGCTTTATTATTATTAAATTAACAATATTAAAAATATTGATTTTTTGAATTCGTAAAAGCTTAGATCTTGAAATTCACCAAATGTTTGGTCTATATTTGTTGTTGGTAGGGACTCATTGTGACCCTATTCAGGGTGCATCTTGAATTTTTATTTTTTTTGAATTGATCATTGGAATAAAAAGAGTGTATGCGCAAAATTTGGGGTCTAAAAGTGTAATTTTATTAGGGTGTGGTTTCTATAAGTTTGCAACCTTAAACAATCCAATTAAGGCGCACCTCCAAATTTTATCATAACATGTAATTTTGGTGAAAACATTCTTAGGATTATTTCAAAATCTATTTTCATTTCTAATTATAAAATTTTAAACTTCAAAAATGGTTAAAATCAAGTAGATCTATAAACATATGAAAATCTTGAAAATAGACGGTCTAGATAATGTATTGCAAGATGCACTATTTTTTAAAATCAAATTTTATTTTATTTTTCATATTCATACATCTCGATGTTAAGATGATCAATTAGAGGTTTTTTCAACATTAAAACAATATTTTCCGATGGAGTTTTAAGGTGCATCTATAATTCTACATTTTAAGGTTGCAACCTTATATAAACTTTTTTCATTTTAGTATATTACAATGATATAGTGATGGTGAAATCATTTCCCAATAAATAAAGAGGAGGTCAAGATTTTAGGTTATATTAAATACTTTATAGCGGGTTCCAAGAAAAAAGTCAAAGTCATGTCTAAGTCACTAATGTGACAAATATAGATATCATATGAGTGTTATCAAGATCGGACTAAACATCAAAATGGTTAGAGATTTGATCCAGTCAAAATTGATTTGACAATTTTGTGAACTAGTAGTATTAGATTTTTTTAAAAAAATAACTTAAATATATAAAATATAATATAAATAAATTTTTTTCATTTTATTTAACTAATTAAATTGGTCAAAATTAGATGGTTTGATTAGTAAAAAACCAATCAAATATTAATTTTGACTAGCATTGTTTTAATGGTCATAATAAGTGCTTTGGTCTAGTCCTAATGACTATCATCGGATCTTTGATGCGTCGACACGTGAAAATAACTGTGGACACACATGTCCACATGGTTGTTGAAAACCATTGTGCCGTCTAATTTCAAAATCAAATCACAAATTTAAATTTTCAAAGATGAAAAATGCCAAAATGACGTCCAACAAAGAAAAAGCCAAAATAATTGAGTGTTTTCGGTGCTTGGCCACCAGAAAATAAAAGCCCTAGTTAAAATTAAGCTTTTCTACTTTTTTACGACGTCAATTCAGAATGATGCCAATGGGCCATGTGCACTTTAGCAATGATTAGACCCCTCAAACTCTAAACCTTAACAATGTTGTTTTCTTTGCACAAAAGAATAAAAGGAACATTATTTATTTCAAAATATATATACAATATTAAGTTATGAGATCACAAATATTATTAACTCTTAGATTTAAAATCGGTTGGTGGAGGTTAACATAAAGTCTAAAATAAAATTTTTTTGCTGTAATAACACACTTTCATCGATTGAATTTCACATATAATAGTTAAAAATTATTGTGATTTCTTTGTACAAAAAATAAATGGTTTCATAATATATAATTCTTTATTTCAATTTCCTTATGGGTGGCAACAGGTCAGGTCAAGTCTAAATTCGGCCGGATTCTGACCCAAAAAAAATTTATGGGATTCAGAACCAGACCCGGATCCGACCGAACCCAAAGTTATTGGACCCAAACGCAGACTTGGACCCAACCAAAAGTAAAATAAAACAAATATATATTTCAATATATTTAAATATTATGTTAAATATATACATATATTATTTAAATATTATAATTAAAAATATATAGTTATATTCATTTATGTATCATTTAAATGCTACTATAATATAAATAATAACACTATTTGGATCGGGTCCATATGGACATAGACCCAACCCACCAATTCTAATTTTTGGACCGATACCCGAACCCGGGTTGGTCCCGGGTCAGGCCCTGGTCCAGTCCCACCCCTAAATTTCCTTTCCTGAATTTCGTCATAAAAAATAAAAATACCCCTATGTGGCCGAGGTTTTCATGGTCAAGCTCCTCCATAATGATACTAGCATAATCCTCAGCATCTTCCTCCAGTATCTCCAGCTTATTTGTGGAAGCACTTACAAGATGACCTGAGAGAGAGAGAGAGAGAGAGATTGATTCATGCTTAATCAAGAAATAAATAAATAAAATCCAAAACAATAAAATAAACCAAAAGTTATATGCTTTCTACGGAGCATATCTTATATTCACTCCCTAAGGTACATAAAGCATGCTCTTGTGGGAGCAAACTGTACAGCAACTCACTAGAGCAAAATAGCTATCTCGGAGTGCATCTTTTTTATTAAAATTTTGGGATTCATTGTTCTCAAAGGAAAAGGATTGAATTTCGAGTTCTTGAACATCTAGATCTTTAGAGTTTTTTCATTGAGATTGATCCTTAGGTTTTAGAAATTATATCCCCAAAATTTGAGATCTAAAAAATATTCCTAACATAAATTTTTTCCAAAGGAGTAAATTGACAATATACTTCCACAAAAGTGTGAATTCTTTTGACAAAAAATAATAAAATAAATTAATGCATTCCATATGTTTATGAAAAAATAATTTCTCAAATACCATCTAATCTAGTTCTTGGATAATCGGATCTAAGTGTTTGGTAACCCCAAATCTGTATTTCGAAATTACTCATCTGGTATTGGCACCGGATCGAAAAATTCTCTTAAGCAAGTCCTTTACCCGAGGGAGTAAGTGTATAGCGTGCTTCCGAAGCGCATGTTTTACATCTCAATCAAATAAATTGACAAAACAGATAAAATTCTCCTACTAACCTCCTTGATTTCTGTCTCAGAAATTTTTCCATCCATGTCTTTATCGCACCTTAAACAGAGATAGGAGGCATTAATCATGGGAAAGTGTAACAAAAATAGAAAGCTAGATAGAAAAAGAAAAAAAAAAAATGAATATTTGAATTCTTAAAATAGTGCCATAGCTTAAAAGAGAGAAAAGGGAAAAGCCAACCACTCAATTGATTATTTTGCATAATGTTTAAAGTCTAGGACACTAAAAATATTTTTTAGAAATGAAAGTAAATATATTCTCACAGGTCAAAAAAAATGCTGATTCTTGATTTAAAACTGGGGTCAGTTATTGTAGACCAGTAATAATGGAGCTCTTGTTTGGAAATGACTTTTTGAGAACCTCTCCTTCTTGTTAAGGCTTGAAGCAGCTGGTCTCCAAATTCTCTGCTCTCCTTCATTCCTTTGAAAAAGATGAAACAGAAAGAGTTCATAAATACTAATGAGGATGGAAAATAATTTCACTATTTCAATAAGCCAGTAGAATTATATATTAAAAAAAAAAGAAAAAAGAAAAAAAAAAAGAAAAGAGATGCATTCTTTGTTAGTCAGGAAACTTGGACTCGGCCAAGTGCTAATAACTTAGTAATGAAAATATTAGTAACCAAAAAGACTCATCCAGTTCCAATGGATTTGGTTCCGGACACTTTGCTGAGTCTGAGTAACTCGGGCCGTTTTGAATCGGACATTGAATTTTGGTCCACTCGCGAATTGAAAAGACGAAAAAATAAAGAAAAGAAGAAATAAAAAAACACTAACCAGAGGCAATCAATCCATCTCTCTCATACAAAAAATCTATAAAAAGGAATATGCACTAGCCTTAATTACACCAAAGAAATCACAATGGTCACATATCATTGAAATGCTACCACATTACTTCCCAGTATTTTCTCTCACCAATGCATTCTGGAAAATCTGACCGTGATATCGCCGGAACCCAGCCATTTTCCGGGGAAACAACTGCCAACTTATCAAAGCATGCCTCTACTTCCTTCCACGATCTTGTGCTACCGCATTTTCCGACCATTTTTCCAACAAATTTTAGCATTTGAATTGCTTTTCCGGCAACCAATGATCCATTTTCCGGCGAGAAAGACAAGGGAACCACCCTTGCTGTTGCATTAGAATTTTGAGGAACCTCCATGGCACCTCCAAGCTCATCAACTTGGTTAAGAGTCTTAAGACATCTCGTGACATTGCAACCCACACAAGAGGGGAGACTTCCCATTAGTAGTATGGCCTAGTGAGAGAAAGTTTTCTTGTCTTGAACAAGGATGATGTGGGCTAGAGAGAGAAAGATAGAGAGAGGTTTCCTTCGTTTGGATGAGAGAGAATTTCCTTGGTTTGGATGAGAGAGAGGGAGAGAGCTTTCCTTGGTTTAGATGAGAGAGAGGAGAGAAAGAGAGAGAGAGAGAGAGAGAGATTTCCTTGGTTTGGGTGGGTAAAATAGTAGATTAATGGCTAAAAAAGTATTGAAGATAATTAGGGGTTTGGGTTCGATCAACCACTCTAAGAAGGTTCTTAGAAGTTAGAGAGAGAGAGATTAAAGGTTCTTAGAAGTTGGAGAGAGAAAGATTAGTGTAATGGGCGGATGAGAGAGATTAATGTGTTGGGTTGGATGAGAGAGAAATATTAGTGTGAGAGAAAGATTAGTGTAATGGGGTGGATGAGAGAGATTAATGTGTTGGGGTGGATGAGAGAGATTAATGTGTTGGGGTGGATGTCAGCGTTAGAAAACTAAACCGAACCCGGCTATGGGCCGGGTCTGGGTAACCTGAAACCAGTCTCGGTAGAACCAGGCAAGTCACAGAGGCTAAAAAGGGTTAAATTTTAAAAAAAAAAAATTCAAAAAATCCAAAAAGAACATGAAGAGTATGTTGAAGTATAATAAAAAGCATTGAAAAAATGAATTCTGATAAATCACTTTGTGTTTAGGGGTACTTTTGAAATTATCTAAAATAGCAAAAATATAAAAATAAATAGTTATGGCAAAAATACTTATCAATCTTTTACACAAAAACGATAAAAGCTATTAAAAACCTTATTACAAATTAAATTTTCTTATTTTTTAGATTTTTTATAAAATATTTTTAAATTTTTTTAAAATCCCCAGCTTGACCACCCCTAACCAACCAAAACCGACATAGCCACGCTTGGTCCGAGTCGCCCTAGCAGGTTTTGGGAGCAATAGTTGATGTAGATGAGAGAGATGAGTTGAGGATGAAGTGAAAATCAAAAATCTAGAGAGAGAATTTAGAGAGAGAGAGAAAAATGTGTAGGGATGGATGAAAAGTGAACAACCCAAGCAAGAGACATTGGAAGAGGAGAGAGCAGGTGGACAAGGGGCATGTGAAGTGGGTGATTCCAAACAAATCCATTTTGTACGCGGTTTCTTTTTGGGGCCCCTCCTACACTTGTAAGGGCTAAACAGTTTTCCAAACCCCACACACTCTCTCTCTTCTTTCTCTCTCTAGGAATTTGATTCTTCTTCTGAAGCTTCTGATTGTGCTTACATTGCAAAATGCATGCGCAGTTGGTGTGATTCGATGGGTCGTTTTTTTACTTTCCCCTCTGTCACTCCTACCATTCTCTCTCTCATGCACGCGCACTGTCCTCCTATCTCTCTCTACAACATAGCACACAACCTCTCTCTTACACTCTCACTCTTGCACACACATGCACCCACTCATTATTATACACTCCTATTAAAGATATTAAGGAAAATTACAAAAAGCTTCTTACACTATATACTTTCTATGTAACTTACACCCAACCTAACTTTATTCCTCACTTTTTACTTCAAAATATACTTTTTAGGTAAATACCCCCTCATCAAATAAAAAATTAAAAAAATGCCTAAACTACACTCCTTTACGTTTACCTTACCCATGCCTCTCTCTCCGTCAGTACTATATAAAGATCGGTCTGGCAGTACTTAGTTTTGGTCCGGTAGTTGTGTTAGGGCGGTCTGACACTTAAGTTTTTGTAAAAGCTATCTGACACTTAAGTTTTTGTAAAAGGCAGTCCGGCAATGCGATGGTGCGCTCCTCCAGCAATGCGATAGTGCGCTCCAGTAATGTGCTATTGGGGTCCAAAATCAACGACAAATCTAACCAAAATTATTTTTGTATAGAGGAAAAGGCATTTCCATCTAAAAAAAATGAATTTTTTTCTTTGGGGGGTATTTACATTCAAAGTTTATTTTGGGGGCAAAAATGAGAGAAAAAGTCATGTTGGGGGTAAGTTGCATTACAAGTGTGGGCTTGGGGTTTTTTGTAATTTTCCCAAGATATTATGTGCCTAAGGAGTAGATTTTTCCATGTAATGGTCCGATATTTTTAAAAAGTTATGCAAAGATCCTATTTGTTTTGTTTTTCCTTTATTCTTCTATTTTTCTCCCTAGTTTGATACTACAAAACCATGTTGAACTCTCGGGCTGTCCTGGAGCTCAGAGGTTAGTTTTGGTTGGTCTCATGTTTGAAATATTAGACAACTTAAATTTATAGTCTAATGATTCAAGCATCATAGTGACCCTTTATTTTTTTTTATTTTTTATTTAAATATGATCCAATGGTTGCAATATGAGACTAGCCTAAGTTGTTTTTGTTTCATTAAAAAAGCAGTTAGATGTTTGAAATATCGAATCGCCTCTTAAGTATATATATTTTTTGGTTGGGAAAATCGAATTAGGGCTTTTGCTCTAATTCAAACCTGACCTTTATCTAGGATGAAGATATTTGATGAGAGAGGATTTTGGGGATGAAAGACAACCTTCTCATTACACACATACACACACACATAAGGGTCAGTCTAATATCTTAAACATCCAGCCACTTTTTAACGAAAAGAAAAAAAACAAGAACAAATTAGTCCGGTTCGATTTTGCTACCATTGGACTATGTTTAAACAAGTTATAAGATAGGCAATTGGTCCAATGTTTAAATTACAGGACTGCGTAAAAAAATGAAAAGATGACTACCATGGAGTGGCACGTTATTTATGATGGCGAACAACCCAACTTTAAAGTTAACCTTTGGCTTCCATGACCGCCCTAGGGTTCAAGAAAAAACATAAAAAGTAAAAACCCGGCTGGTTGCAACAGTGTACCATGGGGAGAATCAGAAAAATTAAAAGAAACGAAAAAGAAGGACGTCCACAAGTTTTTCAAAACCTAGACCATTACGTAAGACCAAAAAAGTCTTATGGCCTGTATGTAATTTTTCCTGCACTCACATACATATATACAAGCACACATTCTTTCTCATTTACACGCAAAATACACTCTCTCCCTCTCGTACATGCAAACAGATATATTTCATACACAAAAGTGAGTGTTTATTTGGATTCTAGAGGGGAAAATATCAGTAAAGGGCATAAACCCCCTTAAAAAATCATTAAAGGGGCCAAATTATCCTTATTATCATTTGAGGATATTTTTTCTTTTTATTTCACTTAGATACATGTTCTTTTTTTTAAATACCCAAATTGCCATTGTCTGGTATTTAAAATAGGAACCATGATGGCATTTCAATAATTTGACCTCAAAGAGTTCTTAACCGGATGACAAAAATACATCTAATTGTTCTGTATTACAAAATAAGAAACATACTCTTTAATATTCATAATTTGATACATGCAAAGTGTTTGTGTAAAATGATAAAAATAATCATAATTGTTATGCATTACTAATGTTGAACAATATGTTCTTTATTTAAATAACGTTGAACAACTAAGGGTATTTCTGTCATTTGGTTGAGGCCTCTTAGAGGTCATTGATATCCCTATGATTGTTCCGCGATCCAAATACCAAATAAAGACAATTTGGGTATTTTGTTATTATTATTTTTAATTGAAGAAATATCTAGTTGAATTGAAAACATAAAAACATACCCTAAAATGCTACTGAAAAGAATATGATCCCCTTTAAATGATATTGCAAGGGGTTTAACCCTTTTTAATGATATTTTCTCAAATTGGGTTTTACAGGGATACAACATTTTGGCCACACATGGGCACTAAGGATAATAAATTATGTATAGTTGTTTTATGTGAAGCTTGATTTTGAAGTGAGTTATAACTATCACCTTGGGTTTAAGTACAAATTTTAGAGCAAATTTTTCTCTCCCTCTTCTACTCTCTCCATCAGCCCACAATCTCTCTCTCCCCTTGCTCTCTTTGTTCTCTCTCCAGTATTTGATCTGTTATATGTGGAGTTTTTGGGATTCTTTGGATTTGGGTTAATCTTTTCTTATTTATAACTTTAAGTTAATTATCAGTGATAAGTGAGCTTTGCTACTGGATGTTGAATAGCCCTACCCCAATTAATTACTACATTGGATCTGAATTTGACATGGTCGAATTATACTCCTAATTTGGTTTTGATACGATATGATTATATGCAACATTGACTTAGAACTACACCAGTTAAGAGGGGTAATTTGGTTCAAGTGGAAGGTTCTAAAAAGACAATAGTAAGGCCCAAAATAACATGTATGGAAATAGTGAGTAAAAACATGTTGACTTATGGTTTGACTAAAGATATAACCCTTTATAGAGAAGAATGGTAGAATAGCATTCGTGTACCGAACCTAAATAATAGGGATAAAACTTAGATGATGATGATCATGATTTGACTTTGATGTGGATTGAATTTTAGAGTTTATGATAATCAAACTGTAGAGATTTGATTTGTTAATATGAGTTTCAATGTAACTTAACATAATAAGGAATAAAACAAAAGATTTTAGATCAACTATATAAAACAAATCGATCAATACTTTACCGATTTTTTTATCAGCATCTGTAGCAAGATATTTGGTAGTAAAATTTCGTTTTAGATGGTTTTATTCATCTTTTTTGGTTTTGATTTGACCGGAGGTCATCATTGGACCTTCACTAAGTTTGTTCATCATTGGGAAATGAATTTCGATTAGACAATTCAGATGATTGATTTATAATTTTTTTTAATGCATAATCTTGTTATGATTATGCTATTTATTCACTTGTGATCTGAAATCAGTTTGATCAAAGAATTGAATTTATTATACAACAATATAGATCAAAGTTGATGTTATTTTTTAGGTAGCAGAAACAGCATCATTCTTATTATCGATTCTTGATCAAGATATCATGTAAAATCGAGCAAAATTTGGTCTGCAATAGTATATGACCTGTTTAGTTTGTATTTTATTTCATTTTTTTGCTATTATAATTGACTAGGAGATTGAATGAGTAGCCAAGAATATGAATAGATGTTTTCCTCCTATGCATATCATGGGCATCCAATTAGAGGAAATCAACCAACCATGCACAACTTGATTCTACTTGAGTTTCAATTTCTTATAGAGATATGGATGGGGACTCTCATATGAAGTGTACTTTGATGTGGATTTGTTCATGGAGTCATGCATATTTGTTAATGCCACTTGACTTAATGGTTGCATATCCTAATTATTATTAATGTAGTTTTTATAGGAGATGATCAAGGTTAGGAGCTATTGAAGGATTTTAATATTTGCTCGTCATTGTATATGAATGGTTTGAAAACCAATTACTTCTGCAAAGAATCCAAACACATCACTGGATTTTCCCTCTAATGCAACATCCTATAAAAGCTTTAAAATGGATCCTAATACATAGCATTGCCTCATATCAACCACATGGCATTTCACATATACTATACAATATAGCTTTTATACCATTATTGAAAAATAAATTCGCGAGATAAAAGGGCCTGATAGATCATATTTCCAAGATTTTGGACACTATTTTTTTTTCTTTATTTTGTAAAACTTGTTGAGGGTGACTGTCTTAAAAAACTCATTCGTAGATGACATATCGGCTTCGCATCAATAAAATAATGAATGAATGGTTACAACTGATTTATTCACAAATCTTCGGATGCCAAACACTCCATGCTAATCTTTGTGTTCTTAAGATGTGTTATGAAACAAATATCCTAAAACTTCTAGATTTCAACTGTTCCAGCATCTAGAGAACTAGAACTTCCAGCTTCTAGAGAATCCCTAATTTTTAGTTACCAACCGTGCCCCTAAAAATCACACCATCCAAGGATTGGAGAGTTCTTGTTCCGTGTTAGGACATTATTTTTCTTAAGCATGTATAGAGTGCAGAAGAAACTTTTTTCTTTTTTTTTTCTTTTTTTAAGTTAGTCACTAGGTTGAGCAGTTATAATTTAGATATCTAGAAAAGCTTCAAGATTGGTTTTACCGGAGGGAGTGAATAAACAGTATGCTCCAACGTAAGCATGTAATCTAGATATTTGTTCTAAATAGGTCTAGGAATGGGTCGGGGTCCGGATCCATAGGATCTAGGTTCAAATCCAAAAGGTATATATGAGATCTGAATCCAATCGGATCCAAAATATTCGAATCTAGCTCTTGATTCGCAAATTATACGTAGGATCTAAATCTGAATCTAGACCCGATGGGATCTAAAACTTATTTTATTCATAATTTTATATCTATAAAATAATATTTAACAAACATAATATTTAACATATATATATATATATATTAATAACTGGGTCAAACCTGAATCAGATCGACCTATAACAGGATCCGATCCCAATCATTATTTAGATCCAAAGTTTGGATCTAGATCCGATCGTCGAATGATCCAAATAAGATCCAAATTCGGGTTTCGAAAAATTCTCAGCCTTAATTCTAGATAGAAAACACTTGCAATTGAAGTTTTTGGTTTAGTCGTTTGTTTTTTTTTTTTGGGTGGCTTTGAGTGATAAATTTTCTAGGTTAGCTAACGTTTACTCCCCTCTTTGTGGATTTGGTTGATTCCTATGTTTCATTTTTAGTGGGTGTGGCCCCCTCTATAAGAGGCTGATATCTTACTCTTCCCAATGCCCTTTTCCTGTATACCACATTCGCAATATGATACCCAACAAAGCATTTCCTTATTGAACACACATTTACTTTCTCTTTGTACTCATTAGAGTAGACCCTTTTAAAAAGCAAGAAAAAATACCCCTCTCTCTCTCTCAAAATGGTTTGATAGGGCTGCATCCATATCCAAAGCCCCACTTAAAAACTCATCGAAAATTATAATTCGAACATTGGAAAACCTATACATCGATCATCTCGACTTAAATAGTATGGTTGTGAATAAAATTTAGAATTTTAAACTCTAAAAACTAAGTAGATATTTTAACAAATTATTTAAACCATCCATTTCGCTTTAAAAATAAGTGTTTAAAGATCCTTAAGATCTGTACTTTGTTTCAGTGTTACAAATTGATTTTAGAACCATCATGGAGATTTACGTTGGCGAAAGTGCTTTCCATACCAATATTTGAGCTAAGGATTTATACTATTTTTATAAACCGTAGGCCTTTTATATATATATATATATATAGAAAAAGCTAAAAAACGTTTATAGGCTAAAATGAATAGTATTCGCCACCGTCATGGACTTGCTATGTCGGTGGCGGTTTATTGAATGGACCCGCAATGGACGGCGCATGGTCCGTGGCAGTTTTCGGAGATGGCACTATAAGCGAGATCACTGTAGCATCTCACCCATAGGCGCCGCCCGAAAAAAAGGACGGCGATGGCACTATAAGCGAGATCACTGTAGCATCTCCCCCATAGGCATTGCGTAGACGCTTCCATATATATATATATATATAAGATTCACTAGTAGTGGAAGAAGTAGAATCATAAGAAAGTATTGTTTTTAATTTTAATTTTGTAGTATCGTCTAAATGTAATGATTCTATTTTCTTTTTTAATTTATATTGGTGTTTATAATGTCCTATTTTACCACACTTATAACATACTGGTAGTTTTTTCTTTCTCTTTGTATTTGGGGAAAATTTACTAATTAATTTTCTCTTGGATTTTTTATATTCCTTTTCTTTATATTTTTCCTTTGGATTTATATTTATCCTTTTTGTATTTTTTCTTTTTCTTTTTTATATAATCAGGCATATTTTTTCTATCTAAGTAATAGCAAATTGCTCACAGAAATCTCCAAGTTCTTTTTTCTTGGTGAGCTTTTGTTTGTCTATTTGTCTCTTTAATTTCATATCAGTGCATAAGGCTAAGCCTTCAGCACATATTTCAGCAGAGAGTTCTCCGAGTGTATATGATGAATATACTATTATTCCATTATGTTTCTTTCGCAGTCTTTCTTTGACTTTTTCTGCGAATAGATATGGAAGACCAGCTATAAATTTTTCCTTCCAATGATCTAGCTGGC
>NW_006498533.1:36902-56098 GCF_000471905.2 Amborella trichopoda | reverse complement strand
AAATATCCTACTGACGTCCCAAGTAGGTCACTTATATACCCCATCAGCGTCCTGATGGGTCCACTTAATCCCTATCGGCGTCCCAGATAGATCCACTTAATCCCTGCAGGTCCTCTTATACCTCACCGGCGTACCGGATGAGTCCACTTAATCCCTACCGGCGTCCCAGATAGGTCCACTTATACCTCACCGGCGAACCGGATGAGTCCACTTGCATACTTAAATTATTTCTAAATCTCTTTAAACATTCGAAAGCAGCAATATCATGTACTCAATATATCACTGAAATCATTAATATGAATTTCATTTAAGCCATTAATAACAGTCACTCTCTATAACATTTCAAAAATAACCAATCAAATATTTTGGGCTCAATTTTAGAAAGGTAGCAGTTCGTAAAGGCATTCTAGCATAATTGCCAATTTAATATGTATAGAAAAACTCTTATAAAAATTCAAGAATACGGAATTATCACAATTTATGGGATATCAATCCACAAATAAACATTTCACAACAATACTATAATCAATTGCAAAAATGTCAATTTTTTTTTAAATAATAAGGCAGTCATTTGCACATAAATTTTACAATGTCTAAATATTTAGAACGGTAGAAAGAAATATCACGATTTTACTAAAAGCAGAAATATCACATTTATTTCTAATAATTTGATAGTATCTAAAATTTTCTAACAATAGCCAAGAAAAATAAATAAATTTATTTTTCTAAGAATTTACAGCATTTAAAATTTCTAACATAGATAAAATATCACAATTTTTATTAAAAAGATTATTTTTCAAGATAATGAGGTCGTGTGCGCATAAAATTTATCGCACCTAAAATTCATGATAATAAGCAGAGATAATTATTTCATTTTATTTTTAAAAAGAATGGATTATTTTTCGAGACAATGAGGTCACTTACACATAAAAATGATAAAATAAAGATCCTAGACGGAAATATCACTATTTATTAAAAATAGATTGTTTTTCAGGAAGACGATGTCACTTACCCACAAATACTTGAGAAGGAGCTTCCGATAAAAATTCGGCTAGAGAGAGGAGTTCACTGTGTTTCGACCAGAGAGAAAAATCTCATAAGTTTTCTAGGGTGGGAGTGCTCACCTCCCCTATTTAAATTCTTATAACGTATTATTATAATATTTTATTACGCTCTACCTCATACCTGAGGTGTCGCGTTAAGCGTCTGCTTTTAACATACGAAAACCACGTCTGCTAAAGGGCGTTGCCAGCTGCAAGCAGCAACTGCAAAGGCTGCAAACAAAAGCAGCAGCAAAAGTTTAAACCAAGTAAAAAGGTTTGAAAATAGTGATGGTCCCCAAGGACCATCATACTAAATCAGACCATCACCTATTTAAAAGCATCTTTTCTTCCTTTTTTTTTTTTTTTTTTAATTTTAGGATTGTTACACGAGGAAAAGATTAATTCGTGGGAAAAGATGAAGACGAAGATGCACTGAAAATTTTTACCAGTAAATTATGCCCGAACTTTCTACCAAAGGTGTCAAAACCTCAAGCAAGGTGAAAAGTCGGTAAGTGACTATACTGAAGAGTACTATAAAATTTACAATAGTATGAAGATCAAAAAATAAGTCGTTACTTGAATGGTCTAAATCAAGGCATTCAGAATGAATTGGCCTTCAAAGATGTTTATAAGATGTCTTATGCCTATACTTTGGCCCTCAAAGCAGAGAAAATAGTCAATTTGGGCCTTGAGAGAAATAACTCAGTGACAAGAAACTCTACTTCAATACAGGGGCAGCAAGCTTTAATCTTTAGAAGACCACCTATAGGGCATGAAAACCAAGCCTCTCAGAATTTTTCAACTAGGCCAAACCATAATATGGGGAGAGGTGGTGTTGGGAGAGGGTTAGGAGCACTTAAAACACTCCGTGATATTATACAAATAGTGTGTTTCAAGTACCAACAGCCTGGACATATGGCATTCAATTGTCCCTCACGTCCATCCCTTGTCAAAGTTAATTTGGCTGAAGAAAATTATGAAGAAGAAGTTGATAAATGATACACCTATGAAGGCCAATGTGATATTGGGACGAGCTAGTTTTATGAAGGGACTGGACCTTTCAAAGGTGAAGTCTTAGTTGTCCAGCGAACTATGTTATCAACCCCAATACCTAACGAGGATGAGAAGTGGCTGCGACATAATATTTTTCGAACAATTTACACATCAGGAGGTAAGTTATGCGCAGTACTAATTGATGGTGAGAGCAATGAAAACATTGTGTCTAAAGAGATGGTGGCTAAACGTCAATTGAATGAACATAGGCACCCATGCCCATATCACATCTAGTGGTTCAAGAAATGAGGTGAGGTACTAGTTCTTACTTGTTGTTTAATCTCTTTTTCCATTGGTGCTAATTGTAAAGATAAAGTGTGGTGTGATGTAGCACCTATGGATGCATGTCACGTATTACTTAGTAGACTATGGCTTTATGATCATGACATGGTGCATAAAACTAGGCCAAACACTTATTCTTTTGTTAAGGATGGTATTAATATAATACTCCACCTTATGAAGCAACTTCCTACACCCAAATCCGCGGGTTCAAAGTTACTTAATGTTCAAAAACTAAAAGGGGACAGCAAGGATGTCACACCCCAAGAATTTACAATACTGTTATTCTTAAGATGTGACAGACAAAACATATATACATCTATTGATAGGACAAATTTACAGTGGCGAGGTCTGACAAAGTAACAAAAGAAAGCTAGCACAACAACAATATCTTCCAAGGTTGATCTTGACTAGCACTCAAAATGAATCCGTAGTTATCCTGAAAAAATGTTTACCATAGTTTGATGAGTTTGGCTACTCAGTAAGTGATCATCATAATCCTAAAAATAATCATCGATGAAAGATATAAATAAACTTTCAAAATGGAAGTCAATAAAAAATAATGCGAGCACTAGCATTTATAGATAACAATTTCACCTTCAGAAATGCACAATTAAACACAATCCAAATGATTGAAGTGCATATAACACTTTAACGGCAGTGCATACTTCAAAGGATTTCACAAAATACCCTACTAGCGTCCCAAGTAGGTCACCTATATACCCCATCAGCGTCTTGATGGGTCCCCTTAATCCTTATCGGCGTCCCAGATAGGTCCACTTAATCCCTGCAGGTCACCGGCGTATCGAATGAGTCCACTTAATCCCTACCGGCATCCCAGATAGGTCCACTTATACCTCACCGGTGAACCGGATGAGTCCACTTGTATACTTAAAGTATTTCTAAATCTCTTTAAACATTCGAAAGCAACAATATCATGTACTCAATATATCACTAAAATCATTAATATGAATTTCACTGAAACCATTAATAACAGTCACTTTCAATAACATTTTAAAAATAACCAATCAAATATTTGAGCTCAAATTTAGAAAGGTAGCAGTTCATAAAGATATTCTAGTATAATTGCCAATCTAATATGTATAGAAAAACTCTTATAGAAATTCAAGAATACGGAATTATCACAATTTATGGGATGTTAATTTGCAAATAAACATTTCACAACAATGTTATAATCAAATGCAAAAATATCAATTTTCGGATAATAAGGCAGTCATTTACACATGAAATTTACAATGTCTAAATATTTAAAAACAGTAGAAGGAAATCTCACAATTTTACTAAAAGCAGAAATATCACATTTATTTCTAATAATTTGATAGTATCTGAAATTTTCTAACAATAGACAAGAAAAATAAATAAATTTATTTTTCTAAGAATTTACAGCATTTAAAATTTCTAACATAGATAAAATATCACAATTTTTATTAAAAAGATTATTTTTCAAGATAATGAGGTCGCGTGCGCATAAAATTTATCGCGCCTAAAATTCATGATAATAAGCAGAAATAATTATTTCATTTTATTTTTAAAAAGAATGGATTATTTTTTGAGACAATGAGGTCACTTACATACAAAACTTATAAAATAAAGATCCTAGACGGAAATATCACTATTTATTAAAAACAGACTATTTTTTAGGAAAACGATATCACTTACCCACAAAGCTTCCGATAAAAAATTCGATTCGAGAGAGGAGTTCACTGTGTTTCGACCAGAGAGAGAGAGATCTCAAAATTTTCTAAGGTGGGAGTGCTCACCTCCCTTATTTAAATTCTTGTAACGTATTATTATATTATTTTATTAGGCTATACCTCATACCTGAGGTGTCGCATTAAAAGTCTGTTTTTAACATATGAAAACCACGTCCACTAAAGGACGTGGCAAGCAGCAAGCAAGAGTTTAAACCAAGTAAAAACTTTTGAAAATAGTGATGGTCCCTAAGGACCATCATGCTCAAACGGACCATGACCTATTTAAAAGTATCTTTTCTCTTTTCTTTTTTTTTTTGAAATGTTAGGATTGTTACAAAGGATATGAATGTAATTTATGTATTGGTTGCAAAAGAAAATTATGCACCGACTGCAATTTTTAGGTCTCTTGAACCTTTACTTGATAAGTATAAAGACTTGATGCTTGAAGAATTACCTGATGGTCTTCCTCCAATGAAAAATATTCAGCATCACATTGACTTGGTGCCCAGATCTAGCCTACCAAATTTGGCCCATTATTGAATGAGCCCCATGGAACATGAAGAGTTGCACAGACAAGTTATTGCTTTGCTTAAGAAGGGATTGTTTCGAGAAAGCATGTCATCATGTGTCGTCCCCGCATTACTGACTCCAAAAAAAGATGGGTCATGGAGGTTGTGTGTGGACAGTCGTGCCATCAACAAAATCACAATCAAATATCGATTTCTCATACCTAGGCTCGATGATATGTTAGATATGCTTAATGAAGCCAAGGTTTTCTCAAAGATTGATTTAAGGAGTGGGTACCATCAAATTCGGATTCATCCTGGAGATGAATGGAAAACCGCATTCAAAACTCGAGATGGACTATATGAGTGGCTTGTGATGCCATTCGGCCTTTCTAATTCACCAAGTATATTCATGCGCCTAATGACTGAGGTACTTCGTCCTTTTATTGGCAATTATGTTGTGGTTTATTTGATGATATCTTTGTTTTTAGCGCTAACCCACATGATCATCTTAACTACTTGGAACAAGTTTTTGATGTGCTAAGGAAGGAATTACTTATTGTGAATTTGAAAAAATGCTCATTTATTACTAACAATGTCGTCTTTCTGGGGTATGTTGTTTCATCTGAGGGAATTGAGGTGGATCAAGAAAAAGTGAAAGCCATAGCTGAGTGGCCGATGCCAAAGTCACTCACTGAGGTGATTCTTTTCATGGCCTAGCGACCTTATATCATCGATTTATCAGAAATTTCAGCATTCTAATAGCACCAGTGACTGATTGTATGAGAGCTGGAAAGTTTTCATAGAGTCTCGCTACTGAAAAGAGCTTCACTCTAATTAAACAAAAGATGATGCAAGCACCAATACTTGCTTTACCAGATTTTTTTTTAAGGTGTTTGAAATTGAAACTACTGCATCAAATGTTGGTATAAGGGCAATTATAAGTCAAGAGGGACCCTTGGCCTTCTTTAGTAAGAAATTGAATGATGCACGTAAGAAGTATTCGGTCTATGACCTCGAGTTTTATGCAGTGGTGCAAACCTTACGCTACAGGAAGCACTACCTTATTCATAAAGAGTTTGTTCTATACTCAAATCATGAAGTACTCCGGTATTTGAGTTCCCAAAAAAAGTTGAATGCGCGACATGCCAAGTGGATGGCCTTCCTTCAAAAATACACCTTTCTACTAAAGCACAAGGCTGGAACCCAAAATAAGACAGATGATGCTTTAAGAAGAAGGGTAGTGTTGTTTAGAACTTCGTCTATGGAAGTGTTGGGGTTTGAAGGGATAAAAGATCAATATAAAGTTGATTCAATTTTCAGCAAGGTCCTTGAAAGGTGTGTTGATGGGCGAGACCCTATGGGTGAGCCCCTATGAGTGAGCATCTCATGTATGATGGTTGTTTATTTAAAGATGTGCGGTTATGTATACCTGATTGCTCCCTAAGGGAGAAGATAATCATGGAACTTCATGGTGGGGGCTTGGGTGGACACTTTGGGAATGACAAAACTATAGCTATGGTTGGAGAAAAATATTTTTGGCCATGTATGCAACGAGATGTTGATCGATTTGTGACCCAATGTCGAACTTGCCAAGTATCTAAAGGTCACACACAAAATACAAGTCTTTATACTCCTCTTCATGTTCCAGATGCCTCATGGGTTGATATTTTTATAGACTTTGTACTTGGACTTCTACGTACTACAAGAGGTATGAACTCTATTTTTGTTGTTGTGGACTTCCACGTACCACACGAAGTATTGCGAATGTCTTTGTAAGGCTACATGGTGTTCTTAAATCTATTAAATCTGATCGAGATACAAAATTTTTAAGTCATTTTTTACGCACTTTATGGAAGCGCATGGGAGCCAAACTTCAATTTTCTAATGCCTATCATTCTCAAACCGATGGGCAGACCAATGTAGTGAATAAGAGCCTTGGTAACTTCTTGAGGAGTATTGTTGGTGATAATATATCTCAGTGGGACCTCGCTTTACCTCAGGCTGAGTTTGCTTACAACAGTTCAATAAATCGATCGACAGAAAAATCACCATTTGAGATTGTTAATGGGCGGACGCCTAATCATCTGTTGGACCTAGTGCCATTACCCATGTCCGACAAGATAAGTGATGATGTCAATGCTTTTGCTGAGTATATTCGAGATTTGTAAGCCCAAATCAAGAAGAAAATTGAGGAGAGCAATGCAAAGTATCAAAAAGCCTCAAATGAGCATAGAAGAGAAAAGATTTTCAAGGAGGGTGACTTAGTAATGGTGTATTTACGAAAGGAAAGGTTTCCGTTGGGAATCTATAATAAACTCAAGTACAAGAAAGTAGGTCATTGTCGCATCTTAAAGCAATATGGAAACAATGCATATAAGGTAGAATTACCAAAAGCATTGGATATCTCCCCGATATTTAATGTTGCTGACTTATTTGAGTTTCATGGAGACCCTCTAAAAGTCGCATAAGATGTAGTTGATATGATGAAGAAATTACCAAGGAAGAAAGATGATGAAATTGAGCAAGTTTTGAAGACTGAAAGCTTTCAAACTCGAAAGGGTTCCTATCGCCAATTTCTAGTCAAATGGAAAGGCAGCCCATACTCTGATAGCACGTGAATTTCTGAGCCAGAGTTTAAAAGAGCGGCTCAAGACTTATATCGCATATAGACTGAAGCCAACTCGTCGGAGTCGAGTTCCTTTCAATTGGAGTGGAATGATGCAGCCATGCCCCTTCGTGACTGGGCCAAAAAAGGGTCGCAAAACCCAAGAGAGAAAGAAAGGGCAATGACGTAATAAGAAGAAATTATTAAGGTTATTTATTAAGATTATTTTAATTATTCTTTTATTTAAGGAGTGAGCAGGGATAATTAGCAGCATGATTTTAGAGTTTATATTATGTTTATCTTGTATGGATTGGGTTAGTTTGAGAGATATAATTAAGATAAAGGTAAATTTAGAAGAGAGTTTATCTTTATCAACAATAACCAACTTGATAGGTTTTTTTAGGTAAAACATGAGAAGAAAAATGTGGCTATCTAGAAGCCCATGAATATGAGAGAGAGCAAATAGGGATTGGTGTAGAGATAAGCTTTTTATCCGTTATTTAATTTTAGTCTATTTAAAGGGACATCTCTTTTCATTGTAAATCAGTCTATGAATTGAATAAAATTTGGTATCTTGAAAGATATTGTTTTGGGGGTGGATTCCCTTGCAGACCTTTGAGATGATATTTTTCTCTTAACCTTCCTTCTTTTTATTGCCAATTTTCTGGTTTTATTCTCTCCCTGCATCAACTAACCACCCCAAAGAAATATTTTTAGGGAAATTTCATATAGAACCCTAATTCCTTGTATTATTTCATAGTAGATCCTCCTTCCGTTTTTCTTTCAAGCGGCATAAAAAAACTTTAATGATTTCACCCTACCCCCTCATCTCTTATATCTATCTTTTATTGACTTTTTATCATAAAAATTAGCCCCAACAAATCTTTTTATACCATTTTAACACATAAACGTTTTTAATAGGTAGAAAGGGAAAAATATGGTTAAAAACATTTTTGGGATGAAATGGTATAAAAAAAATTTGTTGGATCTAATTTTTATGGTCAAAAGTTAATAAAAAATTAGATAAGAGATGAGGGGTACGGTGAAATCCTTAAGGATTTTTTTATACTGCTTGAAAGAAAAACGGAAAGAGAATCTACTATGAAATAATATGAGAAATTAGGGTTCTATACAAAATTTTCTCTCATTTTTACCTCAATAACTCGCATTCTCCATCACTTTCTTTTTTGAAGAACAAGAGAGAAAGAGGATTGGCAAAAGAACTGCATAGATTTTTTTGTGGCAGTTATTAGAGTAAAGATAACAAAGGGTAAGGAAGTGAGGATGGAGTGAGATGATATATATACTTCTTAAAATCAATTATTTTTTAGGTAGGCTCTAATTTGATTGTTTAAAGCCTCGACTTTATATAAACTTTTCCCATTAAATATTCACAAAGCTATTTTAGACCAATGCAATTTATTTCCATCAATATTATGCTAATTGTAAAATTAGAATTGGAATAAACAATTTCAAAATAGAGGAGTTTGAAATATGGACCAACTTAATACTCCCATGAAAGATATTGGATCTGTATTTTATTTTGAAAAGATTTTGGACCGTCATGAAATTTCGTAATAACTACTGTCCTTTATTGGAAAATGCCAGACGATCAATGAGTTTTGTAAAAGCCCCTATCACATGTTCTAAAAAAAACTTCAGAAGTTAGAATCAAGGTTTTAAAAAAACAGATCAGTGATCTGGATCGGCCATCTCAAAAACTGTGTCAAATTAGTGGATTGATGATTTGGATAGGAGAAATGGCTGAATTAACTGGTTTTGACTTTAAAAATTTTCAAAAAATTATTAAAATTTCTTTAAAATTTAGTTTTTTATATTTCCAAAAAAATAATGGTGTTGCATTGTGATTTTTCTTTATTTTATCAAAAACATTTAAATAATGAAAACCTATCTAATGTGTGTATGTTGTCCATTACATTCATTTTGCAGTCAACAATTATTGGTCGTTTTATTAACTGTTTTATGGAAGAAATATCGTATTTAATAAAAACAAAACAATATACTTTATAAATAGTTCCTAGTGAATCCCCTTGTTTTTTCTATTAATTTTGTTTTTGTTATTTTTTTATTTTTCATGCTCTCTCGTGTTTTATGGGTTGAACATTGATGAACCATGCCCATTATGTTTAAGCATTACACTTTCAAACGCACATTGATTTGTGTTTTCCTTTTCATTAATGATATTTCTTTTTAATTTTCATAACTATCTAGTAGCGTTTCAAAACATGAGTTGAACAATTATTTTTTGAGCTTTTTATGAAACAAAAATCATTTCTTTTTTGAGATTTTTAGAAACAATTACATGTCTTTAATCATATTTTTGGGCTTTTCATACTTTTTGAGAAAAAAAAAATTTGAGAAAAAAAACATGTTAACCTACTTTGATTTGTGCTATTTTTAACATCTCATACATAATTATCCTTACATAATTTTTAGGGAAAATTATAAAAAAAACCTCAAGTATACTATCTATGCAACTTACCCCCAGCTAACGTTTCCTTTCATTTTTTTTCCCACAACTACCTTTTTCGCAAATACCCGCAATCCAAAAAAAAAAAAAGTAGACTAAACTACCCCCTCTCTCTCCTCGTGGCTTTTACCCACAACTCTCTCCATGAGCATTTTAAATGCTTCGGCAATGAGGACAATGTGCTCTGGCTATACAAAGACTCGCTCCGACAGTACACCTTCTAAAGCCAAAGCGCTCCGGCGGTTGGATAGGCCGCTTCGGCAATGAGGACACACGCTCTAGCAATGCAAGGACTTATTTCGACAGTACACTTTCTGAAGCCATAGCGCTCCGACGGTTGAATAGATCGCTCCGGCAATGAAGATAGGCGCTCCAGCAGTACAAAGACGCACTCCGGCAGTACACCTTCTAGAGCCACATCGCTCCGACGATTCAATTGGTAGCTTCGGCAATACGCTACTTGGGACCGCCATTTTTTATTTTTTTTTTGGTACAGGAAAGGCATTTCCATCCAAAAAATAACAATTTTTTACCTTGAGGGCTTTTTGTGAAGAAAGGTGGTTATGGGGAAAAAAGTAAGAGAAAAGGTTAGCTGTGGGGGGGTAAGTTGCATAGATAGTATACTTGAGGGGTTTTTGTAATTTTTCCTAATTTTTAATGTAATCATATTCACATAATTATATTGACATAAGTTTAACATAATTATATTAAGTTATTAGCATAGATAATATAATTAAATAAAAAACAATAATAATTTCAATATAATTATACTAATTATATAAAATTTCTTTTTATAGTTATATGTAATTAAAACTTAACTATATGTACTTTTATTTGTTTGTAAATTATTAAAAATATTATTAATTTAAAAAAAAAAAAATATTTCATAGATGAATTCATTTTGTAGATTAATATGTCCTTGTAAGGTATACCCACAACGGAGGATTGTGGGAGAAAAGGACACCATAAAAGGTGTCAAACAAGGTCACACATAAAAGCCTGTTGCTCATGAGGTAAGCCCGACGATAGGTGCGTACGTAAGTCGTGTAGGTGCGTATGTTGAGAGGTATGTAAGTGGTGTAGGTGGGCTGAGTGAAGTATGTTGAGAGATAGTAAGTGTTTTGTAGGTAGGCCCCACGATTGATAGTGTGTTGAGAGATAAAACATGCACAATAAGGGTGGGGCCCACGAGTGATAAGTGTGTTGAGAAATAAAACATGATAATGGTGGGCCCCACAATTTAAAAACATATGGAAGGTTCATTAAGAGCTGTTCGATTCTCTAACAAAGAAAATTGATATGGACCGGTTCGAACCTACTTGGGGAACACGGCCAGATCTTGATATATTACGGGATCTAAATCGTTCAAGATTTTTCGATCCGGATAAAAAATCAACAGATCTAAATGAAAACACCAGTTAAAATAGAATGGACTTGTAGAACTACTACCTTGATCATCTTCGCCAAAGGTCGTTCTCCCTAATAATTGGAGTTTGAAAAATTATCGAGTTGAAGTAGAATTGACTAGTGTATCGGAATTGGGAGGGGGGTGGTTCCAATTCAGGGAATCCCATAATCACATAGATAATATCGGTGTTTAGCCTTTTTTTAAAAAAATTAAATTGCAAAATATTATCCAAACCAAGTAGGCGATTCCTGAAATCGGACCACCAAATAGCCAAATGATGATAATACCCTGTTGTTTAGGGTTAGTACTATAGAGCTTATTTATTTTCATTGTGAACTCTTCATTAATGTTGCTGACCTTGAATAATCAAGGACATTTTCATCATTTGGCTCAAATGAACTAAGTGCACCAAATTGTTATGCTTGTTAAGCGTTCTCAATCTTGAATCAGGGCAATTTGGTTATTTTTACTATAATTTATGAGGTAATTAAGTATACAAACCAACACTCTTATTTTTGTATGGGATAATCTGACCTCCTTAATAATTTGTGAAGTGGTTTGAAGATTTGATTGATATTTTTCCCAAAAAAACAAACATGTATAACTCACTTTACTTTGGATTTAGAATTAATTTCATGCAAAGCAAAATGTCATTGTAACTTGCTGATAGATGTACCAGTAGCCAATGACTACAATCATCTTGTATTTCATATCCATCCGAGCAACTTCGATTGTTACAAAAGATAAGATGAATAAGGGGAAACTCAAACCTTCAAGTCTTGAGAATGATATTATTGATTTATTGAATCATTTCATTAGAAAATGTCAAGTCAGAGAGAAAATGGCATATCTACTAAAAATTGACCCTACTACAAATATCAAGATGGACACAAGCCATTTATAAAATACCAATGATGGTAAACTAAGTTTTAGAAATGGAGATCTTAGAATAGGAGGTAGGGCTGGCAATGAGTCAATTGACCTGGCCCTAGAAAACTATGGCCTGAGCCACAAAGAGGCATGAGAGATCTGGTCACCATGTCCTAAGGATAGGGCTGGGCCTGGCCTTGTCCGGTCTTTTTTTTTTGTTTGTAGCATGGACCTCTTGATAGGGCTAGGGCTAGGACCTCTTCGGTCTGGTCTATATTGAGCTGGGCTCGAGTTGGCCCTTTAGGGACCAAGGCCAAGCTAAGGCCAACTCGAACCTAGCCCATTATTACTCCCCAGTTCAAATGGTCAGAATAAGTCATTTTATGATGGAAAGAGTTAAAATAAGGTTACCACTAACAGTAATCGCATATATCAAAATTTCGATAGAAAAAGAGTATTATGAAGTTGGAAAAACTTTGAATTTGATAATATTAATCTCGAGATGTATGGATTTCACGTCCTAAAAATAATGCATTTTGTTGCAAGATATCTAGACAATCTATTTTCAAGATTTTCAAGTGTTTATAGATCTACTTGAACAACACCGTTTTTTGAATTTTAAATTTCATAACTAGTGTTCAATATGGATTTTCAAGCCATTATAATATCTCTGACACCGAAATTTTGTATAGTATAAGAGAAGCCCCTTATATAACCTCACCTTTTTATTATTGGGAATGATGCACTAAGAAATTGTCACCTATCTCTAAAGATGTGATTATTAAAAGTTATTTTCTAACACGTAAGAAGTTGAATTTTCAAAAATTCTTGAGTCTATAACTTATTTTTTCTAGGAGATTGTATACAATGATACCATTTACCTTTGATACAAGGATGTCGCAATTACTTGCAACTATTTGATTTGAAATCAGAGAGCTTAAGAGTGTCACAAGGTTTGATAAATTTTCTTTTAAAATTTGATCTTGGTCAATGAAATAAATGCAGCCATCTAATTTCATATCCAATGGTCAAGATTAATTGTGAATACCTTATACCAAAGATAAATAATCTCTATGTGTTATTTATTTATTTTTCTAAAAGTATGAATAAAGTTGTTACAAGATCCCTTTTGAACTCCCCTACATAAGTATGTGAGTACAGGATATTTATTGAACTGGGATATAGGTAAAGGGTGCGGTTTGTATAGAGCCTAGGCTCTAAACAATCAAATTAGAGCCTACATTCAAATAGTATCGAGAAATATGGTTTCAAAATTGGAAATCTTTTTGATAGCCTTAAAATATATTTTCATCTTTATTTATAAAGTTTAAAGCAAAAAAAATAGTGTAGATCGAGAGATCTATGAAAACTTGAAAATATTAAAAATTGACGGTCCAAAAGTGCATTACAAAATACACTATTTCCAAAACTTGAAATCCATTTTTTTCTCATGTCCATGCATCTTGATATCGAGATGATGAATTTGAGGATATTTGAACATCAAAACAACATCTTCTAATGAAATTTTTGAGATAGGCTCAAGTTTGATTGTTTAGAGCCTCGGCTCTATATAAACTTTTCCCATAGGTAAAAGGCCTAACAAAATACACTTGCTTTACAAGAAAGTGGTAAAGGATGTGTGAGCTTTTGAGAAATATGCGGTTCTAGTTAAAAAAAAAAAAATTGACAAATTTTTAATGCGTTTTAGACAAGTGTTTTAAAACTCGGATCTGGTCGGTTTTTCAATCCACAAGCGTATTGTATTTTACACCAATATTTTAAGGAAAATGTTTATATAGAGCCGAGGCTCTAAACAATCAAATTAGATCTCACCTCAAAAATTTCACTAGAAGATGTTGTTTTGATGCTTGAATATCCTCAAATTGATCATCTCAATATCAAGATGCATAGCCATGAGAAAAAAAAATGGATTTCAAGTTTTGAAAATGCTACATCTTGTAACGCATTTTTTTACTGTCAATTTTCAAGATTTTCAAGTTTTCATAGATCTACTTGATCTAACACTAGTTTTGAAGCTTTAAAATTTATAATTAGAGATGAAAATATATTTTAAAGCTATCACAAAGATTTTCAATGTTGAAACCACATTTCTCGATACTATTTAAAGGTGGGTTGTACTTTGATTGTTTAGAGCCTCGACTCTATACAAACTGCACCCATATTTTAAAGAGAAAAGTTTATATATTAGAACTGTTGTTTTAATGTTGATAAACCCTATAATTCATCATCTCGACAACAAGATATATGAATATGAAAAACAAATTGTTTCTGAGTCTCAAAAATAGTGCATCTTGCAATAGATTATCTAGACCGTCCATTTTCAAGATTTTCCTATATTTATAGATCTGTTTGATTTTAAAGATTTTTAAAATTTAAAATTTTCTAATTAGATATGGAAATGGATTTCAAGATAATCCTAAAACATTTTTACAACAAAATTACGTGTCATGATAAAATTTGAAGGTGCACCTTAATTGGATTGTTCAAAGGTTGCGACCTTATAGAAACCGCACCCCTATTTTAAAGCCCTAATTGATCGAGTGTCTAAGAATCTAAAGTATATAAGTAACACTTTTGCATTGTAAACCGGTATTTTAAAACCCGGAGCAATGTGAATTTGACTTGCACTCACACACAAGCACGCATAGTGGAATGAGACTTTCAATATTTATGTTGCATAAGGTTGCAACCATAAACAATTAAAGTAAGGCACACTTCCAAAATTTATTATAACATATAATTTTGGTGTAAAAAATGTTTAGGATGGCTTGATAGTCCATTTCCATCTTTAATTATAAAATTTTAAATTTCAAAAATAGTTCAAGTCAAGTAAACCTATAAATACTTGAAAATCTGGAAACATACGGTCCAAACATTGTATTGCAAGATGCATTATTCTTGAAACTCAAAATCTTTTTGTTTTTAGTATTCATATATCTCGAAATCGAGATGTTCAATTGGAGGGTTTCCACCATCAAAACAAACTTTTCCAATGGATTTTTGAGGTTTGTCTTAATTTTACATTTTAATATTGCTACTTTATATAAAGTTTTGGGAAATTATAAAACATATCTTTTTGTTTTCAAATTTTTAGAAATAGATCTTAAAATTTTCAAAACCTCATCCATACCTATGTTCACCACTTTTTGTATTTTTTGACTAAAATATGCTTCACAAAAGTATTAGGTTTGTGAAGGCATCACAGTTAACTCGGAACCATGATGGTCATGGAGGGTTAAAAAGCTGTTTATGTGGGGGCTTAAGTCATCACAATTGTATTAGGACTGTGATGATGGTGCAACATTAGAACCATCAAAGTACTTACGAGTTAAGACAGGAGTAGAGGCCATCAATGCTATTTCGTCCTAATCGAAGTATCATTAGAATAAAAAAAGTATTGTTTATACACCATTTCATTCCGTTAATTGGATACAACAAGGGTAATCTGGTGCAACGAACAAGAATAGTTGGGTGGGTGGAATCTTTCTATTCTATACATAGCAATTCTTTAGCTTTTCAGAATAAATAGAATTGGTGGGATGATCACCTTGACTATAACTGATCTCGCACTACCGTGATGCCCTTCATGGTTTAATTAGAGTCGTGATAGTTGAATAACCGATCATGGTGCTTTAAATACGGTTATGTTGAACCGTGATGCCTTCACGGATCTAAGACTATTATGAAAGGTATTTTTATTAAAAAAAATATATAAACAATGGCAAAGAGGTTTTGAAATATTGGAAGTTTATTTTTAATAATCTAAAAAATTGGATATTTTTATGATTTTCTTAAACTTTGTTCTTTGAATAATATCATCAAGGGTGCACATTGTACGAGGTTCACGTTTATACCATGCAAACTTCTAAATAGCAATGCGGAGTACACCCTCATTCTCTCTCACCAAAATGTGTGCCCTTTATCACCTCTTTTTTTTATATTCTTTTCTCTCTCCCGTGCGTTTGCTTAGAGTCGTGGCTTTAAACAATCAAAATAGAGCTCACTTTTAAATAATATCGAGAAATATAATTTTTAAATTGAAAATTTTTAGGATAGCTTAAAATATGTTTTTATCTTTAATTATAAAATTCAAAGCTTCAAAAGTAGTATACATCAAGTAGATCAATAAAATTTTGAAAATCTTGAAAATTAACTGTCAAAAAATGTATTATAAAAAACAAACTTGAAATCTATTTTTAAAACTTAAAATTTAATTTTCTATTGAAATCCATTTTTAAAACTTAAATTTTAATTTTTTATTATGTCCATTAATTTTTTATTGAAATCCATTTTTAAAACTTAAAATCTAATTTTTTATTATGTCCATATATCTTGATGCATAGGATGGTTGGGCATCAAAACAACCGCTTTTAAAGTAGGCTCTAATTTGATTATTTAGAGCCTTAGCTCTATATAAACTTTTCCCCTTCTGTTTGTGCTTTGGGTCTCAATATTTGGATATCTAGTACTTACTCTCTCTATGCATACAGCTCCATGGTTCCAGCCATGTTGAGGAATCCCTCTTTAACTTTCACAAGCCTATGCCATTTCAGAGTTCAGTTTCTCTCTCTAAATTTCCCTACTTGGAGACGATCCCATTGCTCGCTGCATTTCCTGTCACCCTCTATTCACAAATACTCAATACCCAATTGCGCTTTCAGATTCAGTAACAAAATAATGGTGGGGAGTCCAAGGCTCAATCCTAGAGGTGAGAATAAATTACTTGCTCTCTGCTTTTTTCTATTATTTCTTCTGTTTATTCATCATTATATTATTCATTTTCTGATGGGTGTTTGAGTTTTTCAGTGTTGATATTTCGGTATTGTTTGCTAATTGGCACCAGTTTCTCTCTCTGAGTTTCATTATTTCTTCTGTTTCTTTATCATGACTTGCAGTTCTTTTCTTATTGATGTATGTGTTCTTCCTTGTCGATATTTGGGTATGGAATTCTGTTGCTTTCAAATGGGGTGGTGGCTTATTGTTCAATCTACATTGGGAGGGAGGGAGGGAGGGAGGGAAGGGATTATGTTCATGTTTTTTTATTTGGGTGTTTGTGTTAGAGAAATGGGGTGGTGTGTTATTGTTCAATCTACTTTTGTTCTGGTTTTCATTAGTTTTAATGGGATTGTTTGTAATGACAGTTGCTTTCAGTGCTGGGAAGTTTGAAGGACAGAATAAGGAAATACTTGTGCAACACTTGCTTGTGGGTGAACAAAACCTCGAACTTCTTCTTGAGCTTCAAAAGAGGATAGCTGGAGGTTGGGATTTTGAGTTTCTGGTATTTATAACATGAGAATTCCTAGTTTCTTTTTTTCCTTTTCACTATGCTTTCCTATCCTCATGAATCGGACAATAATATGTTATTCCACTTACTTCTATTGCCCATATGAACTTTGTTTGTTAGGTCCGTAGGAATTTGTTTAGGAGTTATGCTTATATGGACTTCTTGATGAGAGCTCCCTCTCTACAAAACAGAATTTGCTTTTCTTTTTTTTCTTTTTTTTTGGGGTAGTAAAACAGAATTTGTTTATTGTAGGTTATCTATAAAACTACTACTCATCTTATGTAGCCAATTTCAGTGACCTCGAGAATTTATTTATTGCGGGTTTCTCTCATAGTGAACTTTGCTTTAGTAAACATATTACTGGTTATTCAGTTAACATAATAAGAAAAACATATTGCTGGTTATTGCTGATATCTTTCATGTTTTGAATATATTATTGCAGGAGAGGATTTGAGTGATTTGGCAGTTGAATTCTCCATTTGTCCATCAAAAGAAGAGGGGGGAATGCTTGGGTGGGTTCAAAAGGGACAAATGGTATGTTTTCTTCAGCTATGTTTGATGCACTTTTCATTCACTCCTTGATAGAAGTATTGATTTTGAAAAAGTACAGGTTTCCAATATGATTCACATTTAATAAAATGTCTTTAGGAATCCTTTCATGCTGATAGATAAGAGAAGTATGGCTGAGAACTTTGTGAAAAATTCATTCTTCATTATGTATTTATGTGAAGTTGTGCATTATGTTTTTATGTATTATCATGAATGATCCTGAAACTTCAGTAATTCACAAAAGTCGTGTCATGCAAATCATCTTGATGAAATTGGTCAGAGACATAGTATGCAACTATGGATAAGCTCAACACCCTTGATAAGGTAAACGGGGTTTCTTCTGAATTCAAGACCCTATTTCATCAAGATGATTTGTCCGCTATGTCCATTCAACCTTAGACTTTGTTAATTTAAGGACTGGACACGTGCAGCATGCATCTCACTCTTTTTCTGCGTGCATTAATGTCTGTACAAATGTGCAGATAGCGATTGATTACCATGCATACATGTATTTTTTTAAACAATTCCTCTGCAAAATTTTGTAGGTGCCAAAGTTTGAGGAGGCTGCATTCAGTGCACCCCTTAATAAAGTAGTTAGATGCAAAACAGATTTTGGTTGGCACTTGTTGCAAGTGTTATCTGAGAGGTCAGTGAGTATCTTCCATTTCTTTCCTTAGAATGTACAATTCTTGTAGTTGGAAGTGTTGTGCCTATTGAAGCGACTTCTCAAGAAAAAAAAAGAAGCTTTAGTGTCTATTATTTATTCCCTCTTGACATAAAACTTCTCTATTTCTAGGGAAGGATCCCTGCTTCAAGACATTGGGCCTGAGGAATTTCATCTGAAAATGGAAGAACAAGATTTCATTGATGAAGCTCAGCTATTGGATGTTCGAGAACCTGATGAAGTGTACGATTATCTTTGTTCATAGTTTTCTTTGTTGTTTGGCAGAAAAAGCACATTCTTTTTTTCTCTCTCTTTATACATATATAGGGTGCTGTTCGTATAGAGCCAAGGCTCTAAACAATCAAAGTAAAGCCACCTTCAAATAATGTCGAGAAATGTGGTTTTAATACTGGAATTTTTTGTGATAGCCTTAAAATATTTTTTCACATCTAATTATAAAATCTGCAGCTTCAAAAATAGTGTAGATCAAGCAGATCTATGAAAACATGAAAATCTTGAAAATCGACAGTCCAAAAATGCCCTACAAGATGCACTATTTCCAAAACTTGAACTCTATTGTTTTTCTCATGTCCATGCATCTTGTTGTCGAGATGGATATTTGGGCATCAAAACAACCTCTTCTAGTGAAATTTTTGAGGTAGGCTCTAATTTGATTGTTTAGAGCCTTGGCTCTCTCTCTCTCTC
>NW_006498533.1:17228-36784 GCF_000471905.2 Amborella trichopoda | reverse complement strand
TACGTACTAACTAACTAACCTACTTACGTAGTTAGTTAAGTTACGTTACGTAGTACGTACGTTAGTTACGTTAGTTACGTTGTACGTCGTACGTCTCTCTCTCTCTCTCTCTCTCTCTCTCTCTCTCTCTCTCTCTCTCTCTCTCTCTCTATATATATATATATATATATATATATATATATAAATGGAAGAGACTACAAAATTCCTATGGGCGAAAATGGACAGTATTTTCGCTCATAGGCTCGGCACCATCCGATTTTTTCGGACGGCGTGGATTAAAGACCGTCACGGACTTAGCATGTCTATGGCTTGACTTTTTTTCACAAATTTGAAGCAAAAAATATGGGGGGACTTCCACGGCTCCTGTAGATCTGTGGCGGTTTTTAGGCAAAACCTTCACGAACATAGCATGTCCATGAAGGAGGTGAAATACTGTAGCACTTCTCTTATAGGCAATTTTGAACAGTGTTTTTCCCCATGGCGGTTTATTGAATGGAGCCGCAACGGATGGAGCATGGTCCATTGCAGTTTCCACATGTTTTTTGACCGGAACAGACTACTATGTCCGTTGCAGTCTTTTAATCTACGGCGGCCGGAAAAATCAGACAGCGCCAAGCCTATGGGCGAAAATATTGTTCATTTTCGCCCATAAGCGTTGCATAGTGGCTTCCATATATATATAAATATATATTAAAAAACCTGACCTTTACATTTTTTGCGATATGCAGAGCTCAAGCTTCCTTGCCAGGTTTTAAAGTCCTTCCACTTCGCCAATTTGGAAATTGGGGCCCAGAGATAACAAATGAGTTTGATCCCAACAAGGATACTTATGTTCTTGTAAGTACTAAGTTTCCTAACTTGTTAGAAAAATTTCTTATCAAAGTGTATTTATAGTTTCCCTTCATTAATGGTACGACCATGTGGTGGCATATTTTAAAACTATAATAACGGCTAAACAATCATGACAAAGGCAAAAACATGCTCAAATTTCAAGGACTAGTGGAGAGTAAGCTGTTGTCACAATGGCTGTGTAATTTTCTTGTTTATGAAACCATGCATGTGTGAATACCTTTTTGTAGCCTTGTATTCTTCAGGTGTCGATGATCCGTTTACGTTTAATTGTATATTTGTAGCCAGTTGCAAAAGTAACAAGATCCCATATTGCAAGAAGTGATGTTTTCTTCAACCATGGATGATTTCCTGTAGAATTGAGACACAAATTAGCGAATAATTATTCTTTTATGTTTCCTAGGCAATTCAAAATCATGGCATTGGCTCCCAAATGGAAGTGATGGATATAATCTTGTAAAGACTTGAACCATTCTTAAATGAAGTCTGAAAATATAAAAAGAATATTAAGAAAAGGTACGATGGATTAATATGATGCTACCTCCAACTGATTTTCCTAAATGGTCTATTCTGGTCATAAACCAGATGATAGAAGGTTTATTGTTGGTATGTATAGTGCTTGGTCTTATCCCCTTATTGATGAGCAATATTACATTTGATGCTTAGAGACTTCCAACACATCAGCTTGGAAACTTCGCAGTCTTAAAAATACTAGATCACCAGGCTAACCCACCATTCTGATGCCAAGAGCATTGGGTAGGGCGAGAAATTCTTGTCAAAAGGAGAGTGCAACAACTACGAGAAGAGCTCAGAAACTCAAGAACTCGAAAATTCTTACACAAATACAATAAGAAGTTCAAAATTCGCCCCCCTATTTTCAGCCTACATATGACGCAGCAAAAATCATGAGAGAAATGAAACTAGATATAGAAGAAGCGATTCAACCACAAACACTTAGCAAAGAACACACCAAAACCTTCAGTCAAGAGAGAGTACTAGCAACATGTCACCTTTTTCTAAGGAAAGCATGATCGTGTTTCTTTGTTCAATAGAAGTCTAAATTTTGTCCTATATGAGTGGTCTCATTGCCCTTTCAATTAAAAATAAATAAATAAGTAAACCCTCTTTCCTAAACTCACGGAACTCGCCTCCAAGCAAACCTTTCATCAAACGCAAACCTAATCTAATTCCCACCTTCCTAGCCCTTGTGCCAGCAACCTGCATCGAATCCCTTCCAAGGACTACGTGGTCTGCAAGTAGGAAGAGAAGATAAAACTAAGTAATGATGCCTATACCCCTACAATTAGATAATGACTCACTTCAACAAGTAGTATCAAGTACCAAATACCATGCCAGAACTTGACAACACGAGTTTGGAGCATTCTACTCTTCAAGAATCTTCTTATCGATTACCCTGAAGTCAAGTTTTGAAATCCACATACTCTCTGATTGAGGTTTTCCCTCCCCTTTGAACAAGAGACTTCTGATATTTTCCTCACTGAGTCTTGATGACAAAACATCAAACATTTGCTGCACTTCATCTTTAGGTGCCTGTGGAATTTGTTGTTGCGTGTCATCAGTCCTTCTGTGTCTACCCTGGTCACCATGATACTCATAAAGGTCGACCATATTAAAAATGCAAGATGCATGAAGGTCCTTTGGGAAATCAATTTTATAAGCATTGATTCCCATGTTCTTCTGAACTTTACATGGTCTTACCTTCTTGAACATCAACTTATGAGGGTCCAGTTGGAAATCTTTCTTCTTGCAAATAAACCATCACGAGATCACCAACTTGATATTATATTCTTTGACCTTCAATGGGAATCCGCGTCTTTCTTATGTTTTGCATTACTTTCTTCTATCTTCTCATACACAATACACCTGTTTATGCTCTGGTGCAGCGTAACACCTAGTGTCATTACTAAGGTAGGCTTCAATTGGCAAAGGCACCAAATTAAGAACCTGACTAGGTTACATAGATAAGCTACCAATAGTTCAATTTTGGGAGTTAGTACAAGTCAACTCTACTTATGCTAGCAATTAAATACCATTGGCTGGTCAGCTTCCCTACTAGGCATTTAATAAGTTGCTCTAGCTTCTATTCACCGCTTCTGTCTGTCCATCAATTTGTGGATTATATGCATTGCTAAATTGAAGCTTAGTACCAAGTCTCTTTGATAGAACCCTTGAAAACTGGTTCACAATCACATGCACGGTCTGAAGCAGTTTGATTTGGGTACTCCATGGACACACTCAATTTCCTTGAAGAATAGGTGTGGAATGTAGGTGCCATCCGTGGTCTTCTTGCAAGGAATAAAATGAGTCATTCTTGAAAGCAATCTGACTTCAATTAGGACAAGAATCATAACCTTTAGAAAGCCCAAAACAAGAACCATACTAAGATCAAAGCATCACTAATGGCATGTAAAACCCGTATTCTGAGCTTGATCACACAACAATTAACAAATTGGCATCTGTTGACATAACAATGAACATCTTGGTGAAGCACAGGCCAAACTGTTTGTCTTACCAATGCAACCATCTTAGCTCACTTGTTTGTCTTACCAATGCAACCATCTTAGCTCACTTGAAATGGCCTCTTAGGCGTCCCTCATGAGGCTCTTTCAGTACCTTCTCAAGCAAAGAGCCTTTGGAGTCCACAAACATGGCCAAAAGAAGAGATATCCATCATAAAAACCTAGCATGTTGATTGCCCATTCCCTCGACACACCTAATAAATAGGTCCAATATATGGATTAGGGATTTAGATCATGAGTTATAGGGGATCTAGATTCCCCAGCATTATAGTATCTTATAGCAGTATGATATGGTATTGTATAATAGTTATTATAGTATATATTGTATAGTTGTATGCGGTCCATTTAAATATATTAGCATATAGTATTGTAGAACGTAATATATAGCATAGTATTGCAGTAAACTATAGCAATATATTATTGTGTAGTAGTGTGGTATAGTATAGCAGTGTATACTATCATGCTATACTAGTTAATCGCTCTCGGGGGCCTTTGTTTTTAACCAGATGGATCTTGGCCCTGTATACCTGATTTTTTGATCAAGCTCCCTACATATTGGGATCAAGAACCCAAGATTTTAATGTGTAGTGATCCCCGTCTCAAACATAAGGAGCTTCCTGCTCGTCACGATCCCGCAGTCCTGATCGAGTCCTGGATCTGATTTGATCCCAATCCCAATAACAATGGTGTAGGCCACTCAACCATGGACATAATCTTCTCCTTGTCCTCCTTGACCCATTTGCAGACCCAAGGAAAACAAAGCTATCTTTTAAGGAGCAGTTCTTTAGGTTCACTTATAAGTTCTCTTGATGATGAACCTTAAAAGACTTTTACGCAAACGCTCCATATGTTCCTTGAGGTTAGCATTATACAAACGAGTATCATGAAAACACACAATTACAAATTTTTCGTTAAATGAAGTACCTGAAGCATGACCTGCATAAAAGTGCTTGATACATTGGATAACCCGAAAGGAATAACTAGTCATTCATTAAGTCCGTCATGGTTCTTGAAAGACGTCTTCCATTCATCATTTAGCCTCATTCTAATGTGATGATATCTACTTTACCAGTCAATATTTAGAAGACCTGAAAACCAGACAACATATTCAACATATCAGCGAGTCTTGGTACGAGAAAACCTATACTTGATGCTTACTTTGTTGAGGTGCAGCTGTCTGCAAGCATCCTCCATGATCCGTACTTCTTTGGCATAAGAGCCGACATTGGAATGGGCTCATGTTCTTAGGAATCAGCTCCTTTTAAGTAAATGTTCCATTTTCCTCTTCAATTCTTAATGTTCAAGTGGACACATTTGACATGCAGCTTGATTTGGAAGATTAGCACCATGTACCCAGTTGATGCAATGTGGATATCTTGCAGTGGCGGTAAATCATCGAGCATAATGTCCTTGATCTTGATCATCCAGGGCTTATCTCCTCAGGCAATTCTTTCGCCCTCTGATCTCCGAAAACCAACTAAGTCTCTGGACTTTCTTCTAAGAATTCTTTAGTGGAAACATTAGATGGTTTCTCAACCCCTTTCATGAGCTGCACCCTCTCTGATAGATGGAAACTGACCTTAACCTCACCATGTATAAAAGTGTAGATATTTTTTCTGTTACTATGCATCATATCATTATTTTACATCCAAGGACGCCCTTGCAACAACCACATGAAAATCCAAGTGTTCATGTTTTGGAGGAGGCCAGGAGGGACATGAACCCCTCCTCCCCCATTGGAAGAGGTTGGTCATAGCACAGTGGAGCCAAAACTTCGGAAGCTTCTTCAGGAACAAAGGAGAACCAAATTAGGGATCATCTTGCAAGGGCCTTAGAACAAAGTTGAGATCTTGGAATTTGCATTGATGACACGAATTTGCACGGCAGAATGCAACATGATGATCTTTTAGATAGGTTATAGCTGAACAATTTTTTGAATGGAAGGAATTGCTGGGGGATAGAGAGGTTAAGTTTCTGAGTTTACAATTGAAAGGACATGCTTTGCTTTGGGGAAGCATGTCCAAATGGATAGAGAAAGGCATTGGAAAGATAAGGTTCTTTGGACAAGTGAAATCAAGTTGTGCCAAAAATTTCTTCCAACTGATTAGAATCAGTTCTCTATTAAGTGATTGCGTGCATGCATGAGCATACAGAGGAATTCTATCAACTCATGACCTAGAATGACTTGAGAGAGATTGAAGAGCAGACCATTGTTTGCTAGTTTTAACGGCAGCGTTTTAAAAATTGGTGATTGGGCTCGGAATCATACGAGCTGGATCAGAACCAGTGGGTGACCTGTCCGATCCCATGAGGGAATCGTAATAGGACCGGTTTTTGAGAATCGTCCTATTTTGTCAAAGAAGTGACTGATTATGTGACATAATAGATGTGACTCTATCAGTGATTCAAAAAGCGGACTGCCCAGTGCCTAGGCGGTCCGAAAGGCCTGGGTGCATCGCCCAGGCCTAGGTGGCCAATCTTGGCGGTTGACCTTGGGCGGTCCCAGCCTCGGGCGGCCTCCCAGGGCCTACGCCTCGCCCAGTGGTGGAAATAAGTTTCGGTGGGGGCAATTTTGGTCATTATTTTTGTATTAAAGAGCCAACAATTAGTGTTTTAGGTTCATTTGAAACCTAAAACTTCTTGGAGCCAATTTTAGAGAGATAGCCCCCAAAAAACTAGTTTTTGGTGAGTTTTTTAATATCGAAGGGTTTCTCCAAGTTAACAAAAATTGATCAACACATCACCCATTGATCTTAGATTTACTTTTTGATGTTTTGCAAAGTTATTAAGGGGTTTTTTAGAAGATTTTGAGTATTTAGAAGCATCTTTGAGGTGGAAGTTTGAAGATTAAGCAATCAAATTCAAAGTAAGTGATTTTTTTTTTTTCTTTAGTAAATTGCATTATTTTTTAGATGTCTTCTTCGGGATCTAATAGGAGTGGTGATCTCGGTTGGAAATATGGCTATAACCCAGATCCTAATGATAAAAATTGCATAAGATGCAAATTTTGTGATAAGGATACAAAAGGGGGCATAAACCGGTTTAAGAAACATCTTGCCGGTATCAGGGGGGATGTTGCCTCATGTAAAAAGACTCTTGATGATGTTAAAGAGGAAATAAACAATTTTTTGAACGTGGTTAAAATGAAAAAATATGAAAGATTGGCCTCTATAGCAGAGATTAGGTTTGGGGTTCGGGTCAATTATGATGATGATGATAGTGATGAGGAAAGGATTGGGGAGAGATGTCAAGAGGTTGAACAATCCATTATTAAGGGGAAGGGAGTTGTAATTGCTTTTGGTTTTAGGATTAAGAAGCCTCGGGTTAGGGGCCCTATGGATAGTTTTTTACCTTGGCTTAATCTTGAGGTTGCAGGAGAGCAAACAAAGAAGCAAACCATCATTAAAAATAGAATCAAGAAGGAAGAGAGAGATAGAGCTGTGTATTATCTTGCTATATGGTTTTATGAGGCGGGCATTCCTTTCAATACCGCTCGCGTAAGCAGCTTCTATGCTGCGGTAGAGGCAATTGGCCAATTTGGTCCTGGGATGAAACCCCCAACCGCATATGAGCTTTTTAGAACCTTTTTTAAAAAAAACAATGAGTGTCACGAAGGAAGCTGTAGAACTTAAGAAGGATGCATGGTTTCAGTATGGGGTTTCTATTATGACTGATGCTTGGAGTGATAGGAAGAGAAGAAGTCAGATGAATTTGCTTGTAAATTGTCCTGTAGGGATTTTTTTTTTAGGTCTATTGATGCCTCTAATCATATCCATGATGCCCATTACATATTTCAAGTGATAGAGAAGGGAATGAAGGAGGTTGGGGAACATCTTGTTGTACAGGTTGTCACAGACAATGCTGCTCCTAATGTTGCTGCATCTAATTTGTTGCGCATAGCTTATCCTAGAATCCTTTGGACACCATATGCAGCACATTGTATAGACCTCATGCTTGAGGCTCTTGGCGGTTTAACTGAGATATCAGGTGCAATGAAGAAGGCCAAATTAGTTACAAATTTTATTTATAGCCACCATCTCACCCTCAGTATGATGCGTACCTTTACAAAGAAGAAAGGGATTGTGAGGCCTGGGGTCTCGAGATTTGCGACTTAATACTTATGCCTAGATAGCATACATTCGAGGAGAGTGCAGTTGAGTTAAATGTTTACCTCGGATGATTGGAGAGCATGCAAGCGGTCTAAGGATCAAGTTGGAAAGAAGGTGAGGGATATTATCCTTTCTAAGGCTTTTTGGTGAGGGTTGAAGGGCGCTAAATCCTTTCAGGTTGGGAAGAAGGTGAGAAATAAATTTATTTTAATTATTTATGATTTTTTTTCTATATCTTTGCAGCCCATTGGTGGAGCCAACATGGGTGTAGTTCTCCAAATTTACAAAAGTTGGCCATTTGGTTCTTAAACCTAACCACTTCTTCATCCGGTTGTGAGCGCAATTGGAGTACTTTTGAAGGGGTAAGGCCGTAACTAAGGTTTGTATAATTTTATGAATAATACATGAATCATAGATATTAGATTTTAATTAGTTGCATTTGATTTTGTTAGATTCATGCAAAGAAAAAGAACAAGCTTGAATCAAAGAGGCTCAATGACCTAATCTATGTCAAGTACAATCGATTCTTGAAAGACAAGTTTGCTAAGAGAGATAAGAGACATCCCATCAGATCAAAAAATATGGACCATGCTATGGAGTGATTAGTTGATGATGATGAGGTCGAGGGGCATGAAGAATTGACATGGGACATGGTCATGGATGCTTCAGGGACATCAGCTGACCCTCTTAGACCACTAGATCTTCTGCACAGAGAACAAGGGTGGAGGAAGAGGAGGAAGAAGAGGTTGATTCAGAAGAGACGAAGGAGGACGAGGACAACCAATATGTCGAGGAGGGTGACGACTCCATCGACTCCGATGAATATGATGCCAATGCAGCTGACCCAAGATTTTCTGATGATGAATGAATGATGAATGTTGAATAATTATTAAACTTTGAAAGTTTGAACTTTGATTAAAGTATTGAACTATTGAAGATTCTTTTGAGTCTTCAAGTATTACTTCCATAGTTTCATAATTCAATTTTGTTTTATTCCTCATTGTGGTGTACTGCAGTATTGGTTTGATACTATTTGGTAACTTGGTTTGATAATTTGGTTGGTTGGAAAATTTTAAGTTTTAATTGGATATGAAGTATGAACCGACTTATGGATTATAGTTATGTTTATGGTGTGTGTGCTAAATGCTAATATGTAGTATAATTTGAATTATGTACTACAATACATATAACTGATACTGACATAACTGCAAAATCCTTTTTGGATTCAATTGGGCCGCCCAGGTTCTAGGCGCTCGCCTAGGTGCTAGGCGGCCTGGACCCCCCAGGCAGTCTAGGACCCTCCCTAGCGCTTTTTGAAACATTGTACTCTATGACAAAGTCCATGCACTTGTTTGGAGTTTTACTATTTACTCTTTTTTTTGACTTTTTTGGTAAAAAAAAACTGATCCACCATTACTTCGATTTCTCCTGATTTTCTCTACCAAAGTAATTTGTGTCAAAAAATCCAAATTGGTGCCCTTTAACAGATCTGTAACACAATTTCTCCAGTCAAAAATCATGTAGAAAGATATCTAGCATCAAAAATTCAACCATTTTTGGAAATCCAAGGTCAGTTCTGATAATTTATGAGTTTAATCCAAGATTCCTTTAGGGGTTCCTCCCTAGATGGTTTTATCCGCAATCTACTCTAGGAATTTCAAAATATGGAGTAGATGTCAATCTTTTATCATTTTTAAAAATAAAAATCCTTAGATTTTAAAACACCAATCATATTTTTCTTCTTTATTTTTCGCTAGATTTAGTTATTTATTTTGTAGACAGTGTTGTCTTTAAATCTACAACGGGTATTGCATGAGTTAAAACAATATTTTTGTAGCTTTTGAATTTTTTCACATTTATCTTTCTTGAAAAACTCTTGGATTTTTTAAAAGAATCTTGCATTTTGATCTTTTTTGGTAAACTTTGTTACTTTTCTTTTTGTTTTTTTTTTTTTTGAGAATGCTACTTTAGTTTTTTGTTTGGGATTTTTTTTGGTTAGGGTTTCATTGTAGAGAGTGTTATCTTCAAGCTACAATAGGTATTGCATGATTTAAAACAATATTTTTGGAGATTGCGAATGTTTTTAATCGTTTTTTATTTTCTGAAGAACCCTAGGATTTTTTATAAGTTCGTCAAAATAACTAATGCAGCAGTCCAATTTCTTTCACAAACTAATGTGAAATCATTTTTCCTGTGAATTTTACGAACTTTTTTTCCTAGACCCGTACAGCCAAACCTGTTGAACAAGTCCAGTTTGCCTATCTGGCTTGGAACCCTGTGGGTGATCAAGTTTGATCTGCCTGTCCAATATGAAAAATAATAGTAAGCAGGTTGCCATCCAAGATCAAGTCACCCCTCATGCTCTTGATGCCTACCAACTTGCAGTGGAAGTTGAAGAACATCAATGAGAATAATTATTGGCGGCCAAGGAGCTTCAAGGTCCGATTGGGAGGTCACAATGAGCTAGACATGGCAGTTCTTACCCTAACCAACATAGTACCCAACCAAACCTTCAACAAGGAAATGGTGGTAAAGGATGTGGAGCTGCTAATAAACAGCAAGAAGGAATCACATTTGTGTGCTTTAGGTGTGGCTATGGCCCACTGCTTATCCGGATGCAAAGAAGGGCCTTTGACCCACAAGCTCACCTGGTTGAACGACTTAGTGAGTAGAGGACCCCCTGAGGGTGAAGAAGTAACAATGGAGAGCAATTAGAACCAAACCCCAGGAGACTAATACTCTCTACCTAAACTCTCCCTACTTATTTAGTGGACAAGTATATACCCCTGAAATTCCATCAACAAGATTTTACCTATATAATTTTAAAACTCCATGAATGTCATTTGTGAAATGGAAAGTAAACTATACATAGGTTGTGTATGGTAAATGCTACACTGCTGGCACATACGCCATTGCCCATTCTCTACCTAAATAGTGCTTATGAACCGTACTTGGTTGTCTTTGTTTAGGAACTACAGTTAACCTCTACCATCTTTCTTTGAGAAAAGACGATGGGAGCCCCAATTGACTATGGCCTTCCATAATCCATATGATTACAGTTTACTTTCCTGTTTTGCTATTTGCTTCTGCATATTTAGTTACTCCATTACACTCCTTTAGATAGGTAATACATTACTAAAGTGCCATCAGTTTTTCATAATTATATTGTACAGTAAGATATAGTGTAAAGGGTGGATAACATCATTTAGGAAAAAAAAAACAACTGGTTTTGCACTTTGGATGAAAATATTGATGCGTATAATTTTGCACTTTGTCATTGCTACCTTGAGCGTAATTTGGTGAGTTTGGTTTGTAATGGCATTCAATTCTGGATGCCTGGATTCGTAGATGTTCTTGTAATTATTTGGCTTTATCACTTTCACTACCATGGGAATAATTCAGTTAGTTCGGTGCAAAATTGTGTTCAATTTCTAGATATTTGGAATCCTTGGTGTTTTTTCAGCAGTTGATGGGCAGTGATTGTAAATTTTGAGTTATTTTCTCAACCAGATGTCTTTTTATATTTTCTAAAGTTGAAGTGAATTGTTTACCCTTTTTAGATATTTCAATCATTTTCTTTTGGACCTAGTTTTTGCGCAGAAGGAATAATATAGAGAGCTTCCAATCAAAGATATCATACTTCTTGCACTTGTTAGCTAAATCATTATCTTTATAGGTGGCTTCCTTATTAATTTTACAGTCCAATGCTTTTCTCTCCACTTTTCGAGTGCTTATTTTGAAATTCATTACTTATGGATTCTGTTGGTTCTCCAATTATTCTAAATTGCAGTGTCACCATGGGGTAAGGTCTCTACAAGTTGCAAAATGGTTGCAATC
This sequence comes from Amborella trichopoda, assembly GCF_000471905.2. Next base: position 25,449 of record NW_006498533.1, on the reverse strand, counting down.
ACAGGTCTCTTTCTCTCTCCCTCACACACACATTCATTTTGGTTGTACTTCAGAGCTTTTTCTCTCTTTACTTATTTTGGCTGTGCTTCAGGGTTTTAAGAGAGTATTCAACATAGCAGGGGGCATACATGCATATGCTGTTAAAGCTGATGCCTCTGTACCAACCTACTAAGGTTTCTCATCCCGCCCATTTCCTCATATATTTATGGAAATTATATATGCATGTATCTATATTTGTGGATGTATGGTGTACTTTTTCTTCATGTCCTGGAAATATGTGGTAGTAACTTTCATTTTTTTCTTACCAAGAGAAGATATTATTGGCAGAAACAGTGGACAGAGTGACTGAGCAGATGGGCTTGCAGTTTTGCATAGTGAATGGTTCAACCGTTACATATTTGAGTGAACAGTTCACTCTCGGAGCATGTTTTGTTCCTAGGATCGGAAAGCACTGCAGATGCTGGTTTTTGATATGTGGCATGTAATACAAGTAGTTTCACTGCCTTTTTTTTAACTTAATATGGAAAAGAATGCAGAATAAATTGTGCATAGTTTAGTGAGATCAACTTCTTTATTTCTCTTTGAATTGGAGAAAGAAAGAATTCACTCCACTTCAAATGCTTCATCCATCAAGCTGAAATTTTTTCCCGAGAGAATCAAAGCAAGATATTGAAAAAGAGGAAGCTCGGATATAACTTGGAGTGGAGAAAAGAAAGTAGCGAAGAAATACAAAATGAGATTGGAAAGTAAGTGAGTGTGTGTGTGTGTGTGAGAGAGCGAGAGAGAGAGATTAATTTGGTTTCTCAACATGATGAGAAAAACAGCGCATTTTCTCCCAAAATAAAAAGGAAAACAGTGTTCAAAGGATGATAAATTTATCAACAAGAGGGAAATATCTTTGCTAAAGGGAATACTTGAGCCATCATAACAAACCAGTGTCTTAAAACTTGGATCGGTAGGTGCATCATTCACCCATAGATCCATGTTGGATTGCTAGATTAGTGATCTAGTTCAGGTTTGGATTGGTCTGAATTGTTGATTCCTAAAAATATTAAAATAAATGATAAATAGGGTTTTATGGGGCGGGAATTTAAGGGGACTTGAGCTTAAAAAAAATTGTAAAAGGGGAACTATTAAGTGGAACCCGGCTAGGAACCACACGATCCAGATTGATAATCCGAATCGGAAATTGCAAGGTTTTAAAAGGCTGTCACCTAACCAAATCAGAAACAAATAAATTAGTCTCTAGGACTCTCTCTGGGCCATACGTTGCTAACAACTGATGATATGGTAACGGTAAATTTGTAACAATGTGCTACAAATACTAAGACATACAAATAATAGCTTTATTATGCTTTTCACTAACATTAATGATGCAGAAACGCTATAAATATATCCGACGTTCCTTGTACTTTAATATTAGGGAATTTTATGTAAATATATCTTATATTTTTCAGAATTTAAAAGGTACCCCTAATATTTTATATTTTATATTCATGTTCTATTTTTTAAGAACACGTCTAATATTTCGATTTCTTGTTTATATATATCGAATTAAGCTCAAAATTTACGTGTTCGTCATGCTTGTTACCATAACGTATGTATAAAAAAAAAACAATTAAGCAAAAAAAATTTACCAAAAAGAATTTATAATTTTTGGGGGAATTTTATTTAAATAAAATTATTATTCTTGTATGTATTTTTTACATGTGCATGATGAGAAATATGGGCACTTAAATTTTAGCTTTACCCATATTAAATATTGAACCCGAACAATGTTTTGATCATGTGGACCCAATCCGAATATTGTTATTATTTAAATAATATTTAATATATAATATTTAAATATTTAAATATATATTTTCTATTTTTAGGTGGGGTCTAGTCAGGTTTGGGTCCCATTTTTTTTTGGGTCGAGGTCCAGGTCCAGCCAACCCCAACCAGACCCAACCCAACCTAATGCCACCCCTGCATTTTATGATTACCAGATAAGTATTTTTAGGAAAATATTTGGCTTTCCAAAATTTGGACGGCCGTATTAGAAGATTATTTTTCGATGCCTACATAGAGTGGATATGATTTTGTCTTTTTTTTTCTCTTAGGTTGGAATGGATGCTAGGTTGAAGGATTTTAATCTTCAAAATTTAGTCTTAAAAAAAGATTGCCGGCGCGAAACTGAATGCATAATATGTTCCCGCAAGAGTACATATTCTTTTGACAATGTTAAAAAAAAAAAGCAGTCTTTTGACTATATTTAACCTAGGCTTAGCGAGTTAACATTAAAATTTGCAGATATAAAAAGTTCAGAAGGTACGAAGTCAGAGTTAAATAAAAAAATTTAAAAAAATAGCTGCAATCCGAAGCGATTGTTACTTTTATTTTGGAAAAAAAAAAAAGAAAGAAAGGAAAAAAGGAGTAAACATAAAATCAAGAGTCGCCAAGACCCAGGCGCGACTAGACCCGATTGGGGTCTGAATATGGGTCCAAAAATTAGACCCAACGGGTGGGATCCGGTTCTATGTAGACCCGACCCAGACCCCCACCCAAACCCAAACCCTAAAAAGTAACATATAATATTTAAAATATAAAAATATATATATTTTTTAATTATAACTTAGAGTCTGGTTGGGTCCGGGTCCCACAAAACTTTTTTGTCCTTGGATCCGTCTTGACCACGACCTGGCTCGACCCGTTACCACCCCGTAAAACACAATAAGTGTGTCGGCTTGAACTTCCAAAAGAACAAATTGCGTTTTGAACCCAGCCTATGTGTTCATGGGGGTGTAGCTCATATGGTAGAGCGCTCGCTTCGCATGCGAGAGGCACGGGGTTCGATTCCCCGCATCTCCATATCCTCTTTTACTGATACCGAAAATAGGCAAAGTTTTTTATATAGTTATTTTTATGTTACAAAGTTTAGGATACAAAAATTAATAATTGGCCGCTGTTCATTGGTGGGGGCGTAGCTCATATGGTAGAGCGCTCGCTTCGCATGCGAGAGGCACGGGGTTCGATTCCCCGCACCTCCATCTGGTTTTTGCATTATTTATTTTTTTAATACTTTTTTAATAGAGTAATTTTTATCAAATTCATTTTTTAATACTTTTTTAATAGAGTAATTTTTATCAAATTCATTTTTTATCGAGTCCTTTTAAGGTCCTTTTTGATCGAATGGAGTCAATGGACTTTTAAGGCTATTTTTAGTCGGATAATCTTTGTAATTTTTATTTTATTTTTTGTCTAATATTTTTTATGGTTGTCTTCAGTCGAATTATTATTATTATTATTTATTCTCCTTTTTTTTTTTTTTTAAGGGTGAATCAGTGGGGAGAGGGCCTCTACCCTTTGTAAAAATTGAGCTTAGGATATAGCATTGCAAATCATCAAGCGCTAACCAATTAAGCCCAAGCTCTCTTCCTAAAAGTATAAATATAAGGGATTGTATACTATGAGAACATTTATCTTTGATACCTAGTCATTGGATGTCAAATCGAGTGGCTTGGGGCGCATCACAAAATTTGAGAAATTCTTTTTAAAATTTTGAGTCTGATCAATGATATTCTTACTACCACCTGATTTAAAATGAAGGATAAAAGTAATTTGACCTCTTTGTGTCAAAGGTAAATAGTCTTTTCATGTACTTTTCCCATATAGGACTTTTCCGATATATAATAAGTCCAATGGCATGATATCTTTTTAAGGTTTTTTTTTACCAAAACCTTTTTGTAAATTTCATTTTTATCCAACGTTTGCAAAACTACTTGGTGTTGCTTCCAATAATTTTGCTTAGTTCCAAGCACTAGAGATAGGAGTTGAATTGGCCCTTCTATTAAAGAGTTTTCCTTTCTTAATGCAAAGCAATCCAGGTCTCCTTATTAATGCCCTTAATCCTCTAGTAGACATTTTTGGCAGATTACACCTACTTTCGTAAGACTAATATGGTAATTGATTCTCTTGCGAAGAAAGCTATATCTATCTCAAAAGATATTGTATGAAGGGCTAAGCCCCCCTGATTTTCTTTCTCTATTGCTTATTTTTTATGTTGCACATATACCCTGCAACAGGGTTATACTCAATTGAGCTTGTATTTTTTTTAATCCCTTCTTAATAAAAAACAAGTAGGGAACCTTTTTACCCTACTGACTTACCCAAAAAAAAAGTTTTGAAGATCGTCTATAATAGAGTGATTTTTGTAAAGTATACAATAAGATCATTAACCTTTGCTATAAATCACCCCTTAGTCATTAGATGTTTCCAATGGAAGATGGGTCACCGGATAAATTTTCTTTTGAAACTCATGGCACGGAAGGGTCTATCTCTTATCAATGAAAAATAAGATGACAACTTTATACTATAGAAATAAGACTCACCTCAAAAATCCATTAGAAAATGTGGTTCCAATGTTGAAAAACCCTCCAATTGATCATCCCACCCTTAAGATACATAGATATGACAAAAACGATTTCAAGTCTTAAAAATAGTGTATCTTGTAATAAATTATATAGACCATCCATTTTCAAGATTTCCAAGTGTCTAAAGATTTACTCGATCGGCACTCTATCGCTGAATTTCATAGTTTGGGGCAAAAATAGATTCTTAGGCCATCGTAATAATTTCCATCGCTAAAACTGCTTCTTCCCCGAACTTAAAGGTGCACCTTTTTTTTATTATTAAAAATGGTCTCATACACCCAATAAAAATAGGATACGGTTTTTATGAGTCGATGTAGAAATGAGTCACCTCTTAAAAATCTATTTTTGAGATGAATTTTTTGACCAAATTTTAATATAAAGAATATGAAAAAAAATTTCATAAAAATATGTTTGAGAATTACAAAATAAATGAAGAAATTAAACCAAAATCAATCAGATAACCTACAAATAAAATAGATATTATCCTCGAAATTTGAACTTCACGGTGCTTCAAAGGAAGGATTTTGTATGCTCCCTCGGGAGCAGCAAATCTCCTCACCATGTCCATTGCCATTCTAATGCTCACCAAACCCTCAAAATGGACTTCTCTTCGGGGAGCACCGCAAACTTGTCCATGTTAATGACTATCTTCTCTCTCTTTCTCTCTCTCTCTACCATCCTCTCTCTCTAAATGAGGTGAAGTGTGATTGACCAAAATTTTCTTCCTCTCATAATCGGATATTAATTGAATCAATTATTTTTCCAAGATCTTTTCTCAAGTTTAATTATTTTATGTGTTATTTTTTTAATAAGGTGAGGTAGAAATAGGCTCTAGGGCCTCTATAAGAGATTCCCTCAATGTTATAAAATGGTGCAAAGGATCAAAATTTACCGTAGTCCTTATGTTATGTGTGGTTGCAGTATGTTGGTTTTTTAATATTTCCTTCACTCATGTCTATCGAGAAGCGAATGAAGTAAATTATGGGTTGGTCCAATGAGGAACAACTTTGCCGGATCTTTCAATATTTCTTTCTCTCATTATTTCAACCATCCATTTTTTAGTTTGAAAAGTCTACAATATACGTTCTTGTAACGTATTATTTAGACCATTCATTTTCTAGTTTAAAAAATCTACAAGATACGTACTGTTTTTTTTGGAGCTTCAAATCTTATAACCAAGAGCAAATAGATTTATAATATATTTTCAGGTATAGCCCTACATTTTATTGTAATGTCTAAGCCTAGTTAACAGTGATAACACCCTTTGAATAAAGGTGTGGCTAGTTTTAGGCCTAGTCTTTGCACTAAAAAATAGAGCCACACCTTAAAACCCCCATTGAAAATGTGATTATGGGGTGGAGTATCCCTATGATAGCTTCAAAACCACTTTTGCCCTAGTATAAATTTTGAAGTACAAAAAATTAGCTTAGATCAAGTATATTTGTAAACACTAAAATGGACAATTCATATGATGTGTTACAACTTACATGATACACTAATTAATAGAGACAATTATGGCTCTAATACCTACTTTTTTTTATCTTTTTTTTTTTTTTTTTTTTTACTTTTTTTTCTTTTTTTCTTTTTTTTTCTTTTTTTTTTTTTTTTTTTTTTTCTTTATTTTCAGAGCCATAATTATCTCTAAGGTTTATGAGTTGCCAAAGCGACATTTTCCAAAGTGGTTTTGAGGTGTGAATTTTTATTGTAAACTATATTTCTCGACACTATTTAAAAGGTGGGCTTTATTTTGATTGTTTAGATCCTCGGTTCTATACAAACCGCACCCTATAATTAATGATTGTTAAATAAGTGAAAAGTTTATATAAGTGTGAGGTTCTAAACAATCAAATTAAGACGCACCTCAAAAATTTTATTCAAAATGATTGTTTCGATGTTGAAAAACCCTCAATTCAATCATTTCAACCATAATATGCATGGAGAAAAAAAAAGTTTTCAAATATTGAAAAAAGTGCATCTTGTAATGTATCATCCAGACCATTAATTTTCTAGATTTTCAAGTATTCACAGATCTATTTGACCTACACTACTTTGAACTTCAAATTTTATTATTAGAGATAAAATTAATTTTTTAGGCCATTGTAAAGATTTATAATATCAAAACAAAATATTTCGGGACTATTTTAAATGTGCACTCTATTTTGATTGTTTAGAGCCTCAGCCTTATACAAACAACACCCCTTACATAATAGTTGAACCATACATATTCCTCTATGGCAAGGTTTAAAATGTCACCTAATCAACTCGGGAATAATCGACTCAACTCGAATAGAAGGGCACTTAGGCCAAGTTGGACTCGGGTGAGTTGGTTTGGGCAACCTTTTTTTTTTCACATGGGAAAATAGGTCATTTATTTTTTTATTTTTTACAACCATTAATCCATATACAATCCCTAATTTGATTAATTTGGATCCAAATTGATCTATCTTAGCCCCCAGAAATTCATGCTTTAGATAACAAAACTAAATTTAGGTAAGATTTTTTTCAAAAAAAAAAAGCCCCATCTTTGAGACAAAATATCATTTCTCTCTTATTTCTCAACCAAATCATCTAATTCAAAATGTTGGTATCAGAGACCCTAAAAGATCCCTATAGAAATTTGTTGAATATAAAACCATAATCGAAGCAATTGATAGTTCAAATTTTGGGGAGTTTTTAAACCCAAAATTGAAAATATTTTCTCTTTTTCATTTTTGCACCAAATCTGTGCGATAATGTTCCTATTATATTGATCTACAAAAGCCCTGATAATATTTTTGAATCAAAACAAAAAATCTCCAATTTCGGCTTTTTGTTTTTGAATTAAAACAAAAAATCTCTAATTACAAATTTTTATTTTTTTGTCCAGCATCTTTCCCACCTTATATTATCTAGATACTTTTTATTTTTTAATTTTACTTTGACTTTGTTATATACCTCCTATCACATAAAATAAAATTCAACTTTAGTTAGGAATATTCTTTTCTAGACTTTTTGTAATTCTTTTGCTTGTTTTCTTTGTTTTTTTTCCTATCCATTATTTGCCCGTGTCGACCGAGCTGAATCGCCGAGTTGGCCTGGAACGTACTCGCAGCCAAGTGTTTAAACTCTGAGTTGTGGTATGGACTGAAATTGGTGAGAGAAAGGAATATTGGGACCTTTGTGCAGTGGAAGGTGATTCACTGGTATGTTTGGTTCGTATTTTTAGAAAATATTTTCACACAAAAATATTTTTTTATATGGTCAAATGTTAGAATATTTTCATATCAATTAGTTTTAATGCATATTTTCACACAATTTGGCAACTAATAAATATAAAAATATTCTCCACATTTGACTACATGAGAGAATTTCTTCATGTGAAAATATTTTCAAAAAAACATTTTCATACGAACCAAACATACCATTATAAATGTTATTAATTGGTACAATAAACAGAGTAGACCGCTTTGGAGGTTGCTATCCATTTAAGCAAAAGCTCTGAATATTTGTTATGGGGATTTTCTTTTGAGAATGTTATAGAGATGCCAATGATAATGCATATGGTTTGGCTAAGAGGGGGCTTTATTTGGATTCTATTGTTGTTTTCAGATATTATTATTCCTTGATTTTGTTGTAACCTTCAATAACTAATAAAACTAAGTAATCTGATAAAAAAAAAAGAAAACTAAGTACTCTGGTCTAACAAGGGTGAGGATTTTAAATTTTTTCTTAAACAGTCACATGCCCAAGTAAAGGGGTTAAGTTATATTAGGTAGGCAGGCAAAAATTTTTAACTAGTCGTGGGAGGCAAGGCACACAGGGGGATAGGG
>NW_006498549.1:9532506-9585472 GCF_000471905.2 Amborella trichopoda | reverse complement strand
CTATGGGCGAAAATGAACATTGTTTTCGCCCATAGGCTTCGCGCCGTCCGATTTTTCAGACGGCGTAGATAAATGAACAGGACTACAACATACATCGTAGATCCCTTGTGGTCGAAAAACCGCAAGGGCTGTACTATTTACAAAAATATAATTCGAATACGCTCCCGTAGAAGGGGAAAGGTTCTCTTTCTTTAGTCAAAACCTTAAATATATGTTATCTGTGTCTAAAACCCTTTAGTAAAACCCATCTTTATATACCCATAACCTCTTGAGAGATGAGCCATGTCCAAATTGCTGAAGAAAGCAACCATCATTGCTTGGACGCCAGGGGTAGCTCCTTAACTTCACATCCAGCCACGTTCTGTCCAATTTTGATCGTGAAACACCAGTAGCGACGCTAACGCTGCCAGTAGCATCTTGGGTCATCTGACATGCCAACGCCCAATATCACATTGATCGTAAATCAAGGGGTTGCGAATTACACAATCCACAAGTATGCCCGATCAATGTCAGCATTGGCATCTCCATTTTTAAATGATTTAATAGTAGCAAAACATAACGACGTTGGCGGCAATGTCGATGAGGCCACCAATGGTATTGATATCAAATAGTTCAGATTTGATCTCAGACTTTGGACGATGATTAAGGTGGCCATCTGTTTATAAATAGGTGTTAACTCCCCTTATTTTCGGCGACCAAACTCAAGATGACCCAATACTATCCCAAGATCCCCTCAACCCAGTAGACCCATACTCAGACCTAGCATGCCCAGACCTAAAACCCCACATTGTCGAACCTTCAAAACGACATTCGTCCATGATCACCTCGCTTAGTGGACCCTGAAAGCTCAGAGAAAGTTGGTGCACTTGTACTAAACCTGAATTGGCACTGGCTCTTGGTGTTAGGCATAGAGGCTCTTTTTTCTTATATGTTTTAGTTTCGTTTATTTTGAATATCTTTTTCTTCGAAAACCTCATTTTTAGACTTTCTAGCAAGTTTCCAATTTTGGTCGTCTCAAAAACCGGCACTACCGGTGATCCGTTTGGGGCCAGTCCTCTACTCAAATCACAATTTTACGAGATCTATTCTCTACAACTCAATCCTCGATGTATTTAGGTCCAAAAAACAAGGTAGAGATTACAATTGCTCCGCCAACATTTTCGGGCGTACAAACATATGGCACTGATTCTTACGAGTAAGTGGCAAATATTGTCTTGATAACAATTTATTCATTCCTATAAATGGAGAGTTTGTAGTTCCGAATTGCTTTCACAACAAAAGTCTTATTATTTTGCACCGTTTCACCTACAATTTCCTACACAACCGACTCACCTATTTTCTATGAGTCTTCTTATACATCAAACATCTATCTGCAAGACAGACATCCAAAAATTGAGTCCTAGATTAATAGCTATATATATATATATTTTTTATTTTATTTAAAATTCCAGATTCGTGATTGTCATGAAGATTAACAAAACCTAAAACTTTAGATCCAAAGTCCACCTTTTAAATTCCAGAGTCATGTGATTGTCATGAAGATTAAAAAACCTAAAACTTTAGATCCAAAGTCAACCTTTAAGATTGATTTTTAAAGATGGGTTTTGGAGGGGAGATGTACACAAATAGGTGAGTCAGCTGGCTCGCCAAATACTTATTCCTTTATTAAAAATAGTTTACAACATTGAATAGGATTTCAAAGAAGTGTGATGAGACAGAATCCAATAAAAAGAATAAAAAAATAATGGAAAATTATCATTGAAACAATCAAACAATTAGTTTAGGGCAGTTACTACAAAATATTTCTCACTTGGTACCTCCTCAAAATTTTATTTAAAAATACTTAATTGCTCATGTTCTAGATGCAAAACCCTAATTAACCATGGCATTTTATTTACTCAGCTCCGTTGATATCGTTCAAGTACTGTTTATTTGGAGCAATGTTTTAAAACATGTTACATCAGATTGGAACTGCCCAATCTGACCAAGAATAATTGATACCAGCCCAATTCTTTAAGTATATTGGGAGCTAGGCAGTTCCAAACAGAACCAGATGGTTCTTTGATTGAACCGGCATGTTTTGTCAAATAACTCTTTTACAAGCAATCCAGTACCCAATAAAATTTTTATTCATTATTATTATTTTTATTATTTTATTTTTATTTTTTAGTTTACTTGTCTTTTTAACATGCATGCACACACTGTCAGTATGCCCTACCTTTTTCATTTATTTGAGTGGCGAATCTTGGTTTTGTAGATGCTTGGCTCCTAATGTCGTTCCCACATCCGCCATGTGGAAATAAATGCTCAAATTTATCTCATTTACTTTTCTCTTTTAAAGTTAAATTAAAAGAGTAGTCCAAATATTGGATTGGGTTTTTCTTCTTTTTGTCTCTCTTCTTTATCTCTTGTACTCTTTTAGATTGGGTTTCTCTTTTTTTTATTTGCCCTCTTTCATATTGGGATATCTCTTTTCCTCTCTCTCTCCTTTGAATATTATTGTAAATACCCCTGAAATTTTGGCAACGAAGTACCCAAAACCTTCAACCATGTACCCTAGTCACTTCTTAGACCTAAAACTTAGACTATACACCTACGTAATACCTCAAACTAATAATCCTAGATACCCTTGAGCTTAACAAACATAAAAAACTAGCCTAAACACCTATTTGATACCCAAAAACTTGAAAACCGACACCCTAAAGTTCCAGCCTTGCAAACCCCTTTAAACTCACTCAAAATGGACCAAATATGATTTTAATTATAGAGGAGGTCACAAGCTTTCTAACAGCCCAAAAATTGCTCAAATCTGACTTACTGTTTGAAAAGTATGGCCCGAACACATTTATTTCAAAAAATTTCACTTTGATCCTGCATGATGTATCGTGTTCGGCAGCGTGACTTAGGGCGACTTGCATAAATTTTCAGAATTTAAAACTTATCCAGAAAATCCCATAGTCTTTTGGAACCTTTTGAAAGCTTTTGGAGTTCTCTAGGTCGGTTCTTAAACATATTTTGACGAGTGAAGCCTCAGGAAATTAAAAAAATATTCTTAAAAATATTCTTTAAAAAATGCCTAGAACTCAAGCTTATACAAACCCTCTGAACCCACATAGAAAAACATTAAAAAATCTGTAGAAAATCCCAAATTTCCTAGAAATTTAAGAAAAATCCTATAAAATTAGAAAAATCCCTAAAAAAATTCCTTAGTCTAGAGAAAACAATAGATCTAGGAAAACCTAGAAAAACCCTAAGCTATGAACCCTAAGCAAAAATCTCTTCAAAAATTCCCTAAAAATATCTAAAAATCAAAATCTTAGGAATAATATCACCTAGTCCAAAAAATCTTTAAATTCAAATCTTCGAGAAAGAAAGAGAAGGAGCCAAATGTGTAAATCATCCACGGCCTTAATAAAGACCACAACTCCAGGTTCCTCAGATAAGGGATCTCTTCCTTTTTTTTTGTATATTTTGATTTATTTTTATTTTATGTTAATTTCTTGATTTTCGAGTTTTTCTTTAGATTTTTCTTTTAAAGATTTAAATTTGGTGTGAAAATTCAGCCGGGGCTGTCGGTAGATCTAGAAAAGGGTCAAATCTACTGAGATTTGGTTCTATTTTAGGTTTGTAATTTGACCGAACCGGATTCTCTAGTGATTCACAAAATTTTAACCATTTGGCTCAAATTTGAAGGGATCTCTCCAGTTTTGTGCTTATTTACACCACTGTTAAATGGTATTAAAGTACATTGTTCCTTCCAACATTAGTGTAGTTACTTTATATTATTCCTTTCAGTCAAGCAACTCTCATAAAATTTGTTTAAATTGCTTGAATTAGCCTGTCTAGGATTCAAAACCTTGAACAAGTAGAGCATTTGCCTTGGGAACTTAATGTTAGCAAACAAAAATGGTATCATTCTTCTCTGCTCATGCTTAGGAACCCAAAATAAAGATCTCCGATGAGAAAAAGTAAGATCTTGGTTCTTAAGCCTAGATAAGTCGAGGTATAACTGCCATTTTTCTTGTCATATAATTCAAGCAATAGACTATATTATCTTTCTATGTTGCGGTTTAATACATTGAAACAAGCATAACTCGAAAAAAGGAAAAACTAATTCAAGGTCCCTAAGCCTGAACTCCGCCCATTTTGACTTGAGCCAAATGATGTTAATATATGGTACATGAGATATTAACATGAAATGTTTCCTTACTCTCAACCAATGTTTGAGACCTGGGATGGACCGAACGAATAGGGAAGGTAACCAGTCTCGATCGGTGGATTGGCGATACATGATCTGTTGTTTCAGTCCACTTTGGCCTTAAAATAATTTTTTTGAAAAGAAAAATTTTCTTAAAAAGCTTTTTTTTTATGTTAAAAAAACGTTTGGGGCATTACAGTATAGGTTTTCACCATTTTACTCAAAAGGTGTGGTTTCTATGAGGTTGCAACAACAATCCAATTAAGGTGCACGCTCAAATTTTATCACAACATGTAATTTTGGTGTAAAAAATTCTTAGAAATTTCTCAAAATCTATTTTCGTATCTAATTATAAAATTTTAAACTCCAAAAATAGTTAAAGTTAAGTAGATCTACAAACATATGAAAATCTTGAAAATAGACAGTCTATATAATGTGTTGCGAAGATGCACTATTTTTAGGACTCGAAATCGTTTTTTTTCATATTCATACATCTCATTATCGAGATGATCAATTAGAGTGTTTTTCAACATTAAAACAACATTTTCCAATGAATTTTTAAGATGCATCTGTAATTCTACATTTTAAAGTTGCAACTTTATATAAACTTTTTTCTTACTTAAAATGGGTATACTGAGAATCTGTTTCATATCTGAGTGTTAGTTAACTATCACATTCATTTCATAATAAAAAAAAAAAGTTTAAAATGCACCTCCTTGATCTATAAGAAGAAAATATATAAAAATACTACTATTGGGCAGTAGGTAAAATCTACTGGACCGATGCAACTCATTCCATGGAAAGATAAAAAAAACACACTTATTCGGGAGTAGGTCCATGGTCAAATGACATCCAATTTCCTTGTATTTCTTTCCTGCTCGGATCACTTCTCTCTCTCTCTCTCTCTCTCTCTCTCCTTTTAAACAAAACTTTCTAAAAACTTTGAGAGCTTGCCTATTCAAGTGGTGATGGGGGCATGTAGGAAATGAGACAAACATTAATTGGAAAGAAGGTAATTGAGTTCAAACCCGTAAAAAATTCAAAGGGTAATGGATAAAATAATGGTTATCACTACAAAGTCAAGTGAGTTTTGTTTTAGGCAAACTGATAATTTTTATTCTCCAGTTTTTAGTAGCCATAACCTCGAAAGCTGAGGTTAAATTTCTTGCAATGGCCACATTAGAGAATACATATTCCATATTAAATTGGCACCAATCATATACGCAGCGAATTCGTCTGTTTGAGAGAGAGAGAAAAGAAGAAAACCCCATTCAATATGAGCGAGAAGAAAGAAGAGAACCCTATCCAATGAGAGAGAATCCATTGTAATTACAATCACTCTTAGTATGTGAAATTTAAGAACTTGAAATGTGTTCATAAAGCTCAAAAAAGCATCTATTAAACTTTATGCCTAGTCAGTGATATATACCCTCAAGCATCAAATTTCACATCGATTTCACATCTGATGGCTGAAAATAATTGTGACTTTATTTAAGCAGTATTATTGCAAAACATGGTTTCTATAAGTTCTAGAACTTATGTAGATGTGTGGTCCGCTTCTTAATTATCTACTTTTGAGATGGATTTTATAGTTAATTTTTTAGGTATGTATAATCTTTAAGATGGAGATCATTAATATATAACGTAAATTAATTTTAGATATTAAAATAATAATTTTTGAGAAAATATTTAAATTGTTGATTTGTACTTTTATTTTTTTGAGAGACCACTACTCTACATTTAACTTAAAAATGGATTTGTGATGCCTTAGGGAGTCCATTGTAATTTTCCATCTCCTCACGCATATAACACCACTTTGGAAAAAGTTTAATATATTATAGAAGTATGGCCCACCTCAAAAACTTACCAAACCGTGTCGTTTTGTTCAATTGATCACCTCGATCTCAAGATACATGGGCATAAAAGAAAAATAGGATTTCAAGTGCTCAAACTAGTGTATCTTGTAATGTATTATCTAAAAAGTCAATTTGCCTGATTTTCAATTGTTCATAGATCTACTAGATTTATATCATTTTAGAAACTATAAATTTTATAACTAGAGATTAAAATAGATTTTCATACTATCACAAAAATTTCTGACACTTAAACAACTTTTTTTTTACGCCATTTTGAGGTGCGTCTTATTTTACTGGTTTATGGCGTCAAACTTGTATAAACCTCACCCTAGCACTTTTCCATGCTTTCCACGTTAAGATAATCCATTTGGCTTTTAAGAATAATCTTTTGAGCTGATTTGATATCTTACTAATATTTTCCCTAAAATAATATCTGACCATCGAACACACAACTCAATGTTCAATGTATATAGCTGCTAGCTCTAGGGGAACTGCTCTGTCTCGTGATGCTACATTTTCACTTTAAATCTCATATCTTTACTCTTATAATATTTATGATGTGACATTACTAAATTGTTGATGCTTTTATTCACGGAACTAACGGTCGATTTTTATTTTTTTAATATAATTATTTTTTTATTTTTTATTTTTTTTTCACATTATGATGGTCATGTTAAAAATTATATATTCTCTAAAACTTAAAATCAAATTATATTTAAAAAATATATTTATTACCAAACCCGTATGTTTACAATATCCAGGCTCATCCATCTCAGACTAATTCTGGTTGTGAATACTTAGCACATGTCAAAATCGCTTTCAAGGTATTAAGGAATTTATACTAAAAAAAAAAGCAAAGATGGCGTATACTATGCTCCTATGGGAGCATAATATTCTTTTACTCCCTCGGTCACATGGGAAAATTGTTTTTCAATTTGATATTTTAGGAACCTCACTAGTCTTAAAATAAAAAATTTGAATTTTCTCGCCTTCTAAAAATCGTAGAGTTTCTATTAATCCTGAGACATTATTTTCTTTCGAATGCTTAAAAGATATAATTATTAGAAAATGTTTTTTATTAAGATTAATTGTTGTGTTAAAGAAAGTATATCCCCAAAATTTGTGGTAAATTTATCCTAGGGAGTAAATGAACAATATACTCCCGAAGAAATAGAATACCTTTTGGGGAAAAAATAATGAAGAAAGGAGTTGGACTGTTGAGTGTGTGACTCGTGACGAGGCCCGTGAACCCCCGGCTTCACCACGCCAATGCTCTCTCTCTTAAATAAAATAAGAACAAGGAAATGGGACTTATCTTTCACCCAACAGTTACCATATTATTAAATTATTTTTTAATACACCCAACAGTTACCATATTATTATATTATTATTCATTAAAAAGTAAAAAATCAAAAAAACTTAAAGGCAAGAGGAGGAAAACATGAACACTTTACATAGCGACCGGCTTCAGCTTAGCTTTGGTTTATCTCATATGTCTACTCCTAGGCTTGTGCATAGGTGCGGTCTTTCAACCTGAAATATAAAAAAAGAAAAAAAAAATCATATTGATATAATAAAGAAGAAATTTTATATAAGGCATTTATTTTAGGGTGCGGTTTGTATAGAGCAGAGGCTTTAAATAATCAAATTAGAGCCCACCTTCAAATAGTATCGAGAAATATGATTTCAATACTGGAAATCTTTGTGATAGCCTTAAAATATGTTTTCATCTTTAAATATAAAATTTAAAGCTTCAAAAATAGTGTACAACAAGTAGATCTATAAAAACTTGAAAATCTTGAAAATTGACGGTCCAAAAACACGTTGCAAGATACACTATTTCCAAAACTTGGAATCCATTCATTTCTCATGTCTATGCATCTTGATGTCGAGATGATCAATTTGAGAATATTTGGGCTTAAAACAACCTCTTTTGATGAAATTTTTTAGGTGGGCTCTAATTTAAATGTTTAGAGCCTCGGCTCTATATAAATTTTTTCTGTTACTTTATGCTATAGGGGTAAGGTGCAACAAAAAGAAAAATTATCAAAAAAAATATTTTTAAAATAAAAATTCTTCAATTGATTATCTCAACCTCAAGATATATGAATACGTAAAAAGAAAGATTTCATGTCTTAAATATAGTGTACCTAGTAATATATTATCTTGACCATTAGTTTTTAAGATTTTCAAGTATTTGTATATCTACCCAATAGACATTGTATTTTAAGCTTTAAAATTTCATAATTTAAGATGAAAATAGATTTCCAAGCCATTATAATATTTCTGACACAAAAATCACATATGTTGATAAGGTTCAAAGGTGTGCCTTACTTTGATCGTTTAAGGTTCACACCTAATACAAGCTGGTTGTATATTCAATCTAGCGATTGACCTAGATCTACTCAGATAAAGGCATACACTCCCCTCTCTATTGTTATATTCCCAAATAAACCCTAAAGGGTCATTGGAAAAGCCGATAGACCCCATATAAAGTTAAAAATAAAGTGATGTTCAACCCCCTCTGCATCTTTTTCATTTTATTTTTTTTATTTTTGTAATTACCCAATCATCCAAACCCTATAAAAGCTCCAGCTCTTTCTGTCTCCTCCTCACCCATTAACTATTTCCTCTCTCTTCCTCATCCATGAACTATTTCCTCTCTCTCACACACATAACCTCCCTTGAACTCCCTCTCATCTCATGAAGATCACAAGTCGGTTAAAAGATACATCCCAAATTCCATTTATATGATGGGGTTAAAATGGGCCGCGTTATAATTGAGACATTGAAAAAGATAATGAGGGATTAAACGTCAAGGGTACGTATGTTTTTTTATGGGCTGGAAAGTTTCTTTGAGATTAAAATTATAGAGAGGGAGGTTTACATCTTTTTTTTACTTAAAAAGCATCAAAATGCACTCTTCATGAAAAAAAAACTATGCCTGAAAACACATCGATGGGAAAAAAATGCAGTAGGCACGTTCTTTTAGGATTGCAAAAGCATGGTCCCGTGACTCGCCCTTTGACTCGAGCAAGTCCAAGTATGCCCGAGTTGTGTGTACTCGTAATACATAAAAAAAATTTAAAGATAAAAATATTGTCAAAAAAATATAATGTTGTACAAAGTTATTTTATATAATTTAGATGTTTTTTAAAATGATTGGTGAGCGCTTTTTTCCATAATCCCTATTTTTATAATTTTTTATTTTAAATTTTCCCATCTATAGATTTTTTTTTTATATCCATTTTTGCTATGACGTTTTTAAGCTTTTTGGATTTTTTAACGTTGCTTTCAGTTTTATTTTACTTTTCCTTTCTTTATTTAATTTTTTCCACATTTTTATTTCTTTTTCATTTTTTCTAATGTTTTTTTGCCCAAATGAGTACACTAGGACTCGCACGAGTTACCATGGGCCTTGTCCCTTGGTCGATAAGAAGTGCAAAGACTCGGATTTATGGACGATCAAATAATCTAGTGCTCTGATACTTAAAATCTATTTCTTAAAAAATATGCAGCTTGTGATGTTAAAGCAAATCCCCCAACATTTTAGTTTAAAAAACTCTCTTGAATAGGTCATTTCACCAAGGGAGTAACCGTAAATTTGCCTTTAGACGAGTAATTTATACTGTTCCTAAAGACACGACACAAGTCGACATCTCCCACTAAGAGAGTTTATAAAGTTTAAAATGTTAAAATAAGTCTTATGGAAAAAGAAGTAAAGCCTCACCGAAAATTATAGTTCTGACGTCATAGAACCTTTAAATCAATTATCTGGACCTTGATCATTGTAATTGTTTAAACATAATTGGTATTTCAAGTTATAAAAATAACCTATATTGTAACATATTATGTAGTGGTTGTGGATACACAAGATAAATTTCATAATAAGTGGTCGAAATAAATTTTAGAGCCAGCATAGGGATTTTCTATGCTCAAAGTATTTTCCAGCCAAGATTTCGATGTAAGGCTTTACTTTTTTTATCATCTTAGGCCTCATAGAAACTGCATCCTAAACAAATAAAAAGAAAAGTATACAAAGCGGTCAGTTGCTTGTGATACAAGAAGGTTACAATTGCTCTTGTCCATTAGGTTTTCAAATCTGTTGGTTACAAGAGTGCACTAACTAAACACAAAATTCAAAATAATTTCTTGAACTACATATCACACGCCAAGCCATCTAATTTTACATCTAATCGCTATCGTTAGAAGTAACTAAAATACATAGTCTCATAATATACAATCCCATAAAAATAAGGCGTCAAGATTTGAACTTTTATGGTGGGTAGTAACTGACATGGATATGTCCAAACTATGCGAAATTTTTAGTGATATATTCTAAAATAAACGAGAGCATTATTTCTCATTAAAAAATTATTAATCCGTAGGTCTTGAAGATAAAACTCAGGGATCATAATAGTTTAAGCTCTCTCACTGCAAATTTCGTTGTACAGCATTACAAATATAAAAACTTTAGAGAAAAATACCAAAAATAAAATTTGTAATTAAAAATAGTCTATAATATATTGCAGGATATTTTATAGTGAGGTTCAAAAATGTTGTAAGTATATTTACTTCCATTTTATATCCAGTTTGAAAGTAACCGTTGTAATAATCAAGCGATAACCCTTCGGATCCTAGCTGACTAGAGGAACCACTGAATTTTTAGGGAACTTCTGTATATTAGGGAACCAGACAGTCCCACCAATTTTTAAGTCGAGGCGGATGAGATGA
This sequence comes from Amborella trichopoda, assembly GCF_000471905.2. The sequence goes on along the minus strand of NW_006498549.1, from coordinate 9,574,684 downwards.
TACCTATCGACTCGGATTAGATGATACCTTGAAAGTTGCACCACATATCTCTTCCTCTGTGGCCGGAACGGCGGTTACTTTGTTCTTGGGGTGCTCGTAACTCTTCAGCTCCGATGCTCTCCATAAATAACAACCTTCCATTTTCACATAAACACAACAAACACATTTCCTTAATATTATAAACGTATCAAATTTTTATGGAAAAAGTTTATATAAGGTTGCAATCTTGAAATGTAGAATTAAAGTGGACTTCAAAAGTTCATGAAAAAATATTGTTTTGATGTTAGAAACACCTTTACTTGATCATCTCCGATGTATAAATATGAAAACAAAAAACATTTTCGAGTCCTAAAAATAGTGTATCTTGCAACATATTATTTAAACTGTCAATTTTCAAAAAAAAATTATGTTTATAGTTTTACTTGATTTGAAGCACGCTTAGAGTTTAAAATTTTATTGTTAGAGATGAAAATGGATTCTCAAGCCATCTTAAGAATTTGTTACACGAAAATCACATCTAAAAAAATTTTGGACGTATGTCTTAATTTGATTGATCAAAGATGCAACCTTATATAAACCACTCTCAATTTTTATTCTAAAATCCTCCTCACCTGGGGGAAAGGATGCCAGAGATTTTCCACAAGATGCCTTGAGCAGCTCTACATCATCAGCAAAGGCCAAATACCCATCTTTTGTTATTCCCCAAAATAATGGAACCCTACCCTCTTGATCCTGAATGATAAAGAGAGATTCATTTATCCGAGATGGTGAAATAATTAAAGTTTCATTATTCTCTATATCTAGAGAGATAGAGAGAGGGGGGTTTCAATAATTCAGTTTAAGGGGATCAAAAGGTTCATTTTTTTCATTTCCATAGAATGAGAGAAGATGATCATTCATATATTGGCTGCAATTAACAAATCCATGTGCCTAAAGATGGTAAAATAGGAAATGCTAAATCGATTTCATTTTTCATAGAGAGGGTGAGAAGAGAGGCGAGAGAGAGCGGACGGATGCGACGAAGACGGTGGAGGTGGAGTTGTCGAAGATAACGAAGGCGAATTGGCCGAGAAGGTGGGCGACCATGTGAGTAGCAGGGTATGGAGCTCTATCCCTAAGGGCTTTGTACGCCTCCATCACCAAAAGCACCTCGTTACCGTTTTTCCCCAGCCCATACTCTTGCCTCAACCTCCCATAGTTCTCCAAGCTCCCCTTAAATAAGCACATCATCTCCTCTTTCATAGCAAAAGACCTTCACAAAAGAGTGAAAGAGAGAGAGAGAGAGAGAGAGTCACATGCCATGTATTTTAGACTTTTGATCATCAGCTCTTGATATTATGTAAAGGAAATAGGAAAAAGTGGTTTGATATTTTTTTGCTCATACCTAGGTTGTAACAAGGGCTGATTTTCATGAGTGTAGGACATGTAGGCCTCGGTGCCGACCCTAGCGGATACGGCCGTTGGGTAACGGCTGATGAACGTCTCCAAGAGATCGGATGCGTTCGTTTTCGGAGATGGTGTTCGACTTCCAGCATCAATGAGCTCTTGGGGTCCAGACACTATGTCATTGCTGAAAATCGCCAACATCTTAGCTCAGAGAAGAGCTCCTCAACAACTATACCCCTGATGAAAAAGAGAGAGAAACTCTGGTATGAAAGAGGGGAGAGGGGGGGAGAGAATTTTGGCATTAAGTAGAGAGAGCCTATTTAAGATGAGGATGCCGCCTTGCTATGAACGCCCATTTAAGCTTGTAGCATGAGAAATGGGTCAGCTCAGCTGTAGAGAGAGAGAGAAGATTCCAAGGCGTGTCTGTTGAGGCTGAGTGCGCCCTTCCCTGATTTGGGGGAAAGGAGAGCAAACTTTTTGACTTGAGCATCTTATTTATTCATATTCATACCACCAAATTAAACAAATTGATCATAATATTTTGGAAAAAATTTATATATGCGGGGCTGTAAACAATCAAACTAAAAAGCACCTCAAAATTTTTACTAAAAGAGATTTTTTTTTTACGTCCAAATATCATCAAATTGATCATCTCGAGTTAAAGATGCCTGAACACACGAGAAAACAAATGGACTTCAAGCTTTGAAAATAGTGCATCTTGTAATGCATTTTTGAGCTGTTGATTTTTTAAGATTTTTAAGTTTTCATATATCTGCTCGATCTACTCTATTTTTTGAACTTTAAATTTTATCATTATAAGTGAAAATATATTTTAAGACGATCAAAAGATTTTAAATATTAAAACCACACTTTTCTGATACTATTTGAAGGTGTGCTTTACTTTGATTGTTTAGAACCGCGGCTCCATACAACCCGCACCCTAATTTTTTTTATGACGGATGATAATTAATTTGGGTGAAGTGTGGTGTACTCCCGCAGAAGTACGCAATACACTTACTCTGGCAGGGCAAAACACTTATATAGTAGGATTTTTCATTTGAAACAAGACAAAATGTTTTGATTAACCAAATGAACAATTCAAAAAAAAAAAAATTTGATTAATACTTTAGAAACTAAAAATCATACCAACCCTCAATAATATCTAACCATTCGATGGACATCATTTGTGGACTATTTTTTGGGCATGTTGTCTTTTATTTGTTCAAGATTGAATGGTGCGATGAATGGTTTTCAAATTTTGGGGTGAGTTCAGGTTTTTGCTGGGGTGCACACTATACTTTGGCATCAAACTGTTCTTGATTCTAGTTCGGTGTTTCAAACTTCAAACTAGGTCATGAAATAGTACCTGCCAAACCAATTTAGATCGATTAAGACCACTTCCGCAAGTCGGATCATTTTAGGATATAATTAAAATTAAATATTATGGGAATGTATATTATAAAACTATTTATTTTTTGTACAAAAAAAGTCATAACCATCTCTAGCTATTAGATTTGAAATTTTCACACTAAGAACAATGCATAAAGTTCTAAAAAACTTTTATGACGCATTGTTAGTGTCACACCTTTACCCATTTGAATTCACATTTGATGGTTAAGTGTAAGGGTGACCTCTGAGTTGAAAGCAATGTTCTTATACTATCTTTTTCGAAATTCAAAAACAAGGGGAATCAAGTGACTTTAGGGTTTTCAAAAAACATCCTCACCCCACCCAAAGCTTTGATCCAATCGGGCAATTGCTGTTTGAATCCCCAGGGTAGACAAATTTAAATATCGTCATCAAAGCTTTATCTCCAAGCTATGTGAATCTTATTCCGCTATTATATTCTATCAAAGATCGTATCGTCAGTAAAACTCAACAAATTTAAATTGTTAAATAAAATAAAATAAGTTATAAATTAAAATAAAAAATTAATCGAGACATTTGAAATAGGTAATTAGAAATAAGGAACAGATGTCATTAGTCCGAGGACATGGGAGAAACTTATCGTTGAAAACGATCCCAATGTCTTATTATTTAAGTAATAATAATAAACAAAGCTGAAATATAATTCATCGCCCATCCCCAATAACGAATGATGGTGATTAACTACATCTTGACTAAAGTGCAATCAAAGTGGAACTATCAGAATATTGGCAATAGGTCAGGAAAACTAAAATAAAATAAACGGCAGTTTGTCGTATGCTTCCGTGCGGATCAAATATACATTATTTAAATTTTAATATTATTTACTAATAGGTACAGTTTGTACTCTAAACAATCAAATTAGAGCCCACCTTCAAATAGTATCGAAATATATGATAGCCTTAAAATATATTTTTATTTTTAATTATAAAATTAAAAGCTTTAAAATGGTGTAGATCGAGTGGATCTATGAAAACTTGAAAAATCTTGAAAATTGACGGTCCAAAAACACATTACAAGATGTACTATTTTCAAAACTTGAAATCTATTTTTTGTTCATGTCCATACATCTTGATGTCGAGATGAACAATTTGAGGATATTTAAGCATCAAAACAACTTCTTATAGTAAAATTTTTGAGGTGGGCTCTAATTCGTAAGTAGGTTTTAAAAATTCTATTTTTAAATAAAACTTTGGAAAGCCAATGGCATGTGTTGCATGATGCTCTAACTTAAAATTTACGTGAAAATGAAAGGTTGTGATATCATTTTCAATTTTTTTTTTAATTTAATTTGTTGTAGCATATGATCCTCACCATTGGCTCATGGTATATGTTCTCTATAGTAAATAAATAAAAGTTGAATTCACCAATTAGGATACCATTTCAGCCCAACATCATTTTGATAAATTTAGTTCTTGGAATATAAATTTTTTCGCAAGATTTTAAATATCTAGTTTTCATTAAATATTGAAAAGACAACAAATGGCATGTATATTGTGAAAGAAAGACTAATGTGATTTTGTCGGGAGATATTTTTATTTTATTTTTTCTTCTTTTCACCCTTTTCACTATTCTCTTTTTTATTTTGTCTTTTGGTGAATATCACTTACAAGTATTCTTATTACAATAACTCTTAGCCTCAAGGAAAATAAAACTAGCAAATTTAAGATCTTAAAAACCTTGATGCCACTAAACCCATTTTTTTAAAACAAAGAAAATATATATAATTTTTATGCTTGGAATATAAAGATAACATAACCAATATGACAAGAAACAAAAAGAGAGCGCCGGAGATTACTTTAACATGGCTTATTACACTCCACACTGACTCACCACCATCCGATGGCGCAGGATCAATGATCAACCTTCAATCTCAACCAAGAAAACAAGTTTAGGTCAAAACCCTCTAATGGAACAACGAATTCATTTATCACAAATCTCAAACCCTTCTTTTAGCAACCTAGTTTGAGAGATATACTTCTTTTTTTTACCACAACCTTATTGTCTAAAACTCCAATGAGAGATGAGAGATCATGAGAGAGTTGAAAGAACCACCATGAGAGAGATATCAAAGATGATAAAGTGGGGCTTGCCCTTTGTTCTTGAGAGAGAAAAAAACTTTCTTGAGAGAAAAAAAAAAACTTTCTTAAGAAAGAGAGATAAACTAAGTAAGGCATGCCCCCTTTGTAAGATATGAGAGAGAGATGGGAATTAAGTGTAAGAGAAGGTGTAAAGATTTTGGTAGAGATCAATCCATTTTTATAGTGCTTGACCAATATTTGGATTTTTTAGAGTTTGCCTTGGCTTGCATCTTCTTGTGATATTGAATATGAACTATTGATCTTGGGTGACTTGTGGGGTGAGAGATTTGAGCCCTCTATTCCATAGATGGGCCATCAAAATTATAGAAGATGCTAAAACATTTATCCCTCATTCTTAAACTATTTTCCCATCAATAAAAATTAAATAAAATATTTCCATTCATAATATTGTGCTTACCAAAATTATGCACAAGCCTTTTCATGCTTTTTAAAAATTCATTCAAAGCTTCTTAAAATCAAAAACATTTTTCTTCAAACCAAAACTTGATCCAACAAAATTGGAAAGCTCCTTAGAGTGGGGCATGCCACCCTAAGTGGCACTCATGGGCCCCACCCACATTGCAATAGTAGCCCCGTATGCTTATTGGGCCTCTCATGCAAAAATAAATTAATTAAAAATTATATGATTTTTAGAAATTCATAAAATCCAATATAAATAATTAAATCAATCTAAAATCAATATCTATGTTTTTATAAATCCAAATTTGATAAATAAAATATCCATATATTTAAAAATATTCAAATAATAATTTTAAAAATCATATATTATTCAAACAAATATAATTAAATTCGTTAGATGGGAAAATGATCCATATCTAGGAATTAAATAAATAAATTCTGGGGCACTCCACCTTCAACTGTGGACTACGGCCCACACTTGCTTTATCAAACCGATCCAATATCTCCCAAGGCCCATTGTCCATGCAGGGGCTCATTAGTGGGTTACGAAAGTCTGGCTGATGAGCCAAAGGGTCGTAATCTCAGTTTGTGGATTTCAAGTTCTCCCGAAGATATATACCAATGTCACCTAGAGTTGATGTGACCACAGCTCCTATGACACATAGAGGTGTCTCTCGCATATGCATAAGCTTCACCTTGAAAGTTTATTCGCTTCCCGAAACGACCATCGTATATACATGACGTGTGATGGCTCACGAATGAAGCTTTAGCTCCCATCTCTGATAATCACGATCACACACAAAAGTTACACAGAACCTCTGCTCACTCATCCGAGCATACTCACATCTCACCAAAGGATGACCTATTAGAATCCTTACCAGATTGTTTTTTTATGTCCAAGTAACATAAGTTTTTCCCAACCGACTGGCCTAGCTCGTAAAGCTCAGTCCAGTATCACCAAACATTGCTTGCTTAATATGGTCCACACAAGACCATACTCCCACTGAGTTTATGTTTCATTTTATCAAAATATTTATTAGAAGCACTCATAAGGCCTTTAATGGCTACACTCACCCAACATGTTGGATGTTGCTCCAATCAAAAAATTAAGCGAAATAAAAAGTGTATATATCATTTTTAATTCTTATTGTTTTTTAGTCCCTTGGTAATATTTGTCAACTATTTAATTCTATTTATGATTTATTCAATTTTTTTTTTGTTCTCACCATTCTCTCTTCTTCTTTTTTTGGAATCGTTTTTTGTTACCTCTTTTTGGGATTCCAATTTAGACTTAACCCACTCATTGTCTCATAATATGAAAGGCATATAATTTTTTGAATTTTCTTCCTTTTTATTGGATCAATTAAATACTCTCTATTTTATTTTTCTTTGAAACTAGATTTGAAGGGATTTTTAATCGGGATGCAATGGCATTTTTAAAAAGGGTGCGGTTTGTATAGAGCCTAAGATTTAAACAATCAAATTAGAGCCTACCTTCAAATAATATCGAGAAATGTAGTTTCAATAGCCTTAAAATATATTTTCATCTTTATTTATAACGTTTAAAACTTCAAAAATATTGTAGATCGACAGATCTATGAAAACTTCAAACTGTTGAAAATTGACGGTCTAAAAATACGTTACAAAATACACTATTCCCAAAATTTGAAATCCATTTTTTTCTAATGTCCATGCATCTTGATGTCAATATGATCAATTTGAAGATATTTGGGCATCAAAACAACCTCTTCTAATGAAATTTTTGAGGTAGGCTCTTACTTGATTATTTAGAGCCTCAGCTCTATATAAACTTTTTTTCTTTTAAAAATCATCAATGCCGACTTGGAATGACAATCTCTACCACCAAAATATTCTTCAATATGATACAATTTCATCTTCGTGGTCCTACCTGTCATCTCATAAATTTCCATTCGTAATAAACTAGGGTTTTTTCCTCTCTAGAAACCGTCACCATCCCAATAAAAGCTCAATTTTTCTCTTAATTTTATCTAAAAAAAAGTGTTTCTCACTCCAGAAAAGCCCTCTACAAAGCTAACCTTCGGCCCCAAGTTTCTTTCTCTGCAAGAACACCCTAAAACAGATTGTTTGTGAGACCCTTATATAGAGAAAACCCAAGATCCAAAGCATGAGAAGCCCTCCTCAATACCTTTTTTTATTTTTTTTATTTTTTTCTTTGACAAATAGCCTCTTGATACCTTTCTTTTAGCGCTGGTATTTATACTTTATTGTATTTAATAATACTTTATTTTATTCAATAAGAAAATCTTATCTCATAGGGGATGATGTGATTCTCTAACTTGAATTAAAAAACTTCTAAAGATTTGGAAATACGGCTTCACGCAGCATTTGCATGGTTGCACATGCCTTACATAACAAATGTATGTTAGTTGTACCAGCAGATGAAGTCGTAACTTGTTCAAAACTCCAAAGTATTCTAGGTTTTAAGAATCAATGTAGTCATCACATACTTGATGTTGCTTTATTTTAATGGAAGTTACTAGAATCATTCAATTCAGGAAAAAAATAGATCAAAAAACAAGCAAATCCAGAAAACTGAAATCAATATGCAATCAACTCATTCTGTAGGCGAAGAAGCAACAACCTCCCCCTTGTAACTCTCTGTTTAGCTAAATAAAAGAGCATAGGTGTAAAACAGGTGTCCGCAGGCCATCATTTGGGTATTTGGAAAGGAAGAAATCAAAAGAAGCTCTCTTGCTACACCAGTTCCACGAATTTCAGGAAACGGATCATGATTTGTTAACAGTGTCCCAGGTTTCAATATAAATTTCAATGGATGAGTCGAGGACATAATTAAAAGTAAAAGCTGGTTCCTCTCTAGTCTACCAACCATTGAGATAGATCAAGGAGCAAGTTACCCAAGCCACTGGATATTTGTCTAAAGCTCAATTAGACTCTAATTTGAACATCATTCTCGATATCTAATGCGGGTGCTTTAATCAATGAGAAATGGCACGAAGCTAAAAAACATTCATGAGGATTTAGGTATTTGTGATTCTGAGGGGGCAAAAGAAAAAGGGCATCGCTGAAAATGCCCAGGGAGTTGCTATACCACTTGACCGTGGAAAGCTTGATGGAAGGGATTTAGAGAATGGGTAAATATGATGGCACATCAGAGAGGTGAAGAATGAGTCATTACAGAAGTCCATGAGCTCAAAGATGCATATGGCAAAAGCAAACTAACTTGTCTGAAGGGATAACATAGGGAGCTCCCTTCGAATCTGCCATATTTCTATCGGACTGTTTTCTGCAAAGCCGTGTAGTACAAGGTGCAACCACTCATTAGTCAGATGTGAACTCAGGTAGCTAAGAGTGTATTACAAAATTAAAGAAAAGTTTTGCTGGATTTTGAGTTTAGTCAATAACACACCCCATCTGCCCCTATGCAGTCAGCAGCAAGAGTAATTGTGAACTTTGTGATGGTAAATGGCCCATTCTAAACATTAAAAAAAAAAAATTGGCGTGTTCTATAGTTTTCCTTTTGGGGATCATGCTTTGTATATGACACGTGGTACAAGAAAGTAAGAATCACCATCAAGCTGTTAGGGATTCTCTCTCCCTCTCTCTCTCTCTCTCTCCCTCTCTCGATACATCCAGTTGGTTACCTTTAGCAACACGATGAACCATATTTCTCAAGAAGAAAAGATGAAAAAGTACTGGCTGAGAAAGTGATGCCACAAGTTGGTTAGCTTTAGCAACACGACGAAAGAAGAATAGATGAAAAAGTACTGGATGAGAAAGTGATGCCACAAGTCATGTAAATCTACACAAAGACAATGATATAAAATCTTCCCATGTGTATCAACCAATAAACAATCTGAAAGTTCAACAAGAAAAAGGAAAATTATAAGAACCCAGTTCCTAGTTTGAACATTTTTCAAAAGTAATTATAACAATTATGACATCCCTATAGTGTGGGGTAGGATCTATTGATTTACGTTCAACTGGAGCATAGTTTTTTCAAAAGGTCGTACCAGACGTTTTTGGGTACAGCACCTGGCTCAAAATTTAGAAGATGTTTCTGGTGCAGCAAGGGCTGCACAAAATTGATTAGATTTTGGGCTTTTATGGTACCCCATATCTTTTTTTGCCCTTTTCTTGTGGAGTACTATTTCTAATATTTGGGAATGGTTTAGGGTTCTCAAGCTTTAAAAAGACAAGCAGTTTGTGGTGCAGCTCCACAGGTTAACGCTGCATTAGTGAATGAACACCCCTCCCTCCAAAACAACATTTTTCTCTTTCTTTGATCTTGGGGTGGTTGTTTTTTGGTGCATTTGTCAAAACACCCAAACCAATCAAGCCCAAGCAACAGCAGCCCCAAAAAGGGACCCAAATTTTAAAGAACAAGGAGAAATTGAACAAACTGAAAGAAAATGGAAGAAGTAGATGGTGAAGACATGGAGTTGCATCACAAAAAATGCAAGAATTCTCTCTACAAGTGATTCTGAATTCAACAGTGCAAATTTTCATCTATTGAATTTGACCAGACTGGACTTGAGAATCTATATCAACCATTGCAGTTCAGTAGAACTTTCAGTGAATAGGACAATTCAATGATATAGAACATTTCAGACCATTTGCTACAAGAAAGAATCATAGGAGATGATGTGAAAGATTAAAATTATGATTTTCGTAGGAATTCAGTCATTCAAGTGGTTATCGAACAATTGGCACGACAAAACGTGACCTTGGATCAGCTTGAGACTCGAGGAAATAAATAATGACAAGGAAAAATATTGAATTACTTTTCAAACAAGGGAAAAATTTAGGTCACTTGATTTGCAAAAGCAAATTCACATACTAAAGCAAGGTGATCGCTGCCGCAATTCTGCAAATACCATAAGAAAACTTGGGTCAAGAGAAGAAACTTCCAAGAATAGAAAACCACCACTAACGAGGAACACAAAACCTATCTCACAGGAATTTTGAAGTGCAACAAGTATGAGATCCAAGAAATACATGAAACAGCAATAGCACAAAATCAACTCTTTGAAAATATAGCAAATATTGATAACAGTGTGATAAAATGATAAACAGAAATATTTTTTCGTTTTTTTTTTGGTGGAGGGGTGGGGGGGGGGCGCGGGGCGGCGACAGACGTAACTACCTAAACATAGAATGAAATTCAATCAAAATTCAATCTTTCTAACTTGACAAGTTATATAACCAATGACAAGGTCTCGCAAGAGAAAAGTAGCTAGCCTTGTACACATAAAACTAGACAATTTGTCAAAGGTCTACAAACTCAATTCTTTAGAAACTAGGAAAAACAGATTTCCAGAAAATAGATCGTTAGATAACCACGTAACAGCAGCTACAACTGTGAAAGGGACGGATTGGGCCCAACCAGATAAGTCGGAGGTAGATCAAAACCTGGCTAGTTCCTAATCCACCGAGGCCTGACCTGAATGGGTCAGCCCCAATGGATTGTCCAGTTGACCTGGGTCCAGACTCGGACCTCGTTGGGTCACACCCCCCCCCCAACATAGACCCAATCCTTTTTTCCTTTTTTTTTTAGAGGGTGAATATGATAAACGGAACTTCATATCATTAGCAAAGACAGACGTAACTAAATCCTAAACATAGAATGAAATTCAATTCAAAATTCGACCTTTCTAACTTGACAAGTTATATAACTAATGACAAGGGCTCGAAAGAGAAAAGTAGCTAGTCTTATGTACACATAAAACTAGACAATTCATCAAAGGTTTACAAACTCAATTCTTTAGAAACTAGGAAAAAAAGATTTCCAGAAAATAGATGGCAAGGAAGGTGCATGGTTAGATAACAACGCAACAGCAGCTACCACTGTGAATGGGATGGATTTGGCCCAACCAGATAAGTTAGATCAAAACCTGGCTAGGTCCTAATCCACCAGGACCTGACCTGCATGGGTCAGTCCCAATGGATTGTCCAGTTGACCTGGGTTCAGACTCAGCTCCAAAAATGAGTCGACTCTGACATGGATCCCATCCAACCTGGGTGTTCAAGGCCAAGGCCAGACCTAGTTGGGTCGCCACCCCCTCCCTTTCCAGACACACCCAATCCACCACGTCTGGGTTGGTGGGTCCAAACCTGGAACAGGAAGACTTCATTAGACGGCGGCACTAGAGGCCCAATACTTGGTATCACCTCCTATAGAAGGTGCTTCAACTTACATATTTTTGGGGAAAAAAATCAATGTCTTGCTTAGTGCCTTGACACACCAGTAAAAGCTGTTATTATTTCTTAGATTTGTTCTTTTGGACAAGTAACTTGCTATGTTGTGAGGCTTCTGGACAGAGGGATCCGATCATTAATATCATCAGATGGGAAGATACGAAAAACAAAACATATGATAAAAGAGCAAAGAAACTTATTTTTATAATTACAAACATAAAAAAGAAACGCAAAAGTACCATCTTGTTTATGGACATATCTTTATCTATGATAGAAGAACAGATATTTGCAGTATTAATGTGAATATTCCACTTTGTTTCGCACATGGTATTCAAGTACCATCATAACATCTGCTGATGATATTGACCACAGATAATAGTAAATATTCATTCTTTACTGGGAAACAACTCAAAGTCAATATCAAAAGGGGAAACAGAGTGAGAGGTCAAACCTCAGTTGAACTAAAACAGGAGAAGACCCAAATAAACCAACACCTCATCCAAATACAAATAGATAAAGCCTACCACTATCCCAAGCCATAGTTGTTGGAAACAATTCTAAATCTGAATTGTTTTAGGAATCAGAATCATAGAATTGTGGCTCGTTAGGAGACTTTTATTTTCAGAATTGACGTCCATACAAGAGGAATTGTTGGGAAACGAGATTCTTATTTTATAGGATTCGAGATTCGACTAAAACGCAATCGAGATCCTTACATAGATGGAATAGAGATTCCTAGCTCTATGATCTTTGAAATCGAGATTCCTAGGCATTTCGAATCAACTTTCATACCAGTTTGGAATTGAGATTCGACCTAGATTGGAAGCGAGATTCATAGTAGCTTGGATTCAAGTTTTGACCCATCTAGCAATTGAGATTCCTAACACCCTTATAATCGAGTTTTAAGTAGACACATGGATAGACAGTGATAGAATTAGAAGTTAGTAGAAGATTACATATCCCATGAATTAAAAAATAATATACATGGATAGACATATAGAGATTTTAACATTAAATGATAGTTAAACATTACATATTGCGTGCAATTAAAAACTAAAAGATACAATGGCTTCGACATGATTTTCATTACACACCAATGGGAATATTGTGCCCAGAGAGAAGGGGAAAACAGGCGCCGTAGGGGGGGCAGCTATAGTTTCTTCCTTTTTTCGCCCCTTCGAGCTGCATCGAGAAGCTTCTGTGTGACAACAGAAGATGATGGACACACCGTAGGAGTAGGTCCAGAAGAAGGCTAGCCTGGTTCACGCACAGAAGATGGAGACACTCTAGACTTTTGCATTGAACGTTATGGAACTAAAACTTCAACAACGCATTCATCGGAATATTGTTCAAAGTACACATGAACTACGGAAGATAATCATCTCCAGTTCCAATTTCCAATGTTCAAAAAGTCAGCCGCCCGACCGCCTAAGCGGCTTTTGGGAAAAAACGCCTAGGCGTTCTTAAGGCGATTATTGTAAGATGCTAGAAATAGGCTCCCGCCTAGGTGGTCACGCAGCCAATTAGGTGGTCGAAAAGGCAGCTTGCAGAGGTATGGAGGAAAAACAATTTCGGGTGGCGCAAAAAAAATTATTTTACACCTCAAGAAAATAATATTAATTTGTAATTATTGATTTCTCAAAAATGCCTTTTGCATGTGATAGTAATTAATTTGTTGGGAAGCCAAAAATAATAATTACGAATATGCTTTTTGCATGTAATATTAATTATTAGTTTATTGAAAAACCAAAAAAATAGTATTAATATCTAATTACTAATTTATCAAAAATTCCTTTGGCATGTGATAGTAATTAATTTATTGGGAACCCAAAAATAATAATTACGAATATGCTTTTTGCATGTAACATTAATTATTAATTTATTGGCAAACCAAAAAAATAGTATTAATTTCTAATTACGAATTTATCGAAAATTCTTTTGCATGTGATAGTAATTAATTTATTGAGAACCCAAAAAATAATAATTACGAATATTCTTTTTGCATATAACATTAATTATTAATTTATTAAAAAACCAAAAAAATAGTATTAATTTCTAATTACTAATTTATGGAAAATTCTTTTTGCATGTGATAGTAATTAATTTATCGGGAACCCAAAAATAATAACTATGAAAATGCTTTTTGCATGTAACATTAATTATTAATTTATTGGCAAACCAAAAAATAGTATTAATGTGTAATTATTATTATATAGTAATACAATAAATGGGGGAAGGTGTGGGGGATCCAACTTTAAAAAAAAAATCACCGGCTGTTTTAGGTCTGGGCGCCCGCCTAGGTGGCTGCGTCCGACTTATTGAACATTGCTAGTTTCCAAATAACTCAAATCAAAATCCATAAATATATCAGCCAATTTATAAGTCACATATCTATACACCTAGAGTATTGGTATTTGATTTTGTGGTATTACGACTCCAAAGAAAAACTGATCAAGTTCCTATGAGGAAACCAAATTCGATGTTTAATTAGTTTGTAGTTTCTTGCATTTACGAAATGCAATACTTTTTCAGGAATCTAGATTCAAAAACAATTGAATCGAGTATCGTTATATGTGGAAACAAGTTTCAATAAGAGCAGAACCTAGATTCTCCAATAGCGGAATCGAGAATCATTAAATATTGGGAAAAGGATTCTACAAATGTTGGAATCGTGATTCCTAAAATAGGGAATCAAAATTCTAGAATTCATGGAAAAAGGGTTCTACGAATATTCCTTATCGGATCGCCGAATCGAGATTACAACTTTAGGTGAGAGATTCGGGTAATTGTGTTGGAATTATGTCCTTTCAAGGCCTTAAATTCTAATATTTTCAATGGCTCTTGTTATATGGAGCCCATTTCAGTTTCAATGACCAAATAAGAAGTAAATCAATCACAAAAAAAATGAATATTAAATCAAGGCCATTAATGCTACAAGACCAGTGCTCACTCTTTGAGATCTGAAAATGCCAACACCGGGAAAGACTGGTTGAAGGAGAGAGCTACGGGACGTTCAAAGTCCAATGCAAGTACCGGCAGCTGATGGAGTCTATTTCGCAATCAGTAGGAATGGGAAGTCGTATTTTACACCGTGGTTATCTCCGATCTATCCCGAATGGACTGATTTGGACCAAAAATAGGTTTGGACTATCGAAATCGGAGTCCGACAGCGGGGACTCTTCAATGGGAGTAAAAGAGCAACAAGACTCTAGGATCTTGGCACACCGGGACAAAGAGTCATGGGACCCCAATTGAGTCATGAGGAGGATTTATATGCATGGAAGGGAACTGAGAGGGGTGATGGTTACCTCTTTAGTCAGGGTCAGTTGTTATGTTTATGCCTCATGACTGAGTGACGGGCCAAGGCGTTACAATGTATGTGTTTATGTGATTATGTGATACGAGCTCGATGACAAAATAGCCATGTAAGGGTAGGTTAGGGCCAATAGAGGGCATTGACCTAAATCTCTGACTTTTAGAACCTTCTTGTAGCATGTGCATATACAGTTGCAATGCATGGGAAGCCGCTCTTCCAGGGATCTACTGGTTAGAGGTATGCACATGTGCATGTCCTCTAGGGGATGCACCAGAAATTCACTTATACTTGAGGATTCAGTGTCACTCGTTGCTTTAAATTTGATAGGCCACTCATAATTTGAATTTGGTAGGCTAAAATCATGAGAACCTGATTATACATTATAGATCATGAGTTTGTTGGAACATACTTTGAATTTGGTAGGCTAAAATCATGAGAACCTGATTATACATTATAGATCATGAGTTTGTTGGAACATACCGAGAAGGTGGTTTTGGATTCCAAGTCTAGCCAAGAGGAGTGCTATGATTCATAATTCAATTCCAAGGATCCAAATTTCCCTTGCCATTGTTTTAAAAACAATGAAAAAAATGATTTATTTTGATAGAAAATCATTAAAATGATTTTGTGGATTTTTTTTAAAAAAATGGATTTTTCTTAGCAAGAAAATGTGTTTTTCAAAATTATTTTGAAGAAATGACAAACAAGGACAGTCCCCGAGACCCACACGAGATACCCAAATGGCCAATGGGTGTCCATGTCGAGGCCTAGGGGGTGCCACGTTACCCCACGTGGAGGATGAAGTGGGGGTGGCGTCAACCCCCTAAAGGGACCCCCCATATCTTTTTGTTATTCATTTGATTTAGTGAGGGGCATCGAAATTTGAATTTTTGTGAAATATTGTACTTTGGAAAGTTTATTTTAGCACATGTCTAATGCTTGAAGCAAGGGGTTTGTGCACATGTATGAAGTTTTCTAACACGGGTATAAAATTTGTAATTACAAGCCTAACGGTAATGGTATATGGTAAATGTGTAATTACCTACCTATCTTATGTAGCATGATTTCATTAACCCCACATGCTCTTATAAAATGGAGGAAACTTTTGAGATTTGCTTTTTGCTTGAATTTTGTCAAATTACAATAAGGGTATATGCCCTCCATCTTGGCTTTGAATTATTTAAATGTAAAGAGCATGGGTACCTTAATAACAAAGGAAATTGACGTGAATTAAAGGAGGATAAAGGTGTTTAAATCCTTACCATACATCTTTATGGCATGATGGTAGATGGTGGGCTAGGATCAAGCATCTCTTTGTAGCCATTAGATGATGAGATGGATGCCCATGATTCATCAATCTAGAAACATCTATATACTTAAGGGTTAAAAGTCTATAAATACCACCTTGAACCTTCATTTCACATAAGAGTTCACATCCACTCTCTCTTTAAAAGTGGCATGCCATGCTCTCTCTCTTCACTCATAGACTGGCACGCCCAAGCCACTTCTCCTCTTCCTTTCTCTCTCTAGAGAATTGTCTTCAAGTTAAGGTGAGAGAAAGCTCCATTGAAGCTCCTTCACTGCTCCACTAATGGTGATCCAAAGCTCATATTGAAGCCATGGATGATCTAGTCTATAGGCCTTCAACAATTGAATAAGATCACCCCCATTTTTCTTTGATTCTTATTGTTTCTTCTTCATGTAAATCCCCAATTAAGCAAGCTATCCTCATCCTTTGATGACTAGATCATTGATCGTTTGAATCTACTTTGATCCCTCTTGATCTACATAGTTGAAGGCATCATCTATGCATATTTTAATCTAGCTTCCATGAGCTTCTCCCTTTGATTTTTAAAGTAATTTTGACTCATATTTCTCTGAGATTTTCGTGATCACATTAATCTAGATCTTGCTTTTAATCCCTTGAATTGTTGTTTTCATAAGAGGAGACTATATCAAAATTTTGTAGCTCAAATAACTTAATTGAACCGGTTTTGTGCTTTAAGAGCCCCAATTTCTCCCACGAATTTCCAACTTGATTTGATCTTTAGATTTCTGCAAATCTTTCCATGTTTTAAATGTATATCAGAAGATGCTTGGCTTCCCACTTATTAGATGATGAATTTCACCATTTTTGAGATATGTCATCGCATGTAACCCAATGGCACATAGCTAAGACCCAAGGCCGTAAACCGGGCACTCGAGAGCTCCAAATGGCTTCCCATGTTCATAATGCATTGCATACCTACGCATATGCATGTTATTGTAATGGAGATCATGTTTTGTTGAATTTTATGGAGTTTATTGATGTAAAATTGTGCCTTGTAAATTTGAGTGGTGCAGAATTTTCAAAAGCACCCTATACATGTGTAGTTTGATGATCTCCTTGTGTAGATTGTTTTGTTTATATACGAGGCATCGTAATTGAGTTGTATCATCTCATTTGAGTGTATTTTGAAGTCAATTGTTCACTATAGTTACAGTGACCATGCCGTTATTTGATTTTGCAAGTTGCGTTCTCAAGTGTATTGGAAAATTTCAAGGTGTATTGTCTTGTTTTTTGACTACATTGTACCCCAAGTTCATGAGATTAGTTTAACTGGCCCAAACACCTCTACCCTAAGTATTTTACCAAGACTAGTGGACCAAAATAGCACACTTAATTAACCAAATGACACCATCCTCCAGCAAACAACTTAGGTAGGAAACCTGTCATTTGGTTATGTCTTCAACATTCACAACCTCTTCACATTGAAAGTTACATCCTGATGTTAAGGCTTCAGCTACCCAGCCAACTCCATGAAATGAAGAAACAACCAGCTTTCTATACATCAGCTCGATGCATCTCTGTGAAATCAGTACCACATCAACTCCACAATTTCTCACTCCAAACCATTTCTCCATACTCTCCATCTTTCTCCATACCAAAAATAACCAGTATTGCAGCCCTTCTCATCCAGCTTGGGTCACCTCTTCCATAATTGATCCATGATGCCACCAGATTTAAGTGCTCATTTCATGTCCATCATTTTACAAACAGCAGCACATCAGAGTGACTAAGGAATGAACATATGATATGCACAAACAGAGTACATGCATGGCTAAATCACTATAGGGCATGGGAATCATAAACATCACATGATTGAAACTGAAGAGAAATATTCCGAGGACATTTCTTCTTCTGACATGAACAAAGAGTGCATGTTAACTGATTCTGAAGGGAGACAATCTGTTGCTTGAAACTAGGAAAGCAATTTTTCAAATTAGTGTTTTAAAACCCAGCTAAGGTGAACGGATTGGTCACCGATTGGACTAATCTGTGGGAACTGGTCCAAAAAAAATCTAAATAATACTTTAAATTTTAAAGTTTAAATATAAAAAATAATAAGCAATAAAATGAGTGCGAACCATGAATTCTATCAGACAGAATCATCCGGTTCCTTGAGTGAGTCACCCATTTCTTTAATAGAACCAAGTGGGTCACTCTAAACGGGGCTGATTCCCATATCCAGGCAAGAATCTGCCCTGGTGCCCACCAATTCACTGGCTCAAACCACAAGAATCTCATAATATTTATCTAGGACATTCATCTGAACTCCCAGGCATTTTAGTCACAATTTCACCATTATTAATCCATCTGTATAAGTACACAAGGAATTCAGAATAAATGAAGAGATTACCTCACTCGGGAGTCCTCTTCGTCTTCGTAGGATATTGATTGGCAAGGTATCAACAACCCCAATAGGAACAAGTTCCTCTGAGTGCCTATAAAAATAGTAATTGGCTGTAATATAAGGAGCATGCTAAACAGCATCAATTACAAGTTGTTGATGGTTTAAAATGTTACCAGATATAATCCACAGTCCCCATAAATTTGGAGTGATAGGATGATACCAAAGGTTCTCCACAAGTATCCCTTGTATTATGAGTTCCCTAAAAAACAATCGAATTCGCAAGAGGTAAGAGTTCTACAAGTATTATATATATGCACACAGGTATATGCACAAAGGCAAGAGATAAAAGTAATAAAAGTTCAATGCCTTGACCATGATGAGATTTCATAATTCCCTGTATGGAAATGAACCAGACATTGATAACAGAGTGCTTGCATGAAAGGCCAAAATAAGCAAGTAAAAAGGTTCCCAGAAGAAAAATTACTGCAACTTCTGAGTATGCACTCCGTAAATTTATAGGATGTTGGAGATGGGTACATCCTGCCTTGCCAGTTGCAATTTCTCTCTCTTCTGCACTCCAAATATATGAATACCAAGGAGATCTGAAGCACACCAACCAGTGACAATAGGTTAAATAAATAGAACAAAGTAATACACCAAAATGGGAACCGCTCAAACTTCCAACGATCATCTTTTGAGTGGTCCGCATAAGGTAAGCAGAAAATCCTCCAAAGGTATATGGTCTTTAATAAACGTAAACCATAGCAGCAACCGCCATCCATTCGTGAGGATGGAATGTGGAGATTATAAATATAATGGACCCAAACAGGAAACACAATAGGGTGTAATTGATCACTGCTGTTTATTATCAGGAATAGACTGAGGATACCTCCTTTGTATGCCATACACAATACCATTGGTGTGTGATATTATTTGTCCCCCTGATATGTGTTCTTGCTTACTGGAACTTAATCTGGATAGGGTATACAATGGACAGAGCATTTTTTATTATTCCTAGATAAAAACCTTGCTGAGAGATTCCTTTGTTGCTCGACTGGATCCTGCCATGATGAGTGTTCAATCTGGCCAGAAATATTCTTACGGTCGTGCATGAGAAGATCCAACTACAACAAATTTTCATTCCCAAAAATTAACCAACGCAATAGAGAGAACTCAAAAAAGATATAGGAGATATGAGCAGTGTCTAAAGTCTATTCTGATGATGCATAAACATATGCCAAAAACATAGATTGGCAGCACCCAGATTGCTCACCTTGGAAGAAGCTACAAATTGATAGAGGGCACTCTGACACAATGAAAGAGGTATTATTAGAAAGTATGATCCAAAAATTGCCCACAGACGTAACAGCATGGCAACAATGTCACAAAATACTACCTGTGGTAAGCTGTTGAAATCACCAGTGAGTACAATAGGAATCTTTCCCCATTGTTGAGACAAGGTATGGGCCTTCTTAAGAAGCAATCGAATCTATATACCACATCAATGTTTTATACAATTAGCATGCAGAATAAAGTTTTCAATTTTAAAATTAGAGAAAGGTTCAATTCCCAGCTAACCTAACCATCAGAAGCTAAAATTACATGAGATTTACAGAGACATGTGAGTTAAAAAGAAATTCCCATTTATAAAGCCAAATAACTATGCTAAATTACAAATTAAGCATTTTCTGCTTTGGTTCATCACAGGATTGAGTTCCGACTATTCTAGGTCGGATCAGTGAAGCCACATTCTCCAGCGCAATTGCTAGCGGGCGAAGATGCTTCTGGAGACAACATAAATACTAATAAAGTTTTTAACTAAGCAAAATAGTCTTAAGATATATCATATTTGGTTGAAGAAGAACTCTTCTTTGCTTGGATGTGGAGACCAATTAAGAACAAATAAAGCTATGTTCACTGTTCTGGCTCAAAAGATGTTTTGACATTTAAATGAAGAATGATTATGAACATCATATCCAAGCTAACAAGTTACACCATCTGACACAAAAGATTATTTTCAAAGATTGCAATCTTCTCCAACATGAAGAATAAAATATTTGCGTGCAGGACACAATTTGATCACTCAGAAGTACAAGAAGGTAAAACTTTAAAGTCTAGGCTGGGTTTGGGAAGGGGAAAATATGCAGTTTTCTGATTTTCCCAATGGCAGTTAACACAAGGTTGCAACTCCTGTTCACGAGACCCTTATGCCGTCACACACACACACACACACACACACACACACACACACACACACATATAGGTGCAGTTTGTATAGAGCCTACGATCTAAACAACCAAATTAGAGCCTACCTTCAAATAGTGTCGAGAAATGTGGTTTCAATACTGGAAATATTTGTGATAGCCTTAAAATATATTTTCATCTTTATCTATAAAGTTTAAAGCTTCAAAAATAGTGTAGATTGACAGACCTATGAAAACTTGAAAATCTTGAAAATTAACAATCCAAAAATGCATTACAAAATACACTATTTCCAAAACTTTAAATCCATTTTTTTTTTATGTCCATGCATCTTGATGTCGAGATGATCAATTTGAGGATATTTGGGCATCAAAACCTCTTCTAGTGAAAGTTTTTATTGTTTAGAGACTCAGCTATATATATATATATATATATATATATATATATAAATCGGCAAAACACCTCTTTTATGTCCTCTTTTACAACAGAAAAGGAAAAAAAATCCGACCCCTTTCCCAAATTTGTACAAACTCCTAGAACGCCAACCAATCAGACATCAAAACTGTATGGCAGGTTCTCTAACTACAGAAGATGCAACCTAAGATATCATTCCATTAAACCTAGTATCACAGCACACAAGAAGAAATTAGTCAATGTTGAAATCCATAAGGCAATAATGTGAATGTTAATTTCCTCCACACAAAATTTAAACCCAAATACCACATAAATAGCTCAATTCCAATGAAAGGAATTGTTTTACCTGTCCAAGCTTGACATCTCCACGTTTTGGGTTGAATAGGACATGTATGTTTCCCACGAGCAAATTACGCTCACAATGACGGCCCTTATACCTATGAATTTACATGATTTAGACAATGATAAGTTCAATGAAATCATATTTAATATAATGAAAAAGGACGTAACTACTTCAGGGTGTATTAATATGAATTCATCCAATTTTAGAACAATCGAAAAGTTTTAGCATATATCCTAAAGGATATAGAATCTTGTAGACACCCCATTTTGAAAACTGACAAATTCAATGGTTTTCTAAGCCCTAGACAGCCTTAGGACCACATTATCCAAGTAAACCCTCAGACTATAGACCACCGTAATCCATATTGCCTGCCAGAATACTGCAGACTAGCTGTTTTTGGAATAAACCAAGTCAAATTAGCAAAACTGCATATTTTTACCTGATTTTTGGCAAACAGTATCATGTAAGCCCATAAATCACCCCAGAAGGTCTGGGAGACACCAGTTATGTTGCCCCGCCCAAATTGCGTGAATTTTGGCAAGCAGCATCTCAGGAGCCTGAAAATCACCCCGAAAGAGGAATCTGCCAATTCTGGGAAAATTTGGTCTGGGAGATGCGCCAGATGTCGCCCAGCCCAAATTGGCCCAAATTGCGTGATTTTTGGCCGGCAGCATTTCAAGGGCCTGAAAATCACCCCAGAACTGAAATCTGCCAATTTGGGCAGATTTAGTTCGGGAGACACCACTGGTATCGCCCAACCAGACTTGCCCAAATTGTGTGATTTTGGGCAGGCAGCATCTCAAGAGCCCAAAAATCACCGCAGAACTGGAATCTGCCAACTATGAGCGGATTTGGTCTGGGCGACACCACTGGTTCTCAGCTCCGATAGCCCAAAAATGGCAGTTTTTGCATGTTGACCATTCCCAGACCATTTTTGGGCAGATTCGTTGAATCGTCCATGTATTTTGACCCTAAATAGCATTCTGAGCTATCAAATCCAGTGATATTTGGATATATCCATTCTGGTACCCTTTAACAGGAACCCTTTTGAGGTTAGAGACTCTCTAGATCATCTAGAGAGATAGGCCAGAGAAATCCTTGAGATTGTGCAAAGGTTACATGCCCAACCCAGTTGGCCTGAGGCACCCGAGGCTTCGAGGCCTCGCCTGTTTCAGAACCACGGTTGTGTTTACACCGTGTGTCTTTTGTTGTTATTTCTTCAAACATGACCAAGCCTTGGCTTGGTTGAACTAGAGTTTTGTTGATCTAAGGCCGAAAGTTGGTTTCAAAGGGGGTTAAGGATTCAAGATTGCTTCTCTAGATCTAGGGTTTGCTCTTTGGTTTCATTGTTTCTCTTTGGATTCCCTAGGAACACTGTCTAAAGTCTAACACACGGTCTAATGGTCTAATCCTAAAATGGTTCACTAAAACCTATTTTTAAAGGCCCAAATTGGCTGGAATGGATATATTCTAATAACAAAAAGATATGCCAAGATATTGGATTACATGATAGGGACCATGGACTACGGTGTTCTATAATTTCAGGGATCTTATGGAATAGTATGGTCCTAAGGGTGCCTAAGGTTAGGAAAATCATGGAATTTACCTGTTTTTTTTTTTAAAATGAGGTGTCTATAGTTGCCCCTCTTTGGCACTCCCTGTCCTTCAAAGGACAAGTGGGTTTCAAAGAAGGAGAAACTGCAAACATTTTAAATTCCACTTGATGTTTTGTAGTCAGAGGGCACACCAGCCTTTCCCTCCAAGACATTGCGCTCACCACTCACCCATCTAAGGCATTTTCATCTTAGGGTTTTCGGCATGAGATGTTCCGATGAGTTACACAACCTTGGAACTCGTGTTGGATTTTCTGGCCATGCCACTTAACTTCATGGGTTCTCACAATTTCAAATCTTTAAACCTAACATTGTCCTTGATTTTCTTTAGGGTTTCCTAGGGTTTCAAAAGCTTTTCCTAATTGGAAAATGTTTCACGATCAAATTTGAAAAGAGAGATGAGGCTGCAACACGGTTACATCATGTATGGGTGTCCAAACTCCTTCACTTTAAAAGACATTTTAGAAATTTTGAAAATGGGGCGAGATTTGAAATAGAACCCGGAGCTTGAATAGGTCACAATTTTAACAAAGAAATTGAGGTTTTTGAAATCACAAGACATAATGAAAATTTTTAAATGAGAAAGATATTTTGAAAAACAAATTTTTAGTTAGCAATTTTAGCTCTTGCAACCATAGATCCCTCTAAGCAATTTAACGTCATGCAATGATGGATGGATAAACCCAACCCTTTATGTCATACAGGGCTAGACGGACACACCCGACGTTTTACATCGTACAAATTTAGACAGATAGACCCAACCTTTTATGTCATACGAGGCTAGATATTTTCTGAATACACTTGACCTTTAATGTCATACGGGGTTAGATAGATACACCCGACCTTTTACGTCATACGGTGTTAGACTTTTTCTGAATGCGCCTAAACTTTAATGTCATAGGGAGTTAGACAGATACACCTGAACTTTAACGTCATAGGGAGCTAGACAGATACACTTGACCTTTTATGTTATACAGGGCTAGACGTTTTCTTAATACACCCGACCTTTAACGTCATACGAGGTTAGACGTTTTTGAATGACTTGTCATTGGAAATTGGTTGGCAGTTCATGCTCATGCCGCCAAGGAGCATTTTTTTATTTTATTTTTATTTTTTGAATGAAAAGGTTTTTCATTTGAAATTGGTTGGCAGCTTAGGCTCGTGCCACCAAGGAGCATTTTTTAAACTTTTTTTTTTGAATGAAAAGGTTTTTCATTTGAAATTGGTTGGCAATTTAGCCTTGTGCCATCAAGGAGCATTTTTTAGAAGAAAAGTTTTGAAATGAACTTTTCAAGAATTTTTATTTTTTAAATGTGGGTCTTACAGTTTAACCACTTGTGACCCCTTTGGTGGACCCTTACATGAGCTTGTCGAGTCCTTGCTGGGATCTTCAAGACGAGGAGTCATCAAGTGTTCCCTTATCTTCCAACCTCGACTCTTGTATTTCAATTCAAATGAGAGTTTTCTAAAATTTTCGAGCAAAACAGAGTCTTGAAAAATATAGGATACTGCCCCTGAGTGCTTAGAATCTCTTTGAATTTCCAATTTTGTTCCTCCACCACCTACCTTTCAAAGTCCAGATGATCGAGATCTTTAACCATGTTCTATCAAGCTAATTCTCATTGATTTTCTTTGACTCCATTTTGACTCCAAAAGAGGGAGGAGAAGATGTTTAGAGAAAAAGACTTTAGAGAAGAGACGAAAAGAGATGTAACCTTCTTTCTTTCTTTTCTTTTTTTTTTTTTATCGCCCCAGGTTCCCTTGCAGGTGTTCAACTCGATAGCCTTTTTCCCAATGCTTGGGGTTCCTTTTGGATTGTCAGCCCAGCAGATTGTTTTTTTTTTTTTATCGGCCCGGGGTCGCTTTCGGGTGTTCAACCCAGTAGCCTTTTTTCCAACGCTTGGGGTTCCTTTCGGATTTTCAGCCAGGCGGATTTCTTCTTTATTTTCGAAGAAGAAGAAAATGCTAAGAAGAAGAGTCAGTGGTGCCCTTTTTTTTCTTTTCTTTGTTTTGTCTCCATGATTCCAGGAATCACTAGTTTTGGAGCCTTGACCGAGCTTATGCTTGGGTTCATCTCGGATCCCTTGAGAGTTTAATTCACCATCCCATGTGTGTGGGTCATCTTCCATCGCATTCACTTGGAATAACAAGTTAAAATGATTGTCAATGGGAGTGAATTCCCTTGGCGTGGAAGTCTGCATCATCTATGTGGTAGAGTAAGTTTTAGACTCTTCTCGTGGCTGGTTTGCAGAAAGGTCGTTTTTCTCAATCAAGTTCACTCTCCTTCTTGCAAGGGTTCCTCAACAGTCAAGTCCTCATTCCCTTCTCCTTCTTGTGGAGGGTCGACTATCATTAGGTTAAGTCCTCATCCTACTTGGCTCGCTCATATCGGGATACTCTTTCAAGCATAGCATCAAACGAGTAAGGGATCAACCCCTTGTTGAAGAATGGGGCATATTCACTGGCCATGTTCTCTAATGCCATGCCTACCTTCACAGATTCAGGGAGTGGAGTTTCAGCAACTCGCATAGCTACCTCTCTGAATCTTGTTATAAAGTCAGAAGGAGACTCGCCCAACTTTTGTTTGGTGGATGTTAACTCACCAAGGGTGACGGGCCTTGATCTACCCCCATGATAGCAGGAGGAAAATTGCCTAAACATTTCATCAAGAGTTGTTTGAGGGTTATCCTTCAAACATCTATTGTGCCACATCAGGGGCTCTTCTGATAAGCTATGTGAGAAAATGACCATACGTTGGTTCAGAGGTCTCGCAGTGTATGGACCATTTAACAGGTAAGCGTTGATGTGTCTCTCAGGATCCTCTTCACCATAAAATTTGTTTCTGAATTATGGCAACACAAACCCTACTGGTAGATCTTCTAGGTGTCCAAGGGTTTCTTGTACATAAGCTTTAGGAATTGAGAAATCTCTTATTCTCAACCTTTCTAAAGAGTCTGGGAGGCATTTCATGTTGATGAATTGGGTTGTTGGTATAACGTGACCTAGCTTGGTTGCGTGGTCTGTTGAACCTGAGTTTGCAGTATATGGCTTGCATAGACTGGCAGTTGGGCCTATGTAGCAGGTTGCCCTAAGGGCTGAGCCTGAGGAGTGTGTTGAACTTGGTATATCGGTTCTCGGCCTATAGACTCACCAGGGTTAAATTGAGCCTGAGTTGACCCATTACTCGGAGTTTGCACAACGTGCCCATGCAAGAAGGGCTGCAAGATAGGATCACCACTTGCTTGAGATGGACGACTCGAGCTGATGACTAGACCTTTGACCTTGGGTAGTGAGGTCCGCCTGTACCTGACCTTGACTACAAGATCTAACCCTAGGGTTAGGACATTCTCTTGCCCTAGCACTGGACTGAAAAAGTGAAGGCAGACCATAACTACTGTCAGATGGAGTATGCTCTCAAGGTGATCCTGGACTCGAGCGATGACTAGAGTTAGACTCATGGCCCTGAGTTGGTTGAACTGGCAAGCTAGCATCCCGAAGGTTATCCTGGTTTGAGCCGACAGGCTGGACATGGCCTATAGCTTGAGCTTCTGACCTAACCTGCCTGGATTGACAATGCTAGATGGTGTACCTTCGGTTCAGCTGGTCATGAAAGAATGCATGCACCTTAGGATTGTCTTGATACGAGGTTAGGTCAAACCCTAATCTTACTAGTTTTGGGTTGTTTGGGTAGACTTTCCCTAGCTATGTGTTAACCCACTTGCCCCTTAACTGGCTGATTGCTAAGACTGGAATGCTAGGTTGTTAACTGAACATCGGGGTTAACTCGGCTACGATTGTCTGACTCAAAGATCTGGGTCGGGACTTACTCTTGGTGTGCATACCGGATTTGAGGCTAACCCCCATGTCTTGGAGGATTGCCCTTGGCCTTACCCCTTAATTGTTCAGGGTGTTACGAACCCTACAAACATGTTGGCTCATGGCTTCTAAATCACGGCACTTAGGGTTACATATTGGGCAGCCCGGACCACTAGGTTTGGTTCCATATGGGTTGAGACTTGGCTCACTGACATGAGTACTATGGATTTGTGAGGAAGCACAATGGCAATGCCTCTCAAATTGACTAGGTCCCCTGGATCTAGACTGGGTTGGAGCCGCAGAGTTGGACCTTGTTCTGGTTTGATCCTGGCTCATGACTCTTAAACTTGTGCTAAAATAGGAAGGTTTGGACCTAGCTCAGGTATGGACCTAGACTAGCCTTTTGACTTGAACCTAATTGGACATAGTTGGACTAAGACTCGAACCTAGCTAGACCTAGACAAGAGATGAGTTAAACCAGGGTTTAGACCTGGGGTGAAGGCTTTTGGACAGACTTGAGCTCGAAACCAAGTTTGGTCTTGACTCAAGAGTTGGGTTTAACTGGGCGTGAGTTCCAACCTAAACTTAGAAAGACCTGGGTTTAGACTCGATGAGCTTAGGTTTGAACGTTGAACTAAGGTGAACCTAGTCTAGTTCTACGGGCAATTATATACTTAGGTCTAGATTAGGACCTAAACTGAGCTCCAGACTAGATGGGTACGAGTCTTGGCTTGGATCGAGAGGGGGCCTAGGTTCGGACCTGGGCGTGAACTTGGTTCAGACCTGGGTTAGGCTAAGCACAAGCCTGGGCTTGGACCTAGAATGATTGGATATCAGACCAAGTGTTAACCCGGACTGGATCAAGGTGGGGTTAGGCACAAGCCTTGGCTCGGATCAAAAGGAAGCCTAGGTTCAGACCTAGGTGTGAACCTGGTTCGGACCTGAGCTAGGTTGAGCACAAGCCTAAACTCAGACCCAGAAGATTTCAAATTCAGACCGGGTGTGGACCCAGATTGAGATCTGGGCTAGATTTAGCATGAGCCTTGGCTCAGACCAAAAGGGGGCCTAGGTTCAGACCTGGGTGTGAACCTGATCGAGGCTAGGTACGAGCCTGGACTCGGACCCAGAAGGACTTAGAATTCAAACCAGTTGTGGACCTGGATTTGGCGTGAGCCTTGGCTCGGACCAAAGGGGGCCTAGAGGCTCAGACCTGGTAATGAATCGGGTTTGAACCTGGGTTGGGCTGAGTACGAGCCCGGACTTGGACCGAAAAGGATTCAATTCGGATCAGGTGTGGACACAGACTGAGATCTAAGACTAATCAAGCTAGATAAGCAAGCAATGCACGCGAAAACTTTGCCCTAAATTTATGGGTAGGCTAGGTCTGAGAGGGCTCCTAAATGTTGAAATGCAGGTAGGCCGAGTAGGTCCCCACGTAGGCCCTGGTCACCTGTTAAAGGAATCAACCAGGTCCTGCTATATGTGGTGTTGCTTTGAGGCTAAGGATTATGGACGGGCGCTCACAATTAAAGTCAATCCCAACCACCTCGACTCTCAAGACTAGGTTCCTCTCACGATATTAAAGCCAGATTTGGCGATTTTCGAAAATCTTTGTTGGTTTTCCAAACTTCCTCGGTCCATTTTGTGCAAGTAGTGTGTAAAAAGCCAGATTTGGCGATTTTCGAAAATCTTTGTTGGTTTCCCAAACTTCCTCGGTCCATTTTGCACAAGTAGTGTGTAAAAAAAATCACGTGAGTGTTTGGGTGCAAGAAGTGGCAACCAAACAAATCAAGCAAAGAACACAAACAAAGAGAAAGTAAAGAAATGTGAGTACTTGGTACGCAGTAAAGAAATATGAGTACTTGGTATGCCCGTGCCAAGTAAAGTGTACTTTCAAATCGAACTCAATCAATCAATAACACAATTGAGGTGCAAGGGTAGGTAACCCCTAGGAAAGTTTGCACTTAAGAAAGTGACAACAGCGCACAATCCGTGCCTCACTGAGTGTGCCCAAAGTCGAGGGTGACTCAATCAGGGCACAATAGTGTAGGTTGCCCCGGAAAATATTTTTTTTTTTACCCCTCTTTCTTAATGAAAAGAAGTGACAATGTCAAATTACAAGCAAAGAAATAAAAGAGATTTTTTTTGACAAAGAGCTTTTCTTTTCTTTTCTTTTTTTTGAAAGACGGAGAGGGCTCAGAGCTTAATAATGTTTTTATAATGAAGATTCTCTTCTCTTTTTTTTAGAAAATGAAGTGGCTTTAAAAAAAGCAACTTTTGCAGCAAACGTTATTTCTTTTTTAAAAAAACAAAATAAGCCTTTATTTCATTTACTTTCCTTGCAAAGCATATTTTCCTTTTGAAAATGGAAAAAGCCTTAAAAGTATTTTATTTTTTTATTTTTTTCAAACAAGACTGCCTTCCAAGAAATTTTATTTTTCAGAAAAATGATTTTTAGGATTTTTTTTTTTTCTTAAGATGACTTTGAAAGTATTAATTTTTTTTTAAAGAAAAAAGCTATGAATTTTTATTTTCTTTTTTGAAAAGTGAGAGGACTTGAAAATACATTTTTTATTAACAAGAGAGGGTACCAGATTTTTCTTCCTTTTTTTTTTTTTTGAGAATGGTCCTTCTCTTCTTTTTCTTTTTCTTTTTTTTGATACAAAGAGCCCTAAAAAGTGCGGATTTGTTTTTTTAAAGATAAAAAAACTTTTAGCAAGAAAGTAGAATCCAGAAAGTTCAAAACTATTTATATAAGACTTAAAACAAAAGATAAAATCAAAGAGATAAGATCAACTCAAATAAATTCAGACCCAGCCTAAAAAGAGAAGAGAAGATAAAACCTAGTCTAATGTGCAAGATAGGGATACAAGAAAAAATAAGGAATTAAAAACCTAATCTATCTCAGACACAGATAAAAAATGAGATAAAGAATTTAAAATTTAATCTATTTACAGATAAAGAGAAACAAGAGATAAGGAAATTGACAACCTAATCTACTTGTTTTTTTATCTTATTTTATTTTGAAAGACAAAGTGGCTTAAAAAAAGCAATGTTTAGCAAAAAAAAAAAAATTTTTTTTTTTTTAAAATGACAAGAGAAAATTTAATTTTTTTTAAATATGTGAAAATGCCATAGAGCAAAAAATTTATTTCTAAGGAAAATAGACACTTCTTAAAACAAAATTGTTTTTCTTTTTTGGGAAACAAGATGGTCATAAAAAATTAAGGAAAATGACTTTTATTTTAATTTATTTTTTAAAAAAGATTGATTTTTAAAAAGTAATTTCTCTTTTGCCAAAATTGAGAAGACTTTTAAAATTCAGTTTTTTTTATATTTATTTAAAAAGTGAGAAAGCTACAAAATCTTAGAAAAAGAAAATCGACTTTTTTTTTTCTTTTCTTTTTTGGAAGAGTAGGGAAAAAAATTAATTAAAATAGCAAGTGATTTTTATTCCCTATTAAAGAAAAAAAAAAATGGCAATGAAGCGGGTTCAAAGTGTGTTTGACCACACTAGTTAAAAGGATAATTTTCATCCTATTAAAAAGCAAAGAATCCCTACTGACTTACCACTGTACTTACCCAAAAAAAAAGCAAAGAATCGAACCCCAAAGCTTTATCCCTAAAACAAATTATTATTATTATTTTTTAATAGAAAGCAATAAGGCATACCCACACAAAAAAGTTCATGCAAAAATAGCAATAAAAGAAAACAGGTAAGGTCTAAGATAGAGGACTTGAACTATGGTAAAGGGATAGAATGAATTTTTTTGTTTCCAATTTAGGGAAGTAGTGATAAAGATAACATGAGTGCAAAACCATTGGGAAGAGATAATTACAGCAAGGACGCCTCTAAGGTGACCTTCTGTGAACTGTTTAACAATAACCTCATTTTCCTTTTGAAGAAAGCGTGAAGAGACCCAAACAAGGTGAATGCAAACGCAATATGGAAAAAAAACAGAATCTCAATAGAATATCAACAAGAATGATGACTTGAACTTTGAGCAAGGTCCTGATAAAGCAAATAAATTGGTGTGAGGAGATGCAGAGAGGTATGGACAGCAAGGGAGCAAAAAAGGGGATAAGCCAAGCCTTATCGCTGACAAAAGGTCGTGCAGTCCCAAAGATACCTCGAAGTTCTTTTTTTTTTTTGGTCAAAACTGTGCCCTTGAAAAGGTGATCTCAAGCTTTCTTTTTTTTTTGTGCACGGATCTAGCTCAAAATGCCCACGGTGGGGGCCAAACTGTTCACGATGCTAATCAGGGCAATCTCCTAATGGGGATCACTCAAATCCAAACCACAAACTTATTTTTAAAAAGGTGATATAGAATGGGGACGATTCGAATTTTGATCTAAGGTCAGATCTCCTCATAAATGAGCAGATCTGTTCTTAGATCAGTGGCAGAGCCAGATTTTAGTTCAGAACGTGAAATAATAAAATAAAACAGATAAACAATCCAAAATCGAATAAAAGACTGAAAATTAAGAAATGGAAAGTGAGAAAGATACCTGGCTGGGCCAGTCGGCTCAGCAAACCCGAGGCATCGAGGCCTCGCCTGTATTGACCAAGTGAGAAGGATACCTCTGTATCTCTCTTCATTATTGACCAAGCCTAGGCTTGGTTGAATGGGTCTTTCTGATCTAAGGTTCAAATTTTGTTTCAAAGGGGGCTGGGGTTTCAAGGTTGTTTTCCTAAAAATAGGGTTTTCTCTCAGGTTTCACAATCTCAAGGATTACTCTGGCCTATCACTTCAGATGATCTAAAGAGTCTCTAACCTCAAAAGGGGTCCTGAAATCATCCTGAAATCATCTTTTTAAAGGCTCAAATCGTACTCGAATGGATATATACAAATATCAAAGGATTCGATATCTAAAATGTTATTTGGGGCCCAAGTAAAAAGGGTCCAAATTCAATGAATCTGCCCAAAAAAGGTCTGGGAGTGGTTAACATGTGAAAACATCGGTGGTGTCGCACAAACCAAATCTGCTCAAAATTGGCAGATTCCAGTTCTGTGGTGATTTTTGGGCTCTTGAGATGTTGGCCGCCAAAAATCACACAATTTGGACCAGTCTAGGTTTGACAACACCAATGGTGTCCCCCAGACCAAATCCACCCAAATCGGCATATTCCAAATCCGATGTCATTTTTAGGCTCGTTAGATGCTGCCTGCCAAAAATCACGTAATTTGGGCCAATTTGGGCAGGGCGACACCACTAGTGTCTCCCCGACCAAATCTGCCCAGAATTGGCATTCTGGTTCCGGGGTGATTTTAGGCTCCTGACATGTTGCTTGCCAAAAATCAAGCAATTTTGGCCAATCTGGGCTGGGCGACACCACTGGTGTCTCCTAGACCAAATCTGCCAAGAATTGGTAGATTATGGTTTTGAAGTGATTTATGAGCTTACGTGATATTGTCTACCAAAAATCAAGTAAAAATATGTAGTTTTGCTATTTTTACTTGATTTATTCCAATAACAGTGAGTCTGCAGGATTTTGGCAGGCAGTATGAATTATGGTGGTCTATGGTCCGGGGATTTACTGGTATAGTATGGTCCGAAGGTTGTCTAGGGCTTAAAAAACCATTGAATTTGCTAGCCTTCAAAATGGGATATATACGATTGCCCCACTTTGACACTCCCTATTCTACGAGGGATAGGTGAGTGTCAAAGAAGTAGACATTGCTAACGTTTTAAATTATCTAATATCACGTGGTCAGAGCGCACACCAACTTTTCCCTCCAAGACATTACGCTCCCCGCTCACCCGCCAAAGGCATTTTCATCCTAGGGTTTTTGATGTGAGATGTTCTGGTGAGTTACACAAGCTTGATACTCGAGTTGCATTTTTTGGCCATGATACTTGACTCCAGAGGTTTTCACAATTCAAATTCTTGAACCTGGCATTTCCTAAGGTATTCTAAAGGTTTTACCTATTTAGGAAAAAGCTTGCCCAATCAATTCTGCACAGAGAGATGAGGCAGCAACGCAGTATCATCATGTACGGGTGTCCAAGCTCCTTCATTTTTAAAAGTCTTTTTAGAAATTTTGAAAACAATGGGAGATTTAAAATAAAACCCAGAGATATGGACAGGTCACGATTTTAATAAAGAAATTAAAGTTTTTGAAAACACAAGACATATAATGAAAATTTTGAAATGAGAAAGATATTTTGAAAAAAAAAAAATTAGTTAGTAGTTTTAACTCCTGCAACCATAGAGCCTTAAAGGCAGTTTAATGTCATGCAGTGATGGACGGTTTTGTACCTGCCCCACCTCTTTTGCGTCGCACGGGTTTGACATTGAATCGATATTGAGTGC
Organism: Amborella trichopoda; assembly: GCF_000471905.2. The sequence goes on along the minus strand of NW_006498549.1, from coordinate 9,541,480 downwards.
CCAATCTTTTCGTCGTTATACAGATTAGACATATTCCTGTCTCGACAATTTTACATCGCACGAGTTTGACGTTTTTTTGAATCGTGATTTTGGTCAGCAGTTTAAACTCGTGCCACTAGGGAGTGTCTGAAAGTTGTTGAAAACTAATTAATTTGAAACTAATATGAAAAATAGTCATGTTTGGAGAGAAAATGCATATTGGAAGCGGTTTCAATCCCGGTAATGCCTTGGAACTTCAGCATGGGCATGGCATTTTGGGGATAAAAATTTCCAGAAGCACGGATCTTAGCGACACACCCTGTGTTGCCCAGGCCACCGATGTCCAAAATCGATTTTTGTTGATTTAGCAACTTTAGGACTTGCCATATCTCCTTAGATTTCGAATTTGAAGTCTGTAAGGTAGGGTTTTGGAAGGGATTTTCATCATTCTCTTCTCATAAAATTTTTTGGACATTCCTTTCTGCAAATTTCCTTTTCCTTCTTCCGTCCCCTATTCAATCTTCTTCTTTCTGATCTACCAGAGCTCCTCAGAAGAAAAGTGATCTGTCTGAGGGCAAGGGCAATACGATAGTCCATGTTGAAGATAGAAGGGAGGAAGATGCTCTCCCTCCTTTTGCTAGGGTTAGGCACTTTCCTGTGAGGCTCCCTTCCCATATTTCGCAAGGCCTAAGGACAGGTGATACTCATTGGCTAACTCAGGGCTATCCCGTTATCGGCCCCAGGTTTAGGGGTTGGTTCCTCTTAGTTAGGCAATGGCCTGAGCTCATAGCCTTTCGATCTCAATGGTGGGCATCTTGCCCATGGCCTCTTACCATGTGAATTTTCCTCTCTTGGAGGCCCTTGCTGGAAAGTTCAATTTTAGGACCAATACCTTCTTGCTCTCTACAAGAGAGACGACTCGTACTTTGGAAGAGGCCACAAGGATCTCTGGCATGAGCCTGTTCGAAACTGCATATCAGTCGTCTACCGTGACTGACGATCACTCCTTAAGTACGCGACAGTTGGGAGCCACCTACTATCCTCATGGTGATTGGGTTGACATGGAATCGTTGGTCTTCAACCGAGAGCAATCCTGGGACGCCGAAGAGATTATAGAAATTTGGGACTATGAGATTTTGCAATGATTCGTTCTCCTCAATCCACAACAACTGTATCTGCTGCTCTGGCGGCCTATGTTAATGACACCTCTCGGCCCCTTGACGTTAATCAATGTCGCAAGATATTTGGCGACTTGTCGTCGTTTGATTGGGTAATTAGAGGTCTCGAGAATGTACCCATGTTTCTGTCACCTAAGGGATATTCATGCCTCCTCTTGACGGCGTAATACTTCACAGAGGGTTTATTTCCCCTAGAGGGTGCGTCACTAATTTCAGTACATTCAGAACTATACATCCCCTGGAGAGGCAATCGATCGTCGCTCTGTCTTCCCACTACAACGACATTTTTCCACCGTCCTAATCAAGGCAGGCTTATCATGGAAGGGGAAGAAATCTTCTTCTGACAAAAGGTTGATCAAGGACAAGCCCATAACCACTTCCAATTATGATTCGTGGTGAGAGGGTGCTTGTCCTCTTTCATTGTGCCCTAGGGATCCAATACCTCGAGGCGCATCTTCTACGCTTGCCAAGAACCCTGCACCTTCTCGAAATGACAGTGCTTCTTCTTCAAACAAGTGAGTCAAGTCCAATGAATATGTTTCTGACATAAGCCTGGAGGAAGTGCCAGTCGAACTGGCTCGATGGGCAGCTTTTCTGACGGCTCTTAAAGAGGAGGATGAGTCCAATCGATGACAGAATAGTCGTAGGAGCTGATTTTCAACAGTTTTATTTCTTTGAAGTCTGTTAGTACAGTAGGAGTTGGAGTCTCAGGACCAGATTTAGTTGCACTAATGCATGTAACAAACCTATATTTAGATGGATGAATAAAGTTTGGTGTTTTGAAAATTTTAAGATATTTAGAATTTTGTTTTCAATTCTGATTGATTTTTTTGACACTAGAGTCTTTCCTTATTTCTTAGAATTTTTTGAAATTTTTCTAAATTTGTTTTGTGTTGGAAGACACGGGGGAGTGTCTCTTTGGAGACACAAGCTGTGTCTCCTGGGAGACACAAGCGATGTCGCCCGGGCGACACGGGCAATGTCACCGTTTTTTTCCCGTTTCAAGAGGGGGAACAGCTCACATGTCCACCTGGGCTAGGCGATACGACCTGTGTCGCCCCTACGCCCAACCCTTCTGTATGGGCCTTGCCCTTTTTCCCACTCTCTTTTCTTTTTATTTTAAACTTTGAAAAGTTATTCCCTCTCTCTCTTGATATTTGACTTTTTTTATTTTCTTTCTCTAATCTCCATCCTCCTTTTCTATCTCTCTTAATTTCTCATTTCTACTCTTTCTCTAAAAAATGAATTGGAGTGTATTTTAAAACCCACTTCATCTTTTTCCACTTTAACAAACTTGTCCATTCCCAACCTTTCTCTCTCTCTAAATTTTTTTTCTATCAAAGATCCACTTTTGTTTAAAGAAATCAGCCGAAAGTAATTCTGGTGTTCGAAGTTGGACGGCAAGGAGTGCCAATGGAGGCTTGGGTCGGGTCATGTTTCGAAATCTAAAAGCCAAGATAAGGATATGAACTCTTGCCTTCTCTCTTTAATAATGTTTCAAAACATAACGTAGGGACGACTTTAGAGGGATGAAAATCAAGTGAATTTTTGTCCAAATTCAAAAAAATATCTTGAATTGTGAAATTCACATAAAAAATTGCAATTCTTGTGATCTCTTTTGAGAAAAAATCCATTGTGATGCTTGTTTTCTTGCTTTGAAAATTGCTTGGACATGACATTGACATGTTTGTCTTAATACTTTAGTGAAATTGGATTGTTTTATTTCTTTGGCAGTTTCGAAGCAAATGATGATCTGCAATGCTTTCATAAGACATACTTTGAAATTTGGGCATTACGACAAGCATGTCAAAGTTATGTCCAAGCAATTTTCAAAGCAAGAAAGCAAGCATCAAAAAAGATTTTTTGTCAAAAGAGAAATCACAACAACTGCAATTTCTTATGTGAATTTCACAATTAAAGCAAAAATTTTGAATTTGGACGAAAATTCACGTGATTTTCATCCCTCCAAAGTCGCCCCTACATTATGTTTTGAAACATTCTTAAAAATAAAAGGCAAGAGTTCATACCTTCTCTTGACAATTAGATTTCGAAACATAACCCGACCCAAGCGTCCATTAGCGCTCTACGCCGTCCATCTTCGACAACCCAAATTACTTTCCATTGATTTCTCAAATCAAAAATGAATCTTTGATAGAAAAAATTTAAAAAGAGAGAAGAATTGGAAATGGACAAGTTTGTTAAAGAGGAAAAAGATAAAGTAGGTTTTAAAACACACTCGAATTCAATTTTTAAAGAGAGATCGAGAGTAGAAATGAGAAATTAAGAGATAGATGGAAAAGGACGATTGAGATTAGAGAAAGAAAATAAAAAATATTAAATATCAAGAGAGAGAGGGTATCGCTTTTCAAAATTTAAAATAAAAAGGAGAGGGAAAAGGGGCACTCCCCATATAGAAGGGTTGGGCGATCACGCGAGGTGTCCCCCACCCTCCAAAATAACTAAACAAATAAAGAAATAAATGATTTATAAAAAAAAGGGCGACACTGCCCGTGTTGCCTGGGCGATTCAGCTTCTGTCTCCCAGGAGACACACCCCTTGTCTCCCAACATAAAAAAAATTCAGAAAAATTTCAAAAAATTCTAAAAAATAAGGGAAGACTCCAAAGTCCCAAAATATCAATCAGAATTGAAAAAAAAAAATCTAGATATCTCAAAATTCTCAAAACACCAAATTTTATTCATTCATCTAAATATGTGTTTATTACATGCATTAGCGCAACTAAATTTGGTCCAGAGACAGCAACTCCCACTTTCCTAACAAACTTCAAGAAAATAAACTGTTAAAAATCATGGTGATCATGAGATTAATTTATTCAAACTAAAACATGAAGAAAAGAAAGCTCCTACGACTACACTGTCTTCTATTTGGACTCATCCTCCTCTTTGAGAGCTGCCACAAAGGCCATCCATCGAATCAATTTGACTTGTACATCCTCCGGGCTGATGTCAAATACATCTTCATTAGACTTGGCTCGCTTGTTCGAAGAAGAAGCACCATCATCTTGAGAAGGTGCAGGGTTCTTGACAGGGGCAGAAGATTCGCCTCGAGGTATTGGAGCCCTAAGGCACAATGGAAGAGGGCAAGCACGCTCCCACCATGAAGATTGTCCCTCTTGATCAACTCTTCGTCAGAAGAAGATTTCTTCCCCTTCCACAATAAGTCTGTCTTATCTAGGAGAGTAGAAGAATGTCATTATAATGAAAAGACAGGGCAACGATCGATTACCTCTCCAGAGTATGTATAATTCTGAATGTACAGAAATTGACGAAGCACCTTCTGAAGGAAATAGCCCTTGGTGAAGTATTGCCCCACCAAGAGGAGACATGAATATCCCATAGGTGGCAGAAACAAGGGGGGCACATTCTCGAGACCCCTAATTACAAAATCAAAGGACGACAACTCGTCAAATATCTTGCGATAATAATTAACATCAAGGGACCGAGAGGTGTCATTAACAGACGCCAGCCCCAAAGCAACAAACACAGCATATTTGGAACAAGGAGGAAGAATCACTGTGACATGCTCATCATCCCAAATTTGCAGAAAATCAGAGTCAGAAGCCCTCAAAAAATTCACACAAAAAGGAATCAGGAACCCCAAGACCATCTGAGGAAGGATGACTTGGGCGACACAACTGGTGTCTCCCACGTCAAACCCTCAAATCAATTCAAGTCTTTTTGGGTAAAACCCTCTGAGCAAAACATCAAATTCCAAGAGGAGAAGCGGGGCACAAATAAAATTTCAGAAGCAAAAATGAAGGAAATAACTTAGCTCAGAAACACACCTGGAAGATCAGGACGCTACCTTCGATAAATCAATCGCCTCGGGTAACCCGATTGTGAAGACCCCCATATATGCTTGCTAACACGGCCAGAACGATGGTATAACCCGCTCTATCCCAACAAGCATGAGCTAGGGGGATGAGAGAACTTCGACCGATCTGCCGACCACTCGAAAAGAGAACCGATCCCAAAAGCACAAAGAGGAAGATGCGGATCTGCTCGGCTGCCCGGGATCGCTCTCGGTTGAATACCAGCAATTCCATGTCAACCCAATCACCATGAGGAGAGTAGGCGACTCCCAATAGTCGCGTACCTAAGGAGTAATTGTCAGTCGCGGTAGACAGCTGATATGCAATGCCGGACAGGCTCAGGCAAGAGATCATTGCGGCCTCCTCCAAAGTACGAGTCGCCTCTCCTGTAGAGAGGAAGAAGGTATTGGTCCTAAAATTGAACCTTCCAGCAAGGCCCTCCAAGAGAGGAAAATTCACATGGCAAGAGGCCATGATCAAGATGCCCACAACTGAGATCGAAAGGCTATGAGGTCAGGCCATTACCTAACTAAGAGGAACCAACGCCTAAACCAAGGGTCAATAATGGGATAGCCCTGAGTTAGCCAAGGAGCATCACCTGTCCTAAAGGCTTAAGCGTTGCGAAATATGGGATGGGAGGTCCACAAGAAAGTGCTTAACCCTAGCAAAAGGAGGGAGAGCATCTTCCTCCCTTCTATCTTCAGCATGGACTATCGTCTTGCCCTTGCCTTCAGAGAGATCAGTTTTCTTCTTAGGAACCCCGGTAGATCAGAAAGAAGAAGATTGAATAGAGGAAGGAAGAAGGAAGAAGGAGAAGGAAGTTTGCAGAGAAGAAGGTCTAGAAAATTTTATAAGAGAATGATGAAAATCCTGTCAAAACCCTACCTCATAGACTTCAAATTCAAAATCTAACAGAATATGACAAGTACCAAAGTTGCCAAATCAAGAAAAATCAATTTGGAGGTCAGTGGCCTGGGCTACACAGGGTGTCGCCCGATCTGTGAGCCCGAATTGGGCGACAAGGGGCATGTCGCCTAGGGGAAACTACTAGTGTCGGCATTCTGAGGATTGAAACAACCTCTGATATGCATTTTCTCCTGAAGAATGACTGTTTTTCAAATTAATTTCAAAGTACTTGATTTTCAACGATTTTCAAGCACTCCCTGGTGGCACGAGTTTAAACTGCCGACCAAAATCACGATTCAAAAAATTGTCAAACTCGTTTGACGTAAAAGAGCCGAGACAAGAATACTTCTAACCCGGATGACGACAAAAAGATCGAGTACCCAATATTGATTCAACGTCAAACCCGTGTGACGCAACAGAGTCGGGGCAGGTACAAAACCGTTCATCACTGCATGACGTTAAACTGCTAAGAGGGCTCTATGGTTGCAAGATCTAAAACTGCTAACTAAAAATTTGTTTTTCAAAATATCTTTCTCATTTCAAAATTTTCATTATATATGTTGTGTTTTCAAAAACTTTAATTTCTTTGCTAAAATCATGACTTGTCCAAAACTCCGAGTTCTATTTCAAATCCCCCATTGTTTTCAAAATTTCTAAAAAGACTTATAAAAACAAATGAGCTTGGACACCCGTTCATGACGCTACCGCGTTGCCGCCTCATCTCTCTCTTCAGAATTAACCGGGTAAACCATTTCCTAAACAAGTAAAACCTATAGAAGACCTTAGGAAACCCTAAGGGGATCAAAGAAAATGCCAAGTACAAGAATTTGAAAATCAAAACCTTTGAAGTCAAGTGGGATGGCCAGAAAATCCAACTCGAATTTCAAATTTGTGTAACTCATTGGAACATCTCAAGCCGAAAACACTAGAATGAAAATGCCCTTGGTGGGTGAGCGGGGAGCGTAATGTCTTAGAGGGAAACGTTTGTGGGCCCTCTGACCACGTGACATCAGATGATTTAAAACGTCAACAGTGTCTACACCTATCCTTCGAAGATCAGGGAGTGCCAAAGAGAGCCAGTTGTAGACACCCCATTTTAAAAACTGGAAAATTCAATGGATTTCTAAACCCTAGACAGCCTTAGGATCACACTATCCTAGAAACCCCCGGACTATAGACCACCATAATACATACTACCTGCCAAAATCCTGCAGACTCACTGTTTTTTGAATAAATCAAGTAAAATTAGCAAAACCGCAGATTTTTACCTGATTTTTGGGAGACAGTATCATGTAAGCCCATAAATCACCCCAGAACCAGAATCTGTCAATTCTGGGCAAATTTGGTCAGGGAGACACCAGCGGTCTCGTCAAGCTCAGATTGTCCAAAATTGCGTGATTTTTGATAGGTAGCATCTCAAGAGCTTGAAAATCACCTTGGAACCGGAATCTGCCAATTCTTGGCAAATATGGTTTAAGAGACACCAATGGTGTCACCCAGCCCAGATTGGCCCAAATTGCGTGATTCTTGGCGGACAGCATCTCAAGAGCCTGAAAATCACCTCAGAACTGGAATATGCCAATTTGTGCGGATTTTATCTGAGAGATACCAGTAGCGTCGCCCAACCCAAAGTTGGCCCAAATTGTGTGAATTTTGGTATGCAGCAGCTCAGGAGACAAAAAACCACCCAAAACTGGAATCTGCCAATTCTGAGCAGATTTGGTTTGGGCGATAGTGGTGTTGCCTAGCTCCGACTGCCCCAAAATGGCGGTTTCTGCATGTTGACCACTCCCATACCATTTTTGGGCAGATTCATTAAATCTAGACCCGTTTTGCCTAGGCCCCAAAGAGCATTTTGAACAATCAAATCTGATGATATTTGGATATATTCATTCCGATACGATTTGAGCCTTAATAAAGGTGATTTTGGGACCCCTTTTGATGTTAGAAACTCTTTAAATCATCTGGAGTGATATGCCATAGAAATCCTTAAGATTGTGAAACCTAAGATAAAACCCTAGATCTAGGAAAACAACCTTAAAACCTTAGCCCCCTTTGAAAAAACTTTCCAGCCCTTGATAAGAAAAACCCCCATTCAACCAAGCCAAGGCTTGGTCAATATTGAAGAGAGACATAGAGGATCCATGACAGAAATTACAGTCGTGGTCCGGGTCCGATCGAGGCCTTGAAGCCTTAGGTTTGCTGGGCTGACTAGCTCGACCAGGTATCCTTCTCACTTTCCATTTCTTTATTTCATTCTTCTATTCGATTTTGTACCATTTATCTGTTTTATTTTAGTATTTCACATTCTGGATCAAAAGTTGGCTCTACCACTGATCTAAGAACAGATCTGCTCATTTCTGATTAGATCTGACCTTAGATCGAAATTTGAATCGTCCTCACTCTCTATCACCTTTAAAAATGAAGTTTGTGGTTCGGATCTGGTCGATCTTCATCCTGAGATTGTACCGATCTGCATCGTGAACAAATCTCAACCATGGAAAAACATTCTAAACAACTACAACCTCTATTGAATTATCCTTGCCGAGTCTGCAAGTTCAATCAATTTCCTTCCAAGGAATTAAAATGGGAAAGCGACTATCCATATGTTGTAATCATGCTTATGTTGTAACCAGGCATGAGGGCAGACACCCAACTAACAACTGAAGTGAGAATGTACTACTCTCACTTTTCCTTCTATCTAAAGGTTCATACCCTTATACATTGGAAAGTCAAGCTTAAGAAGTAAGAAACACCAACTTAGGTTTGTTAAATCCTAACATAGGAGATATACAGATTGCTTATAAAGGATGGAAAAAGTTTACATAAAGTTGCAACCTTAAAATGTAGAACTACGGATGCACTTCACAAATCCATAGCAAAAGGTTGTTTTAATGTTGAAAACCCCCCTAATTGAGCATCTCGACATTGAGATGTATGATTATGAAAGAAAAAAGGATTTTGAGTCCCAGAGATAATGCATCTTACAACACATTATCGAGACCGTCCATTTTCAAACTTTTCATATGTTTATAGATCTAGTTGATTTTAACCATTTTTGAAATTTTAAATTTTATAA
>NW_006498549.1:9507250-9523174 GCF_000471905.2 Amborella trichopoda | reverse complement strand
CCTCCCACGACTATTTTTGGGGTAAAATGAATAATTATTGGAACCCAAACTGAATGTGTATGGATGAGCATCTGTCCCTAAGAGCACCAAAAACCTAAAGACACGTACAAAAATACAATAAATAAATTTTATGAAAAAGAAAAGGGAAAAACAGAAATTATTAGATAAACCACCAAAGTGTTTTTGGCTTCGGATTGACAAGATCCAAGGTTGTATGAAGCTTTTTCTGAACTCGAATTTCAGATCTCTAACTCTCTCAACAGTGAAACTTGGTCGATCTATCAAAAATCATTTTTCAATTCAATGGAGGGCTCAAAAGTGATTCCAAGGCTCAGATTTGGGAGTTTAATAGCCATTGTTGGCTAAGAAAAGCCAACTTATAGTTTTTTTTGGCCAAAACTATAAGAAAAGGAAAATTCTCGGACTCAGTGAATCCTAGCTGCCAGGACTCAGGGTCTCACTTGAGCCCAACCAAGGACTGGTCGGACCCCTACGGTGACCAGGCCGGTTCAGTATATGGGCCCCAAGTTTAGAAATTCCAGACCCTCCACCAAGTTTATAATCACTAGAATTTCTATGCAGATTATGCTCGTGTCTCAAGGTCCTTAAGAATAAACATAAGTCATGACCTAGTTGCCATGTATGAAGCGCTCTTTAAGTACGTGTTAGAGTAATGTTGTGATGAGAAGAAAAGTTGATGAGCGTTGGGAGAGGCATTCGGCTGGGCCCAGACCTGAGCCAAAGAGATATTCAGGCCGAGGCCTTAATATATTGTGGGCCGGGCTCGGGCAGATTAAGGCCCAGTCCGAGCATGGCTGTTGGGCAACCCTAGGATCAAAGGTGATTTGAACAGATTATATCGGCACCAAAAGCATGTCACAGTCATTTTCACCAAAGAGATCACCAATGAATGGCCTCCCTTTCTAAAAGGCAAATTGTACATGTTCAAACACAATGAACAATTTGAGGGGTTGTTAATACCATAGTTACCGAGATCTCCTACTACTTTAGTAGGCACTCTGCCAAAACGAATCTCTCAGGGATCTTGATTTTTAAATTTTGGGATCTCGATCGGCACTAATAGGGATCCCGATTCTTGCTGTTAGGGATCTTGATCTCAACCTTAAAGACGAAGACAACAACCAAATTGATGATTTTCTTTGTTTATAGCCAACTAACAGCACAACCATACTCTGAATGTAGTTGTATTGCTTGCTAGCTAGCTATCAATAATGAGATCCCTACTTTAAAGAATATACAAAATCATAGATCATATACACTTCAAGGTAGGCAGCAAGATCCCCCAAAAGTTAAGATCAAGATCTCAAAAGGTCGAGATCAAGATCCCCAAAAGGTTGGAATCTCAATCCCTAACATTTGGGGATCTCAATCCCTAAAACGTGAACTGTATGGACAGCATTCCCAACCAGAGAGATCTTCAAGCATTTCACGATCCCCGGCTCTTGATCCCGATGCAAGCATGGTTTTCAAATGCGGCCACATCGCAGTATATGCGGCTCCATAAAGCGTTATGCGCTTGGCAGCGCATCACAACAGACCGCATATGTGCTTTGGAGAGTTGCGCCCGCATATAAGCCGCATCTCTCTGCATATGCGGCTTCATCCCACATAATCCGCATGTGTGGCCAGCATTGTTTCAAAAAGCGGACAGCCCAATGCCTGGGTGCCCGCCTGAACCCGCTTAGGAGGCCGATCAGGGCCTGCGCCCCACCCAGGGGCGGAACTGCGGCTCCTTGAGGGTATTGTTTAGCATTATTTTAATACTAAAGAGGCAAAATTGTGGGTTTTAGGTTCATTTGAAACCTAAAACTCATCAGAGGCTATTTTAGAGAGAGAAAACCCAAAAAAAAAATACTTCTACTGGGCTGCCCAGGTTCTGAGGGCCCGCCTAGGCACTGGGCGACCTGGACCCACCCGACCGCCTAGGAGCCGCCTAGCGCTTTTTGAAACACTGGCAGCCAGTCATTTCTGTAAAAAACAACCATCGGACAGGGGTATTTTGGACATTTTGAGCCCCAAAAAGGGGGGAAAGGTTTTAGGAGGTATTATACCCCGAAACAACTAAAAATAGCCACATCCATGGCTTTTTTTTAATCAATCAATCAAAAAAAAGAAAGCGGCAGACAATGTTTTTTGTGAAGTTATTAGATTTTCGTAATGCTTGATGATTGGTTGTTGATTTTTTACTTCTTTTGGGTGTTGATTTGAAGAAGTTTAGGCGAAGTTAAGAATGATGATGCTCATGGAGACTCTCAAGATAACTTCTCTCATTAGGATTTGGAATTTAGAATCTCAAGACTTAGAGTTGAGAAATGATGATGATTTATTTGTCTTGAGCTTGACTTTTGAACTCTTTAATCTTCATAGACTTTTAGTACAAAATATTTTCGGGTTGCAAATTTGTGATTATGGTTGTTGAATGTTTATGATGCTAGTTTCAAGTTTCTAGTTTCTATCAGGGAATAGTTGATACAAAATTTCCGACAGGCGATAATTGATACTTTTGAAGTTAATGAAAAACTAAATACCTACTATCATATAAATCACCTCCATATTTTTTTCTATGTATTAACCTATTTTTTTAAAAAAAATAGAATTTATTATATTTATTGATCGCATCATGGCGATGCACCGGCATCTGGACCACATCGGCACATAAGCCCCTCCAACACATCAGACCACATCCAACATTTTAAAACACTGGATCCAGGTACCATTCCCACTCCCGATCCCAACAACTATGGTTAATACTATGCATCATGACTTTGTGTCATTTATAAGAGGCACTATTGTTATTAGTACTTTATTCTTTTATTACTTTGTAGTATTTGTGGATGTTAAGGGACTTTATAGTATCCGTGGATGATAAGGGCATTTATGTAATTATACATACACTAACATTCAGCAATGTAATATTAATCACGTAACACACACTGATTAAGGGATTCACACTACTCTTCCTTGGTCTTCTCATCTCTCTTTCTTGTTGTGACAAAAAAACAAACTTACTGTTTGTACCCAAGTCCCTATACAGACCTCTTTGGGTAATTAGGTAGCCCCTTGGCTTGCTAATAACTGAGGCATGCAATATTTTCATATCCCTTAAACTGGGGTGTGCATCTTGCTATTTCATTAACATTACATTCAATACAACAAAGGAGAGGATAAAGAGCATGTCAGCCACATCAATATGAACTATACAAAAAATAAGCCTATACCAGTATCAATGCTAGGAAAGAAATAATCAACTACAGATGCAAAACATTACCTGAAATTTGAGAATAGATTTGCATATACAAATATTTCAAGTTATTAAGATGCTCAGAGTAATCAACATAATGCACAACTGATCAATTAATATGGCAGCCTCAATCTCTGAACTATACTTCATAACATATTTAATGAAACTCAAATTGCATATCATGCATTCTGCAATGGAATAGATTGAAGTTCCCAGTGATACATCCTCATGACCACGACCGAACTCACTCAAATCAAATCATAATGAATAATCGAGTGGAACTGCAATAGAAAAACCATAAGTGAAATAAATATAATATTGTGAACAAATTAACCATGGATTTTCCAGTACATTATATCGAAGATCTAAATAGCTCACATGTGTTCCTTCCAGAATACAGCACATCCATCGTTTGCATTTCCCGTGCGACCCTAGAGCCAAGTAATCAGAGAAACTTGAAATTCAGATCTTACTTTATGTTATCTGTTATAATGCCGTGTAAGAAAGAAATTAATCCCGACAGGATGTGTGAAACTACCTTGTAAACACCTTCATAGCCATCTTTCTTGAGCAACATAACTATATCATCAAATTGATCAACCTCCTGCACGTAAAGAAAACTAATTATATACGATCTAAAGATGCACATTTCTTACAGTTACCAATTGTGAATTTACAAGTCACATCAAAAAAGGTTATTCAAAAGTAATACAACTGAATAAAGTAAGACTAGAGTGAAGGAAATAAAGTGTACATTTGTAAAATTTGGAAAGTTGAAGCCCAATAGCATGAGTGATACAACTGTTCATGCAGGCCACAAGCCCAAGTCATTTACTTAGGGTACCACCTCATTCCATAATATAAGGTTCTGAATGGAATCCATTTTACTTGAGCTTCAACAGTCAAAACCTATATTTGTATTACTCCAATTAACCCTTTCACCTCAGCTTCAATCTAGTTTATGAAAAATAATGGAAATAAACAACCAATTTTATTTGAAATCAGTTTCTACCACTGATATCTTCTCCATTATTCTCCAAAATATATCCTTATATGGAATCTAGAGATTACAGGGTTTTGCAAGAAGTTTTCACCAAAGTGATCATCAGTGGTCAGTGTTTTGTGACAAAATAAAAAATGGAAGGCAAAGGCTGGTTACATAAAGTAGGGATCAGGGAACTACAATGGCATAATTCCAATGCTCAAAAAATTCCTTATCAGCATTCATATTTGCTAGTCTATATACGACGCGTTCTCTATTTGCATGAGCCACATTTGTAGTATTAAATTTACAGTGTAAATCAGCAGTAATACATAATCAGTCTCAAGGGATAACACCAACCTTGATAACCCATCTGATGACATTCATGGAGGCCCCTGCACTACAGGAGAATACCATGGGACTCCAAACTGCTGCCCATGTTGGATAGTCACTGGACCTCAAACCCAAGAAGAGTCTTCCATTCCCAAGGAGCTCAAAACATATGATCATATCACTGTACAGTCATTTTAATAACCTCCCTTACCACTTACGAACAGGAATGTGTTTCAAGAAATGATCAAATTTTAGTTTCGATATTTCACATAAGGAAAGTGGCATTTTACAAAGTGTCTCATTCTTACCACAGATCTTTTGATAACTCGAGACAAAAGTGCACCACATTAATACATAATGTGATGGGGCTACTAGCCTTTAAAGGCCTTGAGAGCATGTAAAAATAAAAATTATAGTGGATGTACACTTTTGTGGGAATGCATGAATTGTTGGTTGACTGACCTTGAGTTGAGCGGTCCAGGCCCAAGTCACGTCCAAAACCCTTACCCCTAGGCATAGGCACTACCATTAAGGGTTACATTATTTGTATGGTCATCCCTCGTTGAGGTCGGAGAGATACCCAAGGATGATGCTTGTGGGCCAAGAGCCGGTGGTCTCCTTCATGCGATTATAGGCCTGTGAGGTAAGGCCCAAATCCTCAACAACAACTGCACGGCATGTACACATTATAGCCACATCTTGGGAAGCAACCTAGAAGGGTCTTGTAAACGTGCATAAGAGAGAGTCCCCTTGCACTACAGTGATATGTCCATTTGTTCATCCTTATGGATATGACTTGCTATAGAAGTTGCAATCTACACACTAGACTCTGTACATAAGCATGTTGAAGAATGGTCATTGGGTCATTCCACTGAGAGGGTCTCATAACTATGGTGAACTATGTCAAATAGTTCTTCGAAGAATATGCAACGAACAAGAAAATTTAGGAAACAAATTACATAAGCAAAGGGAGATCAACCCTTAACAGGTTACTTTCCTATGTATTGATAACTACAATACCAATAAACCTGTCCTAGGAATTCAAAAAGACAATTTAACCTTGAGGTACGTATCCAATGAATATTTTAGTACTAAGGGCCCATAGATCATTAATGAAATAATGCTTGGACATATGCATTATAATGTGAAATTAATATTCAAGAATGATACAACAAGGACACAAATATTATCCACTTCTCCAAAAATAAAAGTAAACAATTTATATTGGTATGCAAATCCAATCATCTTGCAAGTTACAAATTGAGACAATTAAAAAAGTTATTGTGCACTAAACCAAAAGAAAGATAAACATGGAATAAAAAAACAGATTCTTCTCATAGACAATAAAAAATGATTGCAAGGTGTCCCCCACGATGTAATCTTTCATATAAATAGAAACTTTTAGTACAAAAGCAACATATAGAAAAATAACTACACGGCCTTTCTAGTAGAATGAATTCTAAAAGTTCAAAAGACTTTTGGTGAAACTTGTATAGATAATTATCTATCACACCATTCACTTTGATCTCCACACAAAACATATTCTCAGCACAGCTCGCAATCCCGTCTTGTTACTCCATTAAAAGTCCTCCTAACTTCCAACAAATTCAGGACAGCCCCATTTTTGTTTTCCTTTTTTTTTTTCTTTTTTAATGGTTAACTTCGAACCTTGTTGGTTATGGAGGAGTTAACTATGCATCTATAGGCTGAGGTACTATAGTGTATGTTGTTCGCGGATGACATAGTTTTGATTGATGAGACTAAAGGTGGCATCAAAGCAAAGCTAGAACTCTTGAGGGATCCTCTAGAATCTAAGGTTTAAAAATTAACCGAACTAATGCAAAATATATAGAATGCAAGTTTAGTAATAACAGGAGTAGAACGAGGAAGTAGTTAAAATTGATGTCCAAGAAATTCCTAAAAGAGATTACGATATTGACAATAATCTAGGAGAATGGCCTGATTGAGGAAGATGCAACACATAGAATAAGAGCTAGGTGGGCGAAATAGAGATGTGCACCTGGAGCTTTATGTGATCACCACAGACCAATGAAACTGAAGGGAAAGTTTTATAAAACGACTATTAGACCAGTCATGCTTTTATGGGACGGAATGTGGGTCAAAAAACAACATAATCATAAGATGAGCGTAGCTAAGAAGAGGATGTTGAGATGGATGAGTGGCAAAACATGAAAGGATTGAATTCGTAATGAATACATATGAGGGTATTTAGGGGTGGCTCCAATGGGTGATAAGATGAGAGAAGTAAACTTAGGTGGGCTGACCATATGCAGTGTAGACCTAATACAGCACCAGTTAGGAGGGGCCATTTGGATTGAGTAGAAAGTTCTAAAAGGACAGGAGAAAGGCTCAAAAGGATATGGATGGAAGTGGTGAGAAGAGATATGGTGATTTATAGTCTGACAAAGGGCATGGCCCTTGATAGAGTAGAATGGCGGAACATAATTCATATAGCCGACCCTAAATAGTTGGGATAAAGTTCGGATGATGATGATGATGCTGCTTTAAGTTTGGTGGTTCTTTGTTGACTATTGGGCAAGGTGACAGTGTGGTTTTCTAGTACAAATAAACAAGTTGATTATGATAGAAAATATGCAATATTGCCCAATCAAAATAACAAGGATAGAGCAAAACGCAAATTTTGTAATGGGATTTATAATATTGGCACAAATCAATTAATGGAACATTTGGTTGGCATTAAAGTGGTTGTAGGCCTATCCATAAAGGTGCCTCTTGAAGTTAAGAGAGATATGTTAGCCCATCCTGAGGCAGGACAAAGGAAACATAAGGAAAGAAAAATTATAAGGACATTGTAAGATCTGAGAATCTTTATGGAGTCAAAGAAGAAAAACATATATATGCTAAGGAAGGAGAACCCATGGGCTCTAGTACAAGGAGAAGGGGTTGGGGGAGAAGGCCTTGAGCAAAGAGGCATCTAGATTTTTATTTCCCTCTTATTGAGGCTGCAATTTGAGGAAAGAAGCAGACTACCATGGAAAACAGCTTTAAGAAGGAAGATAGGGGTCAGGCATGTTAGTACATAGCCCAATGGATGTATCAAGCAGGAATTTCTTTCAATGCTGCTAGCATGAAAAGCCTACGGCCTAAGTAGGAAGCAATGGGGCAGTTTGGGCCAAGGGTGAAGGCCATTACAACTCATGATCTCAACGAGCCCTTACTAAAACAAGGAGGGGCTCACAAATGAGTACTTGAAGACCGACAATTACTCCACTTCTTTTTCCTCTTTTCTTCTTTTAGCTTTTGTTTTTCTTTTACCCTCCCTCTCCTTGCCTAATTTTTCTTTTACTACTTCTTATTTATTTGTATTTCTGGTTGAGCACCGAATTGTTGGACACCCAACAAACTTTCTCTGCTTCTCATTTCTCTCTACTTGTTATACCCAAACTCCCTACCTCCTTCTCTATCTTCCTCTCCTCCCCCTTCCCATCTACTTCTCTCTCCAACTAAGCCTCTTTTCTCTCGTCTTTAACACCTTTTCTCTCTATAGATTTCTCTTCTCTCTCCTCCTTAACCTCTTCTTCTCTCTCTAAAGACTCCTCATTTTCTTCTTTCCTCTCTACTTACAATACGCGGATGATACCTTGGTTTTCCTGGACGCCACCCGTATTGAAGTTAGAGCTCTCAAAAGATTCCTCAGCTGGTTCCAATCAGCAACATAGTTCAAGGTTAATATGGAAAAATCCAGTATGTAGGGTGTAGCCTTGTTATCTGCTGAAATTTGAGCATTTATTCCAGATTGGGTGTGCAAAGTCCAGGATTTCCCTACTACCTATCTTGGCCTACCTTTGGGTTTGGGGATGCCTAGAAAGCGGCAATGGTCCCATGTCCTAGACAAGGTAGACAGACGCCTGGCGGGATGGAAGGGTAGATTCCTTTCTTTGGCAGGAAGAAATACCCTGACTACTTCAGCCGCAATAGAGAACAGGAAGGGGGAAAGAGGGTCTCCTTGCCTGAGACCCCTCAAGGAAGGGAAGTAGCCGAACAGTGTTCCATTAACGATGATAAAGAAGTGTGGGGTGGAATAACAGCCACTCATCCACTTCCTCCATCTCTCCCCAAATCCCATTCTGGCCATGCACTCATTCAGGACTAACCAGTCGACATGGTCATAGGCTTTTTCCCAGTCGATTTTGAAAATAATCCCTTGTTTCTTGGTGATATGTCTCGAGTGAATGCATTCATGGCCCACTAAAGCTCCATCAAGAATTTGTCTGACTTTGATAAAGGCTGATTGTGAAGGAGAGATGATAGATGGTAGAACAAGTTGCAGCCTAGAGGCTAGGACTTTTGCCAGAATCTTGTAAGAGGAGTTGAGGAGGCTGATTGGGCGGAAGGCTTTGATCTCCTCAGCTCCTTCTTTTTTAGGGACAAGAGCGAGGAAGGTGGCATTCATAGCTTTGTTGAGAGTTCCCCTGTGGAAGAACTCCTCAAAAAAGTTAAGGAAGTCAGGGTGGAAAATATCCCAAAACTCCTTGAAGGGGGCAACCGAGAAGCCTTCTGGCCTAAGGGCCTTGTCACTGCCTAAAGCATTTACGGCTTTAAAGATCTCCTCTTCTGAGAAAAGCCGCTCTAACCAAGCAGTTTGAACTTCAGTGAGAGTCAGAAAGTCGAGGGTTGATAATCTTGGTCTAGGGCTAGAGGGAGAAGAGTATAAATTCTGAAAGAACTCTAAGATTGCATGTTGACTTTCACCTGGTTGGGTAATGTAGGAATTGTTGACTTTTAACATCGAGATAGCATTGTCTCTTCTGCGGCAGTTGGCTATCCGGTGAAAAAAACCAGTGTTGTGGTCCCCTACTTTCAACCAAGATACCCTCGATCTCTGGAACCAATAGATATCTTCTTTCTTTAGAGTAGAAAGGTTCTCCAATTTGGTCTTTGGACCTAAGGTCTTGCTCAGCGGCATTCAGAGATCTAGATTCTTCGATAAGGTCAAGGTTCTTGATACTTTCCAGCAAGGTAGACTTTAAGTGCGAGAAATTCCCATGAATGGTTCTGCTCCAAGATTTGAGAGCATTTTGAGGAGTTGGATTTTCTTCTGAAGTACAAAGCCA
The DNA here is from genome assembly GCF_000471905.2 of Amborella trichopoda. Next base: position 9,513,501 of record NW_006498549.1, on the reverse strand, counting down.
GCTCTCCCCGCAACCTGAGAGTCAAAAGAATTTCACCAGGTTTGGACAAGGGCGGGTAGGGCCTTCTCGTGGAGCCAATGCAGTTCAAATCTGAAAGGACGAGGGCCCCTAGTGATAGCATCGGTATCAAGCAGAATTGGACAATGGTCCAATGTAGTAAGGCTAAGGAAAGTGATCTCGGAAATCATTCCTCCCAATTGACAAAAATAAGGAATCTATCAAGTTTAGAAAGGGTGGGGTTGGTGCTATGGTTGGACCAAGTATATTGGCATCCTTGAAGAGGAATGTCGATCAGCTCATTGCGACCGATCAAATCTGAGAAATTCCTCATTTCCCGGGAGACTAAGGACGAGGAATTTCTGTCATAAGACCATCGGACGATGTTGAAATCGCCACCCACACACCAAATGGCGTGTGGAAGGGATGCTATATAGTCCAGTTCAGACCAAAGCCTATGTCTGATGGTCAGAGAATCCGGCCCATAGATGGCAGACAATTTCCACGGGACACCATCAGATATATTAGAGAGTAGAAGGGTGATTGAAAATTCTCCTATAAAGTGGGAGTTAAGAGAGAGGTCGGATGGATCCCAGACCACCCAAATGCCTCCTGAAGCCCCATTCGCCGGCAAAGAGACCCACTAGCACGGTCTCCTACCCCAGACCCGACGAATGAGTTGGAGGTCAGGGTCTGGTAGTTTGGTTTCAAGGGGGGCCAAAATGGTAGGGGAGAATTTAGAGGTGAAAGGTTTGACTGCATCTTTCTTAGCGAGCTGTCCGAGCCCTCTGATGTTCCAAATGAACAGTTTCATTTATAAGAGAAGAAGGCAGGGGAGGAGGCCAGGGGGATCTCCTTGGGCAGTCGATAGTGGAGGGGGAAGGGCGACAATCAATGGGCTTCCCTAGCAAAGGTAAGGAAGAGAAAAGATTGCATAGTTCTCTTTGGCCTTTGAGTCTCACCTGCAACCTGCTCTGCGCGTCTGCTGTGATGTATCTGTGTGCAAGTCCTTCAAGACCGTCGTACTCAAAACCCATTATTCTGTATATAGTTCTCATTCTATCTTCTTCAATATTGATCTCGTCTTCAGTATTCTCCTCGACCACTTCGCCATCCTGGGAAATGGAGGGGGTTGACATTTGTGCTACAGGTTTAGCTTAGGAGGAAAAAGGGGGTGGATGGACGGATGGGTAGATATCAGAGGGTAGGGCAGGGAGGGGCAAAACACCTGGGGTAGAGTTAATAAGGGTATGCTAGGGAGTCCCTGAATTCTCCGTAGTATCCACGGGTAGAAGAGGCGAAATAAGGGAAGGGTTAGGTGGTCGATGCTGCAGAGGATTAAGGCTAGGGATAGCAGCAGGGTCAAGGGGTGAAGCAGTGGGTAGTCGATCGGGAGAAAGGATAAAGTAGGAAGGTAGGTGAGATATTGGTGAGTCTGGATGGATGTGTAAGAGGAAAGAAAAACGGGGGAATTGGGGGGCCAAACATAGTGAATACTTTGAGGCCTGTGGATGTGGACCAGGTGTGGGGTAAAGGAGAGGTGTGGTGCCAGAAGATCGGCGATAGATGCCGAGGGGTGGGGTTTAAAGACTGGGCAGCAACAATGCCCAAAGGATAAGATTCTCGATTCATCTTCTGTTAAGAAGAAGGCTTTTGACCCTAGGGGAGAAGGAAGTCAAGGTTGAGGGGGTAGAAAGAGAGAGAGAGAGAACAGGGAGAGGGAGGAGGAGAGACCAACCAAGAGGAAGACAGAGACAGGGGGGGAGAGTCGCCTGGGTAGCAGTTGGCAGAGAAATTTCGTGCACTACCTCTGGCCAGGGATCGAGGCTCTGCGCATGCACAGAGGAGGTTGGAGGAGGCGAAACTGAGGGGGGAACAGTAGTCAGGGTGGTCTCGGTCTTTAACTCTGACCCAGATTCATGGCTCTGCAGCTGCGAAGTGGACTTCTGAGGGGGCTAGACCGGCCGAGTAGGGGAAGACGAAGAGGTGAGGCCCAACAAAGGTAGCTGATGGGAGAGGTTTGGCTGACGCGCCGACGGAAGTACTGAAGAGGTAGTCGATGGGGACAAGTGGGTGGGATGAGACAGTCGCGGCGGCATAAACGCAGTTGTGGGCTGGATGGCTGCCAGGTGGCAAGAATAAGGCAGCTCGAGGAGCTCAAAGTCTCGGGGCCCTGGACGGTCGGGTAACGGGTCTGGGCTAGGAGGAAGATTGGGGGGGTGAACAGAGGAGTGAGGGCCGAGTAAGGCGCCAACATCGAGAGAGAGAGGGGCTCCAATACCGCAAAGGATAGGCGAAGGTGAGGCATCAACAAAGGCTGACACCTGGGGAGAAGAAGGGGGGAAGGCGGTAATGGACGGGGACAGCTGGGGGACACCTGACTACGATGGATGTAACGTGGAGCCCGAGGTAGACAAATGGAGGGGGTTGGACAGCTGTGATAGGCACGGGAGGGTAGAAGGGGTGCCGTCACCAGGTTTGTGGGATTAGGTGTCTCAAGGGGACGCGTGGCAGGCAAAGGGGAAGAGTGAAGGGCAGAGATAGAGGCGGTGGGAAAAGGAGGAAACGGATAGGGTAAAAGAGGTGGGCCAGGTGAGAGCGTGTGAGGGGGATAAGAGGAAGATGGGTCGGGTCGATCACCCCAACCTCGAGAAGGGTGGGGGGGGGGGGAGGGATCCTCAACCACCTCTTTCTCGAATCGTTGGATCAACGCGGGCTCGGAAAGTTGTACCGCTCCACGACTCGGATAAAAAATTGAGTCAGGTGCAGAGAACGGTTTCGAGGCGGACGCATCCAAAACCGAAAGAGAGGCCAACCCCCTGTTCTAGTTCCGGAGCTGTGGGCGAGGGCGCCAGACATTTTTCTGGGGCAGATGATCCAAGGGGGGCACCTTAGAGAAAGTTTTATCGGGTGGTCGCCGGTGGGGCCACTCACGGTTGTGTTTTTTCCTAGTCACCACCATCCACTGCTGAGAAGAGTTTCCGTTGTAGGAACCAGGTGGGATTGTTGAAGGAAATTGGGGGAGGGGGGTGAAGCCGAAGTCCAGGAGGTTGAGAGAGGGTAATAGAAATTATTTATTTTGAGCCATACCGTTTGAGGAATCGAAGTGGTGTCCAGGACTTCTAGCAAAAGTCGAATGGAGCCCAAAGGTAGAGACTCCAAGGAGATCCAGTGGATGAACACGAGATTGCCGCAAGCTGTCGCTACTCTCTTAAAGGTCTCTGGTGACCATGCATGAAGCGGTAAGTGATGGAGGGTGAGCCAAACCTTTGTTTCCTGAAAGAGCCTTCTTTTGGTGACCACCGCCGAAGAGAGCAACAGGCTCCTTTGAACGACGGGTTAGAGGTTTTGAGTAGAGCTAAATTAGCTTCTTCTTGAGAGTAGAAGGAAAAAACCAAATCTCCACAAGAGAGACGTCTACATACTAAGTTGGGTTCCTCCTAGAGGCTTCTGGCCCACCTTTCGATTCCTCTTAAGTCATCTCGTTCCGGTTGAAAACTACCAATTAAGGAAGCAGAAAGTTTTTTGGTGAGTCTCTGTCTCCTCCAAAGTGTGGTGATACAAAATGGTAGGTAGGGGGAGACCACAGGGGAGACAGGAGGACTGCTAGGGACCTGAGAAACGGGTTAGATTTGGGAGACGAAACAACTTGCACAAAAGAGGATTTGTGGGTAAAGGCCGGTGGCAAAGAGTTCAGAGGGGGGGGGGGACGATGCAGATGTGTTTTAGGATACAAGGCATTGATGTCGCTCCAGGTGGTAGGAGGGAGGCAGGGGCGATTAAGCGACCTCCGATTCCTTCCTTTCATGTCTCCACAGCCTCTATGTATTAACCTCTTGGGGATCTTGATCCCTACCTTTTGGGATCTTGATCCCAACCTTTTGGGGATCTTGCTCCAAACCTCAAAGAATATGTGGGTGGACCCTTTCACTCTATATTATTATATATGCTTAGCAAAAAACTCTTTAAAATAGCGATATCTTTATTTATAGACTATTGATGTGCAGTTTATTTTTAGTTTAGTACATAAATATACAAAGGAGGGGGGTAAATAATACGTTTCTCAAGTAGTTACAGGTATGGCCAATATGGCAACTGCTTATTAGTGGTGAAGAGAATACACATATTTGGACACCCTGCACAGCGACTACATTAACCTCATGCTTAAGGCAATAAGCAAGTTGACAGTAGTCAACACAACAATGAAGATAGCAAGAGCTATTACTATGTTTATATACGACAACACCCAAGTCTTAGCCATGATGATGAAGTTTACAAAAAGAGGGAGTTAGTAAGGTCAGGGGGGGACTAGATCTGCTGCTTCCTATTGTCATTGCATTACATATTGGCCTAGAGAGCAAAGCACAGTGACACGTATTTCCCTAAAGAATGGGCCAAAAGCCAATGGTCTACGCACATGCAAAGGGGAAGAGAACAGTTGATATGGGACCAAAGCGAGTAACTGACTTTTTTCCTAGTCCTTTACTCCTAACTTCCTAAGCAGAGTCTTCATGTCCCTTTAGGGAATCCCTAACCCCTAAATTATATTATACTTTTCTAAATTCTAATCATGCATTCATGCATTATCCAACTGATGCATACAATAACGAGAAACAAGCTCGAGCAAAAGAGACCGCACGATGTTGTTTACATTCAGTATAATCAGAGGTTAAAAGCGCGAGATCAACATCACCATCAACACGACCCCATTTCTGTAAGACATATTGATTATTTCGATGACTGATTGGCCAATGCTGGAGATCATGCAATATTCCGTAAAGAGAATTTGAGCTGGAGACAAGTTCAAAAGGTTATTGCAACCCCATTAAGCCCTATGCCAGCCACCAATCTAAATCTAAAAGGAAGGCCATGAGAAGATAAGGGGAGGAGGAGACTCACTCAGAGAAGACTGAGGAAGAAGAGCAATATGTCGAAGTGGATGACTTGATAATGATTGCTTGGCATCATTAGATTCAGATACATCTGGTGGTGGTTGTCGAGATGGAGATGATGGTGTGGAGATGGAGATGATGGTGTTCGTGGTGTTGGTGGTGGTGAATATGATGAGGTAATCAATTTGAGATTTGAGCTTATAAAATTTGTTGTCTTGTTTTGCTGTTTTACATTTAAGTCTTTGAATTTTGACTTTTATGACTTTCAGAAACATGCTGATCAACATAGATTGTGGAGTGTAGACTAACTATGGCATATTGAAATTGTTTAATGATCCATAAAATTTTGTATAAATTTTAAGCAAGTTTCACTCTTCTAAAGTTTTAATTATTCAATTTCACGATTCAAACTCATGTATATATGACTTTAAAAATTGTTTCCTTTATTGACTACTACTTAAGTTCAACTAGGGTGTTCGGTATCCAACCCAAACCTCCCAACAACACCCTTAGGTTCACCCCTCTCCGCTCGGGCCGCCTCGAAAGCTAGCCACGTACTGGCTACCCAGGCGGCCAAATCCGTTTATTAAAATACTAAGTATAGCAATGGTTATAGTAAAAAGGTCCTCAGCAGCATTATTCAATGACCCGTTAGTATCATCTTTCTTGCTTAACTTCATCACATCTTGCCCTTCACGTTTTGTTATCATATCAAAAATAGTCAACATCAATAGGTTTTACCGAAGAAGTTAACAAAATCTTCATTTTAAATAAATTACAAGAAAAGCCAAACTACAAAGTATGAGCAAATAAGTTGAATAGCAAAAACATATGCAGCCAACATCACTAGGCTGACCTCGTAATGAACAAAAACTACATTAAAAAGGGAACAACACATGCCTGCAAGCATAAAATACTTGGCTTATAACATTTAATCTCCTCATGTAGCAGATTCTTCCTCCAGTCCCAATTTAAAATTTGTGGCGAAACATGATGATAGAGGTCCATGTGCTTTAAGACATTGTCGACTCCTAATATGTTATAGGAGACAATCACAAACCTATCTGCAATATGCGAAACTCCTGTTATCACTTGAGAAGGTTTCTGCCACAACTGATCACAAATCACAAACATATAGATTGCACAGTGATGGAAATTTCATAACAAAGTTACAGACAACAAAAAGTAAAACAAACTGAGTTCAATTTTTTCATTCATTGAGAGTCAGAAATACACACTAACATAATTCCTGTAGTACATGATTTATCAAGCATTACTTGCTAAAGAATTTATGGGAAGGCCAGATGTCAGAATGCAAATTTGTCAGATATATAACATGGAAAGAGTTACATAAGGATGCTG
>NW_006498549.1:9493304-9507078 GCF_000471905.2 Amborella trichopoda | reverse complement strand
TCATCTCGACATCGAGATGTATGATTATGAAAAACAAAAAAAATTTAAGTCTCAGAAATAGTGCATTTTACAACATATTATCTACATTGTCTATTTTCAAGATTTTCATATGTTTATAGATCTACTTGATTTTAACAATTTTTTAAATTTAAAATTTTATAATTAGATATAAAAATAGATTTTGAGATAATCCTAAGAACACTTTACATCAAAATTATATACCATGATAAAATTTGAAGGTGCAAGGTGCACCTTACCTCTACAACTACGGATGCATCCGTATGCAAACTGCACTCATATAACATTAAGATTTATCGAAAAGCATTACAAAGAAATAAAAACCCTTAAAGGGTATAAAACTGTTGAATTCCTAAATACTAAACAAAGGTTTGATAACAACTAATTCAAATGCTATCAGAATTAAAAAATTACTATTTGATCAATTGACACTAATGACACCAACCAATTCAAATGCTCTTTGTGTTTCATTTTTCTTTACTAGTCTTCCCATTTTGTTGTAGATCACCAATCTTTGTGTGCTGCCTATAGGAGTTTTTGTATTATAATAGCCATAGCTATAATGAAAAATAGTCAACCATTCTCCCCCCCAAAAAAAAAAAGGGAGATGTGGTTTGTCCACTTAAGCAAGCTCCAAAATGAGAACAACCATTTGGTGAAACAATTTCGATCAAAGACCACAAAAATAAATTGGACAGGATTTGACTGAAGGCCAAAGGTCGCTCCAGTTCATGGAGTTGACAGTTGAGTCAAATATACACCGAAGTAAAAGAAACATTACTTAATACAGTCAGGATTAGAATTAACCCAAAATTACAATAAAACGATCATCTTTTCAGAGAAGGGAAGAAAATTGAAAAGAAAGTACAAATACTACCGCAATACTTCTATGTGGCAGGTTATCCAGAAGAACTGTTCACATGCTTGGAGGGGTACTAGTATGGGATGGGAGCCAGTAAATCTTTGGGTGGATCCTTGGCTTCTAGAAGGTTGGAGTTTGGATATATATGGTCTAGAGCTACATAGAGAGCATGGGACTCCCCCCCATTTTGAAAGTGGCTGCTTTCATTCACGAGTCAACTCAGGCTTGGGTCCTGCCCACTCCTACTTCAAGAGGTTTAATTCAGCCTGGAGTGCAATAGATTCTTGTCCACTTCCTGCTGAGCCATTTTAGAATAAGCTTGTTGGGGTCAGTGCACTTGATGGAGATTTCACGATCAAATAAGTGTGGAAATAATTCATTTGAGAGGATTTATTCGTCCTGGTTTAAATGAAGTTTGGAAGGCTCCTACTCACCTAAGAGAAAAGGAGTTCACTTGGCTTGCCCTTCAGCCCGAGCTTCCCAGTTTTCATCTTTTAAAGTCTCAAGAGGCCCAGCTAACTTCTTGCTACATTTTTCTGACATAACAATGAGATTTCTGCTGATAATTTGTTTCTTGCTCGTAGATAGCCTTAGTTACTCTGGCAATATATCATTTACAGTGCTGTAGATACTTCCAAGTGGGGCAACACCTCCTTCAGACTTCTTGAAATGGAGAATACACATATGCAAATCGAAGAATATGTCACATGTCTGAATTTCTTTCTTTCTGGTTATCATATGATGTCTTTGGCGTGAAAAGAAGAATCACATATTTGAAGACTGAGGCGAGTCCAAGGGGAAGGTAATTTACATCTGATCCTAGCAATTGTTAAGGATTTAGCAGACATAAAGATCTAGAAGTTCTTCAAGTGAGGAAGCTATCACAAGTAACCTCAAGTTGACTTGGAAGCAAGTCAAACATGTTAAACCATCTAAGGTTCGTTATGTTCAATGGGTCTCTCCACTAGAGGGATTTTTTGAATTGAATATAGATGGGGCTTCTTTTTGTAATCCAGGGGTAGCACGATGTGATGGCTCAATTTGTGGTCACAGCGGTTGCTATTTCTCTGCTTTTGCTTTGCCAATCGGCATCAATTCAAACAATACCACACAATTCAAGGCTTTGGAAAAAGGATAACTGGCTTTAGAATTGGATTGTAGCCACCTAGTCATAAAGAGTGACTCTACGTTCCTGAATCATTCTATAGCAGGAAGGCTTCCTCCTCCTCAAGGAGTTGGATGTTGTGTAACATAGAATGGTCTATCAATGTTGTGTAACATAGAATGGTCTATCCAGCATACTTTCTAAGAAGCAAACCAGGTCGCCAGCACACTACACTAAATATGGTGCAAGGTCAGCCAATCAACGATCTGAAGGGCCCGACATCCTTATTTCATTATGTTATTACCCTTCGCTGATGTAACAAACTAACAAATGTTAACCATCAAAAAGGTCCTAAGATCCTGTGATGCATTTTATTTTTATTTTTATTTTTTTCATTAATGAAAATGTATAGGCTGTTGGGCTTGGTGATAACTAAATCACCATACCCATATTTTCGTCTAAATATTAGGGTATTATGGCAAATAGAAAATTGGCTTTCTTGGGAAGCAAGAAAGTGAAGAGAGTGAAGGAGGACATAATACCCATCTTATGAGGGTCACCCCTTTGGGGTTATGGGAATAGATCTCCAATGTACAGATGGGTCTCAAGAGAGAGAGACATAGCCTCTGAGAGAGGGGCGGTATTCTCATAAGTTTTGGGTTGATTAATTTTCACTTCTAGAGAGAGAATATCTCTATGTTGCTCTCGAAGTTATCTTTCCAGTAGTGGTATTGCGGTGAGAATGAGGATGTTGATTGACGGTGTTGGAGAGCGGGTTTAGAAGGGAAGTTCGATGATGATCTTTTACCAATGTTTAGCAATAGGTATTATCTCTTGTAACCCAAAACAGTAATCTTCATTGTGATAGTGGAATTCTAGTTGCCGACACCGTGGATGTAGCCCTACAGGGTGAACCACGAAAATCATGTGTTGTTGTGGTGTGTTTTTTATGTTTGCTTTATTTCTCGTGCTCAAATTTTAGTTGTATTCATCAACTTTGTATTCATCGATTTTGGGTGGGATTCCCGGTTCCGCAAGCTAAAGGGTTCTCGAGAACCCTACAATACCATTCCCATTGATTTACCCCAAAGAAAAGATAAAAAAAAAAAATAAAAAAAAAAAAACCCAGCCCCAAGTAAACGAATACTCAGTTGCTAAGCCTTTCATTCTAAGAAGCACCAAGATATAAACCACAGTCGCAATGTGTTTGTTAACAATAAAAGAAACTCACATATTTCTAAACCACATCAATAAAATGAAAAGACAATAACTCCAATTGTAATCCACCCTTACAGAACCAGAAAAATCCAAAAAGGAAAAAGAAATGACAAAACCAAATTGCAAAATCACCTCTATATGAAGACAAATCATGGGAAGAGAAAACCCATCTGCGTTGTTGTGGTTCATAAGTTTTTCTCCTCTTTTTTGAAGCTCTTCGGCTGTGCTTCTTGCGTTTCGAAGTCACGACCTCTTGATTGAAGTCCTGGTCTGAACTTTGGAAGTTAGCTGAGATCTCTACTGAAAACCTTTGACGTTTGCCACAGTGGGTAGAGACTACCAAGCCCTCCTCCTGCTTAATACAGGTCTCATCAGCGGAGATGGAACCACTTATTTTCATGGGAACCCTAATTTTCGAGAGAGAGAAAGAGAGGGAGAGGGAGGGGAAGAGGGAGGGAGATTTAAACAATATGGATTTTCCACAAACCGCAACAGGAGCGAGAAGTTTTGATCTAAAGAAGTACCAAGAAGAAGATGAGGCCGAATGCGGCATAGAATTCTGGGAGCATGCTCTTCGAGCCATAAGTTCTATGTTCGGTAGTTCTTCTTTCTAGTGTGTTTTAATTCTTGGAATTAAGCACTTTCGTGTTTGATAACAGGAATTGTGCTGCTGAAGGCATGTTTGAGACTTCCAACTTCCGGAAAACGTTGATTTCGAGCCATAAGTTCTATGTGCGGTAGTTCTTTCTAGTGTGTTTTAATTTTTGGAACTTCTGTGTTTCGAAACCAAAACTATTAAGTTTTTAGCACATTCGTGTTTGATAACAGGAATTGTGCTGCAGCTGAAGGCATGTTTGAGACTTCCAACTTCCAGAAAACGTCGATTTCGAGCCATAAGCTCTAGGTGCGGTAGTTCTTTCTGGTGTGTTTGATCTTGGAACTTCTGTGTTTTTTGATCTTGGAACTTCTGTGTTTTGAAACCAAAACTATAAAGTTTTTGCACTTTCGTGTTTGATAACAGGAATTGTGCTGCAGCTGAAGGCATGTTTGAGACTTCCAACTTCCTGAAGAGTTGATACAGGCAGTTCCATGCCCCCATGAAAGAACGAAGCACGGACATGGTTGATGGACTACAATATCATTTTCAAATTTGTTTCTTTTCAAATTTGTTTCCTTGACATTTTTTATTTTTATTGTTTTATAAAATTCAAATCTAAAAAAAAATTGGAGGGTTTAGAGCATATTATAAAAATGAGAAATGATCCTATCGAATCCTTCCCCATCCATACGTATAGGATTCCAATGATCACCATTAAATTTGATACGGATCTTTATAAAACTCAAGTCTCACACCCATGTAATAACTTTTTTAAAGATCCATGTCAAATTTAATAGTGATCCTTTAGGGTCCTACACACATAAGTGGAGGAGGGTCTTATAGGATCATTACTCTTTAAAAATATATAAAAAATGATTGGAGCAAATTAAAATGATCAACACACCCATCAAAGGTTTAAGGGTATTTTAATCATTTTACTTTTTTTTCAAATGCATGAAGGCTAGTATAATGGACACCCAACTTTCACCTTATTATAAAAAAGATAAAAGCCAAATACTTGTATCAAATATCAACAATCCGATCAATATTAGACAAATGACATTATGGCATTCTAGATTAACTACAGTATGGACTATTGGGCTTGTTTAGAAATGTTGATCTTATATTCATCTATTGCTATTTTTTCGAATATTAGATTGGGATGAAATTTGTGCTAGGTATAGAGACCACAGTTTTGTTACATATACTTTAAATTTTCAATACAAGTGACTTTTTACACGGTTTTTGCATATGCATATAAATAAAAGTTACATTAATAATGAATTAATATATTCACTGGCCAACTTGATTTGCAACTCAAAATGACAAAAAAAAACCCTCAATATAGCCCCCTAAACATTTCCATTCATTTGATCCAGTGAACGTTGCAGAAATACAATGCCATTGATACTTAGAAACACTTTTCATTGAATATTTCATCGAACACTTTACGATTACAGTTTCTTGACCCAAATACAACCTTTCACTTTACAATGACTCAACAAATTGTACAGCGAAGACATCATCCTGCAAATTAAGATGCAATCAACCACGGGAAAGCCAATTCTATTAAGAAATGCTTGAGATCAACTCCTTGAGACTTAACTACATCCCATACCATATCTCCTTACCCATAGCACAAGTGATTGGTCCTTCTAATCCTCTAAACTGAGAAGCAATCAAAACATAACCATTATACAATTAATCATTCAAATGGAGGCTTATTTCATTATCATAAATTGAGCTTTGAAGAACTACGTGGTGCAAAACTAGGCTAAATTGCGCATATGAGGCACCATGCATAAGCATGCAATTAGATATGGTGGTAACTCATAAAATTGAACTTAATGGCTTCTAAATAGATGAATTATCTTGTTGTAAGTAAGTCAAATTAGTCGTAACCAGAAGCATAAAAGTTGAAGTTTAGCTCTATTAATGAGGCATTGAGCCATAGGATGCATGGGCAAAAGGACAAAGTGTGATGGCTTAGCTTTGGTGCTCATGGACATGAGGCATGGCTAGGGCATTGAGCTACTCTCTTTCTCTCTTTAGGTGGGGTGTGCCTTTCTATGGGGACCTCTCTCTCTCCAATTTGGTATCATAACTTTGCAATAGAGTTTAGGCGATAAAATTGGAGGAGAGGACCCTTATTTATAGGATTTGTAAAGAGTGCGTTGAAGGTTAATTTGATTATTTATTTGGATCATTGATCATAGAGATTTAAGGGGTGAGAAAGGCTTTGATCTAAGTCATCCATCAATAAATTAACTAACATCCAAGGATGAGATTAACACTACTATCTCCAAATTCAAATTTCAATTCTAAATTTTCCTCCCATTTTTATTTTTGATATGGAATTCAATTTTTCAAAATCAAAATTCAAATATTTTACAAAGTCCAATTTTCCCATCTCTACTTTTATTGATCTAGAGAGAGAATTTAAATTGTGAGGAGCATATCCCTTAGGTTTTTCTTCCCTCTCAATTTACTTGAAGAGAGAGAGAGGAAGAGAGAGATAAGGTGAGATTCTCTCTTATATATAGAATGCATATGGGGTGAATCTGAGTCGGACAAGTGTCACGCAAATAGGCTTTTTAATTTCCCATTAGACGTAAAGTTTTAATCCAAATATTAAACCCTATGTCCCTTCTAGAAGATATACCAAGATTCACTCGTGTAATTTAAAACAACACAATCAACAACAAACACTTATATGGGCTATCAAACATGGTCTTGTAAAAATAATACCACCTTGGTGATATCATCATGATGTCATCCACGTGTGAGAATAGTGAGGACCATACCCATGGCCCCACATGTGTCTAGGCACAACCACTTGTCCTTATTCAAAATTTTGGAAACAACTTTTTTAGCTCATTTGTCTCTAAAAATTTCCATAAAACTCTATAAAATATCGAAAACCTATCTATTAGGTTTGTTTTATCATTTTGATTTGGTTTGGACTTCCAAAAGAATATTGGGAGCAAAATTAGGTACATTTAATAATAAAAACGTTAATATATTAGACACTCCACTCGGCTTATCCCTCCCTCAACTATTTTCTTAAATTAGCCTAATAGAACCCATGACCTACGGTTTTAAGCAAGGATTCATATTTAGTCCTTAAAGTTAACCAATAGATGTCTAGATTCTGGCATTAAAGTAGATTGCAGGTGTACCGCCAGGGATTAGTATACAAGCATCATAAATGGGGGCCTTCTCTAGTACATGTGTATGTCTCCTATGATCATCCTGATAGAGTTGGCTTCCAAAATGCATATATCATATGCACATGTTGTGGATTGGCTAATGTCAAGACTTTTTCCATTGGAAAATTAAGGCAAGCCATACCAGACCGGGTAACAATACGTCCATAAAAGGCCTACATATAGCCCATAGATAGTTCACATAAGGAACAACAATATTCTATAGAAAGTCTACATGTGCCATGACTTTATAACGACCATGGAACCACACATGTGGACCTTGATTGAGGGATTATCCTCCAACCCTCTTGGTGATTATCTGGTCCATTTGTTCTATGGTTTAGAGGTTTTATGACTGTTGGGCATGTTTTTGGGGACCAAACATACCAGGAAGCTTCATAATCAAAGGCAAGGAAGTCATGTGTATGTCGCAAAGAATGAATGTGATGAGGTTAAGACCCTTGTCCTTTCCACATTATTTATTCAGTGGACTATATCGGTACTATCACGCCCCAAGATTTCTAACATTCCCGAGGTGCGACAGACTATTCTTATACTAGGAACAAATTCAAATTCCTATTAATATATATTGTAACAAAACAAATTTTTCTATTAATTAAAATTTGTACAAAGTTTGCTCACAACTGATATTAACATGAAGTCTAGGTATACACCAGTTGATAGAACAAAAACTTACAGTGGTGAAATTAAACAAAAGATACAAAGGAGAATTTAGTTATGACATGACTATATCTTCTTCACAAGCTAGTCATGATGTGCATTTAACTATGAGACTGCAATTACCTTGAAAAATATTTACCATAGTTTGGTGAGTTTGGCTAAAAATAATCATTGTTGGAAGATATAAACATTTTCTAAAGAATGTATATTAAAAACCACCTGAGGAAGAATTGTGAGCAAAAGCATTTGTGAATAACAATCTCACTTTTCACAAATCCACAGTTGAACATAACCCAAATGAAGGAAATACATATAAATATTTTAACAAATATGCATAATTCAAATGATTTCACAAAATACCCTACTGACGTCCCAAGTAAGTCACCTATATACCCCATCAGCGTCCTGATGGGTCCAAACAACCCCTGCAAGTCTAAACATACATCACTGACGTACCAGATGAATCCAAATAGCCCCTATCGGATAGGTCTAAACAATCCCTGCATATCCAAACATACATCATCGGCGTCTCAGATGAGTTCAAAGAGTCCCTACCGACGTAATCGGATAGGTCCTAACAATCCCTGCAGGTTGAATCATACATCACCGGTGTCCCGGATGAGTCCAAATAGTCCCTACCGACATAATTGGATAGGTCCTAACGATCACTGCATGTCCACTTATAGTCAAAATTATATCTGAAACTCTTTAAACATCAGAAACAACAATATCATATATGCGAAGTATCATTGAAAACATTAACATTAATTCACTTGAAGCAATTTAATAGCAATCACTTCTATTGAAATATCTCGAAGTAGCCATTTAAACACTTTATGCAATAATTTCTGAAAGGTAACAGTTCTGAAGAACATTCTTGAAATCTAACATGATAACAGTCTAGTATCAATAGACGAACTTTTATGATAATAAAAAATTAAATACGGAATTATCACAATTTATGAAATTGCCAATTTGTAAATAATCATTTCATAGGCAATACTACAATCAAGTGCAAAAATATCAGGTTTTCAAATAATGAGGCAAACATTTGCATATGAATTTTACAATGTCTAAATATTCAAAAACAGTAGAAGGAAATCTCATAATTTTACTAAACGCTGAAATATCATATCTATTTCTAATAATTTACAGTATTTAAAATTCTGAACAATAGGCAGAAAAATTAAAAATTTATTTCTAATAATTTACAGCATTTAAAATTCCTAACAATAGATAAAATATCACAAGTTTACTAAATATATTATTTTTCAAAACAATGAGGTCACTTACCTATAATATTTGATAGGGAACTTTCGATAAAATTCGGCTAGAGAAAGAAGAAGTTCATTGTGTTTGTAAGAAGGAGAGCTAGAAAGAAAGTTATGTAAGGCGAGAGTCCTTACCCTCTTTCTATTTAACTTCTTAAAACTTATTATTATATTACTTTATTAAACTCCACCTCATACATGAGGTGTAGTACTAATATTAATTGTGTAATGTTTAAAACCCACGTCAACTAAAGGACATGCCAATTGAAAGGAAAAGGTGAACGGTAAAAGGGAATAAGAGTAGTGATGGTCCCTAAGGACCATAATGCCTATATGGACCATCATATTATAAAGAGCTTTATTTATTTATTTATTTATTATTATTATTATTGTTTGTATTTATTTCCATCAAAACTATTAACATTATTTTTCAGTTCCCAAAATTCAGGGTTGTTACATTTTTCCCCTCTTAAAGAAATTTAGTCCTCTAAATTTGTGTACTTGATTACTGAAAAAGATAGGGGTATTTTTATCTGATTTCGTCTTCTCGTTCCCAAGTCGAGTCCTCTCTTGAATGGTATTGCCATAATATAAGGACAAAAGGAATTTCCTTGTTGCGCAACACTTGTACCCTCCTATCCAGTATCAAAATTAGCTGCTCAATGGAGGATATGTCCTTCCTGATCGGTCAACGTTCATATTTCAAGATATGGGATGGGTCGGGCTGATTTTTTCGTAATGAGGATATATGGAAGACGTTATGGATGTTTGCCAATTCGGATGGTAAGGCAAGTCTATAAGCGACACTTTCGACTCTCTCCAGGATTTCAAAGGGTCCGATGTAGCGGGGACTCAGCTTTCCTTTCTTGTCGAATCTCATGATGCCCTTTATTTGTGAGATCTTTAGAAAAACTCGATCACCTTCCTCAAATTCAAGGTCTCTTCATCGATTATTGGCATAACACTTTTGCCCACTCTGAGCTGTCCTGAGCCTTTCTCGAATTAATGTTATATTATCTGTGGTTACCTGGACGATTTCTGACCCCAAAAGCTTTCTTTCACCAACCTCGTCCTAACAAATTGGTGACCTGTATTTTTTTACATACAGGGCTTCATATGGTACCATCTGAATACTGGCTTGGAAGCTATTATTATAAGCAAACTCAATCAGAGGTAAATGGTCATCCCAGCTTCCTGTAAAGTCAATGACACAGGCTCTCAACATATCTTCCAAGGTCTGGATGGTCCTCTCCGATTGTCCATCAGTTTGGGGGTGAAAAGCAGTGCTAAAGGTGAGTCTCGTCCCCATGGTTGATTGTAGCCTAGCCTAAAATTTAGAAATAAATCGAGTGTCCCTGTCCGATACAATACTGACATGAACTCCATGTAACCGCATTATTTCTTTAATGTACAACTGGGCTAGTCGATCTAAAGTATAAGTCGTATGGATCCGTAGAAAGTGGGCAGCTTTGGTCAGCCGGTCTACAATGACCCAAATGTTGTTATGCCTTAAATTTGTTCTAGGCAAGTCGGAGACAAAATCCATAGAGATGTACTCCTACTTCCATTCTGGCACGGGTAAAGGCTGCAACAACCCAGCGGACCTTTGATGCTCAGCTTTTACTTGCTGGCATGTTAGGCACTTAGACACAAATAGTGCTACATCTTTTTTCATATCATTCCACCAGAAGGTTTTCTTCAGGTCCTGATACATTTTAATACTTTCGAGATGTATAGTATAGCGGGAGTGATGTGCTTCTTCAAATATAACTCTTTTTACACTATCATCATTCGAACACAAATCCGACCTCTAAATCTTAACAAATCATCACTGCTTATAGAGAATTCGTCATTTTTTTCCAACATCCCCTCTTTTAAATTTTTATAAGCTGAGGGTCCTCTTTTTGTGCCGGCCAAATCTGTTGCATTAATTGGGATTCTGCCTTAATGTTGGCAATCATACTTACCACACCATTAAAGGACGGAGTCGGATGCTAATCCACTATTTCTTCTAACAATTTCATTTCTTGGATCATTAGACAAGCTAAGACTCTTGTAAATTTTCTACTTAAAGCGTCGGCCACAACGTTAGCCTTTCCTGAATGATAATAGATTGTACAATCATAATCTTTTAAGAAATCCATCCATCTTATCTGCCACATATTTAAATCCTTCTGAGAGAAAAGGTACTTCAGGCTCTTATGATCTGTGTAGCACTATTTGTGTCTAAATTTTCAAACCAAATACTATTGCAGTCAGCTCTAAGTCATGAATTGGATATTTTTTCTCATATTCTTTCAACTGTCTGGATGTATATGCCACTACCTCCTATATTGCATTAATATAGAGCCCAAGCCTTTATGTGAAGCATCACTATAAATTACAAATCCCCCACTCCCCTCAAGAATAGTTAAAATAGGTGCTGAAGACAATTGATCTTTTAGTTCTTGAAAACTCTCCTCACATTCCTTTGTCCATTCAAATTTAACATTTTTTTATGTCAATCGAGTTAATGGGGTTGCAATTTGAGAGAATCCTTCTATAAGTTTTCTATAATATCCTGCCAATCTCAAAAAGATCCACACTTCAGTCACATTACTTGATTGTTTCCAATTAACTACGGTTTCAACCTTTGAAGGATCAACTGATAACCCTTCCTTTGATATCGCATGTCCTAAAAATTTCACTTGTTCAAGCCAAAATTCACATTTACTTAGTTTGGCATGCAACTTTTGTTTTCTTAATATTTGCAACACCAATCTTACATGTTGTTCATGTTCCTCCAGATCCTTGGAATAAATTAGAATACCATCAATAACTACCACAATAAACCTATCCAGAAAAGGCTTAAAGATTTGATTCATCAAATCCATAAATGAAGTCAGTGCATTGGTTAATCCAAAAGGCATGACTAAAAATTCATATTGCTCATACCTTGTTCTGAAAGCTGTCTTGGGAACATCATCAGTTCTTCCAATTGTTATTTAAGTTCCTTAAGTTCCACAGGTGCCATTCGGTAAGGGGCCTTAGAAATTGGGGTTGTCTCGGGAAGTAACTCAATAGAGAATTCAATTTTCCTATCAGGTGGTAACCCTGGCAATTCCTCAGGAAATATGTCAGGAAATTCTCGCACTATCGGAATGGTGTCCAAGTTTATATTTTCCTTTCTATCTACTTTAACATAGGCAAGAAAGCCTTGCCATCCTTTTTGAAAGAGGCGATTAGCCCAAATTGAGGAGATTAAAAATGGTGGAGAGGCTTCCTTGATAACTTCGAGGAAAAATACTGGTTGATTCGGAATATAAAAAGTAACCCTTTTCTTGTAACAATCAATACTTGCATGGTATGCAAAGAGCCAATCCATGTTTAAGATCACATCAAAATCTTGAATTTTTAAGAGTATTAAATCCACTAACATTTCTTTTTCTTCTATCCTTATCACACAATACTTATATACTAGATTGGTATTAATTGAATTCCCCATAGGTGTGGCTACCTCTAGAATGTATTCCAATTGTTCTGGCTTTACCCTTAAGTGGCATGCAAAGTGTGGTGACACAAATGAATGAGTAGATCCAGGATCAATCAAAACATAAGCTGCTTTTTGAAAGATAGTAAGAGTACCTTGGATCACTGATTTTGAGGCCTGAGCATCTTGCTGGGTAATTGCAAATACTCTCCCCTTCATCTGAGGTTTTTGGGCTGCCTCTTCAGGCCCCGAATGTTGCTGCATTTTCAAGGCAGGACAATCTTTGATCTTGTGCCCTAACTTCCCACATTGGAAACAAGCTCTGATTTCCCAATAACAGGGTTTCATCCCATGTCTCTTCCCACATTTTTTACAAGGATATAGTGGGCTTTGAAATGACGTCGGCCTTGGCCTTTTGTTCGCTCCTTTAGAGGGTTATCGATTAGGTGGTGTGGGCCTATACTGATTTATCTGACTATTCCTCTTTTGGTAATCTTCGCAGTCTTTTTCAACAATTTGAGCTCTGTCCACTATTTTGGCATAACTCCTTAGTTTTGAGACTGATATTCTGCTTTTGATGGCTAGTCTGAGGCCCCTTTCAAATTTTTTTACCTTTCTTACTTCGTTGTTGACCATATGTGGAGCGAACCTGGCCAATTCAGTATACTTGGGCTTGTATTGTGCCACTGTCTTGCTTCCTTGAACTAATTCCAGAAATTCCATTTCTTTTTTGTTTCGAATAAAATCTGGGAAGTACTTTTCATTAAATATCTCTAGAAATACCTCTCAAGTCAAGGGTTTATTTTCTTGGACCAATACTCATTTTGCCATTCGCCACCAATGTTGTGTTTCACCTTCTAACATAAAAACTGCCAAGGCCACCTTCTTATCATCAAGACATTCCATTACCTCCAATATTTTCTCCAATTGTATAATCCATCCCTCGGCTTCTAGTGGGTTTACAGCACCTTTAAAAGAAGGTGGATTCAATTTATTAAATTGTTCGATATTACACCCACCATTTCCCATAAATGACTACCTGGGTGGATTGTTGTTCTCCATCTGATGTTGCATTAGGGTAACCATATTTTCCAAGGCTTAATGAATTCCTTCCATATTATCTTCAGCCATTCTGAATCTTGATCTCTTACCAGTCTGTACATACAATAAATTTGACTTAAGGTACATTCTTTTCAAATTTCCTAGGAATCTTAAACTAACTTAGCTCTGATACCATAATTGTCACGCCCCAAGATTTCTAACATTCCCGATGTGCGACAGACTAATCTTATACTATGAACAAATTCAAATTCCTATTAATATATATTGTAACAAAATAAATTTTG
>NW_006498549.1:9438261-9467809 GCF_000471905.2 Amborella trichopoda | reverse complement strand
AGAGAGAGAGAGAGAGTAAGTGTTTTGTTGGAGGGATTAAAGGCTCAATCTACATGCTCAGAAGGAGCTGTGAACTGGTTTTTGATGATGTTGATTTTAATCTTTGTCTCCCTTTTAAATGTTTAGGCTATATATGCTCTAGAGAAGTTATCAACTTATGTTCGTTGAGTCGACCTTCTTTTGTGTCCCATCTGACCTTTGGTTCTATCAAATCATATTGTCCTTATCCCTCATGGCTTTGAGTCAGGGAGAGGTGAATGGTAATGAAATCTATCTCTGCAGCTCTTTGTTGGTTCTTTCAAAGGGTTCACTTTCTCTATTCATTTCTTTTTATACTCGGTACAGTAGTGCTTAGCTTGGGGTTAGACCATGAGTTTATTACAGTGCTTTTAATCTAAATGAGATTTGCTTGACCTAGCTAAGTTATATGGTTATGTGCATCCCAAATCTCGTCAGATAATAGAATTTTTTGGTTCCAGGAATCTTTCTGTGAGATCAGTGATTTCACACATCAAAGGATCCTGTAACATGATTATTGAGTTGTTCTAAAGGCCTGCTCCATTATCTAGGACCTCTGTCTGTCATAGATGTGAGTTCATTTGCTAAATTATTTCGTTATATAATTCCAACAATGTTACTCATATTCAATGTATCAATTGATCAATATCTTATTCTAGTTTTAGTCTTTCTGTAATGCTCACTTTATGTTCTTTCAGATTTTCTTTTTTATAATTAGGCTTGTATCTGGGTTCTTTCCCCAATAATTTGTGGGTCTTATGTTCTGTTCATGGGATCAGCTGAACAACCCATGACTGCAGTTTGGAATTTTATTTGGGAAAGAATTAAATCATTGGCTTCAGTGAAGTATTTTCATTGATTATTCATCCCCTCCTTGTCTGGGATATTCTCACAAGAAGATTTGCTCTACACGTACTAAGATTCTTAGAAGGCCTATTTATGTACAGAGACCTTATCATCCTCTGGTTCGTTGCATAGTGGCTTCCTTATTATCCACTAACTGGTAATGATCATCATCATTTTCTTATGAAAAATTTGAAAATTTATCAAAGTTGATTAAGCCCAACTGGATAAAATTTGCCCCAAAAGCCAAAAAACAGTTCTAGTTCAGATCTCATAATTTCTGGACCCATGTTCTAGATTCGTAGTGAATATTCTTTCTATAACACATATATCTTGATACCTGTTCATAGGTACACATATTTGATTATATGATCCATCTCAATGCACTCCCACCAGATGTGAACCATGGTTACTAGGATTTCCAACCAAGGGGTCAATTTCTCTCTATAATATCGCTCTTATGCTCCAGGTAATGGAACCTTGTTTCTCTGATTTTTAAACTTTGGAATCTCGATTTTTTTTCTCTCAAAAAAAAAAAAAATCTTGATCCTTCCTATTAGGGTTCTAGATACTGAGTGGGGTCTAGATTCGCTGGCATTTTTGTATGTTCTAGCTATATGGTATGGTTTCCCGGTGTGGGATAGTATAGTAGTTTAGTAAAGCAGATAGCAGTATAGTATAGTTTAACTGTGTTGTATGGTATAGTATATTGTATATATAGCATAGTAGTATACACTATACTATTGCGTATTTTATATATTTGTGTTTAGTAAATTTAGATATTATAGCATATAGTATAGTAGGATAGTATAGCAATATATTATTGTATAGCAGTGTATTGTAATATAGTACAACAATATATTATTGTATAGTAGTACATACTATTATACTAAATATAGAATAGTATAGTAAGATATTTTATATAGCATAGTATTGTAATATTGTATAATGGCATATTATTGTACAACAATGTGGTGTAGTATAGTATATACTAGTATACTGATTAAGTTGCGCACTTAGGGGCCTTACTTTAACCAGAAGACCCCGATCCCGTATAATTTGCATTCGATACCGAATTAATTTTAGATTGATTTTGCCCACCTGTTAGGATCAGTATTTCAAAAAGCGCTAGGTGGCACTTAGGCGGTCGTGGGGGTCCAGGCCGCCCAGCGTCTAGGCGGGTGCCCATAACCTGGGCGGCCCAGTTGAAAGAAATTGAGGAATTGAGGAGAAATAATCCATATTTAATATTTCCATGAATGAGGAATTGAGGAGAAGTCGAGAGGAGAGTTTTGATAATCCATAAGACTTATTCTTATACAATGCTAAAACAGTAAAACTATACAAGCATATACTGATAGTCTGATACACACAAAAGCTAGATAGTAGAAACTAGAAAGTAGAAACTAAAAATAAGAAAAAGAAAATATACAAAAATTCGTAAATATACAGTCTAGGACACAATAGTCAACTCTCAACAATTAACACCCAGAGTTAAGCACTCAAGTGTCTTCAACTCTTCATTCTTCAGTCATCGTCATCATCATCATCATCTGAAGGAGTAGGGTAAGCCTCATCATATGCATCAGATTTGAGGCCATCATCATCAGAGTCATTTCTCACTTCAACATAACGCTCGTCCTCTGAATCTGCCTCTTCCTCCTCTTCTTCTACCTCTCTCTTACTATGTGCAGATGAGGCCTTAGGAGTCTTGGCTGTTCTACCATTTTTTGTCTTTTTGTGCTTCCCTAAACTCAAATATGGTATAATCTCCTCTCTGGTAGTCTCAGGAACATTTTTACGCGGGGCAACATCCCCTTTAATACCGGCAAGGTGTTTTTTGAACCAGTAAATACCCCCATTAGTATCCTTTCCACAATAATTACATTTAATACGATTTTTGTCATTTAGATTCAGATTATAACTATACTTCCAACCCGGATCACTACTTCTAAAAGAACCTGGAGAAGATATTTCCATAGAACAAGGATCATTTTTATCCTTTTCTGGTTCTTCTAAATTCAGATATTGTCTAATCTCATCTCGAATAGTTTGAGGAACCTTTTTATAAGAAGCCACATTCCCTTTAATACCGGCTAGGTGTTTCTTGAATCGGTTAATACTTCCATTGGTATCTTTTTCACAAAAATTATACCTTATACAATTTTAATCGTTTGGTTTCGGGTTATGACCTTACTTCCAACCCGGATCACTTCTTCTAGTAGAACAAAAAATAGACCCATTCAAATGACAAGGATTTTGTTCCTGTTTTTGTTTTACATAACTCATATATTGCTTAATCTTCTCTCTGATAGCTTCAGGAACATTTTTACAAGGGGCAACATCGCCCTTAATACCGGCAAGATGTTTTTTAAACCGGTTTATGCCCCATTTTGTATCTTTTTCATAATAATTGCATCTTATACAATTTTTGTCATTCGGATTTGGGTTATAACCATATTTCCAACCCAGATCTCCATTTCGACTAGATACAGAAGAAGACATCTTAAAATAAAACAAGCAATCTAAAAAATAAAGTTTTGCACTTGCTTTAATTGCTCGAACTCCAACTTCCACCTCTGAGATGTTTTCTGTTGCTAAAATATTAAAAAACACCCTCTAATAGGATTAAAAAATTTCAAAACTTCAAAACTTTGAGAAACACTTCGATCCAATAAAAATCTCAAAATCTAGTGTTTTTGAGGTTTCTCTCGCAAAAATGGGTTCTTGTGGGTTTAGGTTTCAAATAAATGTAAAAACCATCCTTAAAAGTATTAATTTTTTTTAAAAACTCAATACAACCTTAAAAAAAAAATACATTTCCTTCCTTGGGCGGCCGCCCAGGGTTGGGCGTTGGGTGCCTGCCCAGTGGCCACAGCCTAGTTTTGACGCCTAGGCTTGGGCGATGCGCCCCAGGCCTTCTGGACCGCCTAGGCGGCCACCTAGACATTGGGCGGTCCGCATTTTGAAGCAGTGGTTAGGATCAAAATCCCTGGATTGCAAGGTTTATGGACCGTGATCCCTACTATAGAGAGCTTCTTGCTGGTCATACTCCTATAGTCCGGATCCCAATTCTAGATCTGATTCGATCCTTATCCTAGTAACTATGATAGCAATCGGTGGCCTCTTCATCTATGATCCTATTTTATGGCCTAGTAATTCTTGCTTTACTTGAAGACATATGTGATATTATGTCTTTGACACTTAGGGCTACTGGATTCTCTCAAATTTTCTTAAGTCAAAATAGGCTATGTATCAAAGTGCATAAGCCTTAGATATTTTGGGTCTGGATTAAGGGCTGGGCAGAATATTATATATATATAAATTTTTAACATCTTTTACAGGAAGGAGTTCTCAATTTTGGATTTCAAGTCCTCTCACAGAAGAAATAAATTAAAGCAATTCCTACCTTTAATTAGGGGAATGTAAGAGAAACCCAATAAACACTAGGCACCCAAAGGGTCACGTCACCATCTCGAAGTGGCTCTTCCCCTCACAAAGTACATTGCTATAAATATCTGATTGTGAAGATGTGCACATTCGGTGCCCATAATAGTCTTCATTGGGTTTCTCTACCATTTCCCCTAAAATTTATGTCCTTACTACTGGGCAGTTTTGTGTCTTTTGACTTCGAAGAGTTCTCTAATGAAAAATCAGTTATCTAGATGTATCTTTTGAAACGTATGTCCCACATTTATTCTCCACTCAAAGAAAAGCCATTTTAGTTTGTGTTCCATGAGGTGCTTTCATCTCTATACTATATAGTTAGTAGCACTTAAAAAAAATTATTCTGCATTGTCAATATAGAAAGTTGCCTGAAGATGGGGATGGTATAACGTCTGACATATTCACATGAGCCATGTCCTAGAACTGTTGGTCAACTATGAACTATTGCAATTTAATTGTTAGAAGCAAGCAATGAAGAGGCATTTACTGTTTGAAGCACCACCTTTCAAGATCCAATATAAACACATCCTTTTAAATATCAATATTATATACCCAAGGAAGTTTTAGTTCCTAACTTATTCAACTTAAAGAATAAGTTCTCTTACATCTAATTTGAAATGATCTGCTTACAGAATTTTCAAGTTATTGCTATCTTGCAGCACTTTTGGAAATTGATCATATTCGAGATTGGTTTATGTTTGTGATGTATATGTTATGATGTCATTAAAAACGTGATCTACTGAAGTTTGATTTTATTTTATGAATGTTTTCATCAAAAAAATTTGTTTTGAGTGTGATTTATCAATAGTCTTAACCTTTTATCACAGTTTCTGTAATTTTTTATTTTTCATTTTTTGATTAATCAATCTGTTGCCTTTTTGCTTCAAATGCCTGTTGTTAAGCAATAAGCACTATAAAATATTATCAAACATAATTCAAAATGATACCACTAGAATCTTATCAAAACTTGCAAAAATGAAGGAAAATGGAAAGGGAAAATGCTGGCATAGGCCCACTAGCTCACAGCTACATATGAGCCCAACGGTCCGGATTCAATATGGGCCAATCCAATGATCACGAATACATTTCGTAATTTAATTTTAATTTTTTTCTATAAATCCAAATCACTTGAAATTTTGGGCGTGTGTTTTTTAAAAATAGGAGAATCTAATAAAAAATATAAAAACATTCATTTGCAAAAAATAAATTGGCCAAAATACCCCTGAAAGTTTTCAAGGGTATGTTTTGTTAATGTATATTTTAAGAATTTTTTTTTAAAATATTTTTATTTGGTGCGTTTTGATGAGAAGAATAGACTCCTAAAATTTCATGTGTTTTGGATTTGTAGAAAAAATATTAAAATTAAAATACGAAATGAGGTCGTGACTGTTAGATCGGCTTTGATTGAATCTTGGCCATTGAGCTCATAAGTATAAGCTAATGGGCTTATGACAGCATTTCCCAATGGCAAGTATGATGGATTGCACAATGTTTTATGTAGTTTCTTTTCCTAAAAGGGTCCATCAACCATTATTGAGATATATTCTATCCCTCCATATGTTCAGCTTGTTCGTCAGCCAACATGAACCTATATAATGATAGTCTTCTTGTGCCAAATGGGGGCTATGCATTGACAGCTGGTAATTGCATCTTTTGTAGTTGCGGACCAAGAAATTTAAGGTAAGAATAATAACTATTCATTTCAGCTTTGGGGTTGATCCATATTCCTAGTTTAATTGTTATGTTTTTCACATGTATGATATAAATCAGTCTTCACTGTGTACCATCTGCTCTATCTGCCTCGTGCCCGAATCTTCAATGCAAGGGGAACAATCTTTTTATCGGAGATGTAGAAGAGGAGCTAATGGGAACTGGCTGTAATGTGACGACATGTTTATATCGTGGTTATGTCAACCACAAGGTTCTTAGCAGGTAAAACATTATAGGGAGACACATACTGTATACAAATAAGAGTCCAAAATTAAAATCTATTTTTCACTATAAGAAAAGTGGGACTTGCATGTAAAGTATAAAATATATGGGATTATTTTCAGATTTCGAAAATAAGAAGGGATTTGTCTGTCGATTTCCCTTCTCTTTTTAAAGTTATCATTCGTGTGTGATCACTTCTAGAGGGGTATGCATTCATAATTTGCTATTTAGCCCACATTTTTTGCTATTTCCATCAAACATGTGGAGAAAAACCACAGGCTTCTAGAACTTCAGCCATGTTTGGGTGGGACTACTGAATATGTGGCTTCAAATAGCAATCTGACCAAACATAAAGAAAAGGTAAAACACACCCAAAATAACCAAAAACTAAAATAAAATTATGTCAGCATTTTATCTTTCAACAGTGAACTATGTAACATATGGTATTTGTTTATGACAAATATTGGAGAACTGAATAAACTTTTGAATTATAATGCATATTATTTTCTTATGAAAAGAATTTGGAGAATTGATTAAAATCTTGACTGGTGGCAGTTTGTCAAACACTTATCGAGCCCAATGTACCAGTAACCATAGTAATCCTTTGTCGCCATCCTTACCTCCAAGTTCAATTGGCATTCCATCAGTGCATGTGCTTCCTTCGCTTGCACCAGCTGCTGCTGCTCCATTTGCAGGGCATGGTTTTGGTTCGGGGCCAACAGCTGTTCAAATTGCTAGCTCTGCTACTGTGTCTACTAGGACATCTAACTCTGCTCCTTTTATTCTCGTTTTTCTTTTGGCATTAATGCTTGTGTTTATTCCTTTTGACCCAAATGTATATTCATGAAGGTTTTCATTTTTGTTCCGTGCAAGTCATTCTTTTTGGTAGTTATTTCGCCATGATTACTTTAAGTATACTAATTGAGCTAGACACACAGGTTGCCCTGCAAATGTTAGAAATGGGAGGTCTCACTAATCTTTGATGAAAGGTTCCTTGGTCCATATTCAGTCTGTTATTGCTCGAAGTCTTGGTCCATATTCAGTCAGTTATTGCTGGATGTCCTTTCATGCGTGTTTCTTTCCATGTTTACTAATGGCGTGCTTCTGGCTAGTTAGGTTTGGGAATGGGACCTAGCTAATCCTATCGTTCTTTATATTCATCTCCCTTTTTTTCCATTTCTTGTTTTTTTTTCCCGAGAATGCCTCAATGTGGGGGTGATAATGACTTTCGATTGAAGTACAGAAGAATCTTTTTATTGTGACTTTTGCAGTTTCAAGGTCCCGAAGTCCCATTAACTTTGGACCTAAGGTTTGAAGTCAAGTCACAAAGTATGACTTCAAACTTTGAAGGTCCAAGTGCTATATGGAGTTCAATGACTGAACTGGGGGCTTTTGGAAAAAGATAACAAAATAAGAAGAAAAAAAGGATTGACATAGGATACAAAAGAGAAAAATATCATTCTGACCCCTACAAATTGCACATATTTCAATCTCCCATCTTTTATCTTTTATTAAGCAACCTTAAGAAGTTTATAAATATTTCGTTCCGCCCTCCCAAATGTCTATACCATCTTATTTTATTTTATTTTTAATCCTCTTTAAGTGCCCCCCACTAATTCTCAAATGATAGTCATTTCTCTTACTTCATTTTTTTTTTCTTTTTCGAGACCCATAAATCTAACTCTTTGTGCCCCTCTTATCTCTTTGCATGGCCTCCGGTAGCAGCGTGGAGTACGTTGGTGGTTGGTGGTGATTCATGTGTTTCTGTGATTCATCAAAATATAAAGATATATGGATTTTGAAAAATAAAAAGTAAAGAACGAAGAAAACGTGACACTTAATGAGAGATGCGGGTAGAATAAAATATTGTTAAACTTATTAGTGCCCCTTGCTAGGAATAAAAGATAGTGGGCTACATTGAAATAAGTGAGATTTATAAGGGTCATAACGATATTTTCCTTAAAAAATTAGGAGAATCTATTGTAGCGGATATTCAAGTGAACATGAGCAGAAATTTCAAAAAAAAGAAAAAGAAAAAAAAAGTTAACATGAGCCGAAAATTAAAAAAAAATAAAAATAAAAAGTGCCCATCAATCCGTTAGGACAAGTTTCATGACATGTGTCGATGCGGTTCATACTGCAGATATTATGGTTGTATATGCAGGGGCTCTTTTCCTTGATATGCAGGTTCATCTTGAGCTGAAGTTTACTACAGTAAACCCGTCATACTCGGGATGGGGAAAACTTTGTTAGAAACATATTTTCCACCGTCCCCATTAAGGTGGAACTTGGCAATAACGTGTCAAGCTGCGTCCAAAGTGGCCCTTGAACTAGGCAATAACATGTCATATGTTTGGTTCGAGGTATTTTAGCAAATTGTGATTGGGACCACGAAAGTTGTTTTTTAGGGCAGGAGCTCTTCGCGAGATGTTAACAGCTTTTATATTATTTTTTTAGAAATTTATGCTAATATCCCCTGAAACTAGCATTATTAAAAAAGTCGGCCCCAATTTTTTTATTTTATTTTATGTGTTTTTTGTTTGTTTTTTTGTTTCTAAATTTTCTAAAGTGACAAAACCATTAATGACTTTGCATTTTGAAGATTCAAAATTAGTCTCCTATATACAAAGTCAAATACGATTTAGGATCTTCAAAACCCAAATCATATTTGACTTTGGACCTTGAAAAGTTGAAGTCACATTTGACTTTGAATTTTGAAGGCACATTTGACATTTTACATACGGGACCATATATTCAAGATATGAGTAAAAAATGATTTCAGCTATTCAAGATCTTAAGTCACATTTCACTTTGTGTATATGGTCCAAACTTTGGAGCTTCAAGATGCAAATTCACAAAATGGTTTTGTAACTTCAGATCTTGAAGATCTGAAAGATCCGAAATGATTATATTTTTTAAATAAAAACAAGATAAGTGCGTAAAATTGAAAAATTGGAAAGAATTTTTTAATAGCGCTAATTTGGGGATACTAGCATAAATTTCTCTTTCTTTAAAATATATTAGAAGCAACTAAAAGCTTAGAGAAATAAATTTCAACACAATGCTATTACTTTGGTTGCCTTAACTTGTGCCTATTATATAAGCTTCACACAACAGTTAATAAACCACCTCTATGGACCCACTTCCTATTCTCAATCAACTACCATTAATCTCTAAAATCTACCCCACAAAATAATGTGAATAACTTCCTACCATTAATCTCTAAAATCTACCCCACAAAATAGGGAAAGGTTTCTATGCTTCCCCTCATAAAATAGGGAAAGGTTTCTATGCTTTCCCTACAATATAGAAGTTTTATCCTCCCCCTACCATCCAGCCGTCCAATTTTGATCAAGAGAGTCACTCACCGTTTGATCTTAGATCCGATGTCTCAAAGTATTTTATTTTTTAGTTTTTTTATACAAATTGTATGAATATGAAATTTTGTACGTTCCATCTTCTCATTACGGCGCACCTATAAAAAATATTAAAAATAATTTTTCGATGAAATATAATGCCCAAAATACACTTTAAAATTTTCAGGGGTAGTTTGATCATTTTGTTTTATTGAAAATATTTTTTTATATTTTTCATTAGTGCGAGTTTAATAGAGGAATGGACATCCAAAATTTGGTGTCAAAATAATGTATAGAAAAATATTAAAAATAAAATAGTGTATAGACGTGACATTGTGATTGGAGCAATCTTAGCCCTCCATTTAGAATGGACGGTTAGATAAGGAGGAGGATAGAACTCTATGCTGTAGGGGAAGCATAGAAAGCTTGCCCCACAAAATAATGTGAATAACTTCCGGTTGGTAATAAGTACCCACTTACGTTTAGTGAGAGAAAATAGTGGTTAACTATTATTATTTGTTTAACATTACCAAAGAATTCCTATTAAAAAAAAGAAACAAATTACAAAATATAGACGAAGTCAATGGAAGGAAGTTATCACCAGTGAAGATTGGTGTACTCCTCCTTTTGCTAGACAATCAGCCTCGACATTAGATTCCCTATAATAGTGATGGATTTCAGCAGTTATACTTTTGAGAATATCCCATATCTCATGAAAAATTACAGGCAACCTCCACAGTACATTAGCTTTGCTTTTACTCCAAGCTATAATATTTACTGAATCCCCTTCTATGATCTTCTCTCCCTCAATTCTTGATAAGAGTTTAATGCCTTCCAAAAGGCCTCTAGCTTCAACTTTATTAATTGTAGTGACAACATAAGGGCCAGAATATGAATAAATAATATGCCCCATATGTTATCTTATCAATCCACCAAAACCAGTTGCACTTGAGTTTCCAAAATAGCTTCCATCAAAAGTTAATTTGTGTGCATTAGGAGGTGGTGGCATGACTTAACTAATAAAGATAACTTTGAGAGAGAGAGCGTAAGATAACTGCTAACCCATTTAGAAGAAGAATATGAATAGCCACTAAGAGAGATACACGGTTATACATGTTTGAACACGATTCACCACATACAAATACTTATTGGCTTCTACAATTTTGAAGCCAATAAGTATAAATGAGAGTGCGCGAGAAACCATGACTAGCTTGATCTTTTTTGGGGGCAATACATCTCAATCAGGCCTTCTCACACAATGTCTCCATTGAAATGATGTTTTGATTTTGATATGCTTCGTTTGTCCATGGAATATTGGATTTTTTGTCACGATGGCGTTTATTTAGTTTAGTAGAAAATTTTAGTCACCTTATTGTGATCTTCACAAAGATCTACTAATAATCTCCTCATCCATATTCTTATGCAGTTGATCAGGCAGCAATGTACTTAACCTTTTATAACAATATTGTAATTTTTTGTTTCTTTGATGGCCATGAAATAGCTCTAGAGCCAAGATTGGAAACACAACCAAAAGTGCTTCGCTTGTCATCTAAAAACCTGCCGACCACACTCAATATCATCCATTCATTCCAAATTAGAAACATGAATATAGCAGCCATATATGGATGTTCCACGAATGTAGTGCAAAATTCACTTAGCTATCCCCATATGATGGTTGGTGGTATTGTGCATAAACCTTGATAGAAGACTTATATGAAACACTATATCAGTTTTTTTGTGGGTTTACATGTTTATAGTGCAATTTTAGAGATTTTCGAATGAAATTTTACATATATGAATATAAACTAGTTAATAAAAAACAGTAGAGGAGTATGGGGAGTTACTCAAATTATGACCTAGGAGTTGATCTATTTGAGTGAACAGATTTTCCCTTAGATCATTGTCAGCACCGACATGATCTCTACACCAAAATACTTAAGAGAATGTTAAAATCAAGATCTAACCGAGAATAATTAAGAGAAAAGAAAATAGAAACTTATCTAGTCGGGCTAGTTAGCCCGGGATCCCCGAAGCTTGAAGCTTCACTCGTATCAAGGTCGCACCTATGTTTACACCATTTGTTCTCTTTAGAACTAACGAAGCTTTAACTTTGGATGAAATAGGACTATTAGGCTTCTAAGTTAGGGTTTTCCTAGATCTAATATTTGAAAGCTGAAATATAGGTTTTGCTAATGGGATTCATGGTTCTTCTCTCTCCTAAATTTTTAAGTATCTCATTTCACTCATTAATGCCTAAACTAAGTGGGAGCCTAATTGACTTAAGTGACCAAAGCTCAAGAGGTCGGACTTTGGTTCTTTTATAGACCTTTGATTGGCTAGAAAGAGGTTCGGGATGCTTATCCAGTCGGTTTAACTAAAAATTTAAAATTCTGGCGGTCAAAGGCTTAGATGTCTCATTGGGGTTTAGACGATGATCCAGACAACACGAAATGTGTCGTCCAAGCTCAATGTATATAGACACAAAATCCTGACACTAAATGATACATAAGACACTTCATCTGGGTCATCGATGCCAAACGACATGCAACATGTTGTCCAAGCTCAGTGTCAACTAGACACAAGATCTTGCACCAAATGGCCCAGACAACATGATATGTATCGTTTTTGTCAAGTCCATCCAGATGACACGATGGGTCAAAGACATCCAGATTGCAGGATTTTTTGTTGCCATTATCTCTCATGCATGTTTGGATGATTTTATCTCATTTTTGAATTTAAACGTGATTTCTATCCTGTATCTTGATTAGTTTCAAATTTAAATGAGGAATACTGGGATAAAGGATCATGCAATGAGGATTATAGACTATGATGTTTGCAGTTTAAGGTATTTTGGGCTAAGGGCTTTGTAAGTGTTTTTAGGATAAAAAAAAACAAATAAATTTTATCAAATTAAAAGATAAAGGTCTATAGTTACCCCTCTTTGATGCTCCATGTCCTTCGCAGGATAAGTGAGTGACAAATAAGTAGACATTGATGACATTTTTTATTTCTTCCTAATTCACATGGATAGAGGGTACACCAGCTTTCCCGCCCAAGACATTGCACTTTCCAACTCACCCATCTAGGGCATTTTCATCCTAGGGTTTTTCGGCATGAGTTATTTTGGGAAATTCTTTTGTGCTAATCTGGACTTCGAGCTGGAGTTTATGGACATGCCACTTAACTTTAGGGGTTTTGAACTTGCATTTCAAATTTATGAACTTGGCATATCTTCTTGACTCTCTTTCAAGGATTTCGAAGTTTTGAGGAGGTCTTTCTTATCGGAAAAGTTTGCCTAAAAGATGTTTCGATCAATTCTAAAGAGAGTAACAGATGTGGGGTAATGCGGCAACATTCTTTATGGGTGCTCAACTCCCTTCTTTTAGAAGACATGTTAGAAATTTTGAAAACAAAAAGGCATTTTGAAATAGAACTAAGAGCTCAGGCGGGTGTACGATTTTAAAAGGGAAATTAGTACTTTCACACATAGGGGACATGTCGAAAAGAAGAAGATGTTTTGATAAACAATTTTTGGTTAACAGTTTTAACTCATGCAACCATAGTTCCCTCTAAGCAATTTAATGTCGTGTAGCGATGGACATAATCATTCCGACCGTTTAACGTCATGTGGTGCAGATGGTTTTTGAAAATACTCGACTATTTTATGTCAAATGGGGATAAACATTTTTTAGAAATACACTCGACTTTTTACATCGTATGAGACTAGGCGTTTTTTAAATACAACCAACCTTTTACGTTATATAGACCTGGACATTTTTTGGAACACACCCAACCTTTTATCTCATACGGCTATATCTTTTCAGGAATACACCTAACCTTTTACATCATCTGGGGCTAGACCTTTTTGAACTGTTATTTTGAACATGATTTTTAATTGGAAGTGGTTAGCAGTTAGGTTCGTGCTACCAAGGAGCATTGGTTGAAAGTTTTAAAATTCATTTTGGACCATTCAAGTCTTGAGGTTTATGAAAATCATAAGTGTTTTTTAGAAGAAGATACATACATGTGGTTGTGTTGGACTTCAAGAAGCCTTTGGACATTAGAGTGACAGTTTCTGGGCTGGAGACATAGAAGACACAATATGAGTAGTTCAGAATTTTTGACATAAACGACATGAATCGTATCTTTTACCTCTATGTCCAGATGACATGAGTAGTGTCGTCCGTATGTGGACAGCTTTCCAAACCTTTTCACACTTCTAGTCAATCTAAAAGTCTTTTTTTTCCTTTTGGAGTTTATCCTTTTACATCCACAAAAGGGATTTAAACTAATATTTTCATCATTACATTATTTGTTTATTTAGTTTTCTCAAATTTTCAAATCCTTCTTTCCCCTAGGCTTTGTTCCTTCTTCCTCTTCTTTCTTTGCTGATTTTTGCCTTTCCTTCCATGGCTACCAAGAAAAATATGGATTCTTTTGAAGATAAGGGGAAAGAAGTTGCCCCTCCTCCGTTTTCTAGAGTGAGGTCCTTTCTGGATGGCTTTCCCTATCATATATCTCAAGGCTTAGAGCGGGAGATGCCCCCCTAAGAGCTCAGAGCTATTCTCTTATTGGTCCTTGGTTCAAGGATTGGTTTCTTTGGCGAGGCACTAGCCCGAGCTTATGGTTTTTCTTTCCTCTCTTTTCACTATGGCAATTTTGAATATGGCATCCTCCCATATAAATTTTCTTTCATAGAAGCTCTTGCAGATAGATTTAATTTTCAGACGAATATGTTTTTCCTTCCTACTCTAGAGAAAGTCTCAAGAATTTCAGGTCTAAGTCTGTCTGGATCCCCCTATCATGCCCCAACGGCTATAGATGATCATATTGTCTTGGGGAGAAGATTTTTGGAACAACCTACTCCTTACAAGGAGAGTGGGTAATATGTCGGCCCTCGTTGTTAATCGGGAGTCATCCTGATCAAAGGAACATATTTGGATTTCTATCTTTGTGCTTCTTGAGTAGGTTATTTTTCCTAGTGGTCGGAAGACCCTTTCGTAGCACCCTTATTCCTTTGGCCCATGCCTTTTGGCATAAGTTATACATCATCGTTCCAATAGTCTTAGCAGGTATTTACTGCAGTCTTCTCGACAGAGTATCCCGTTGTCACTGTTACATCGAGGGGAACATTTTAATTTTACAGGTACGTTCCCTGGACCTATTGTTTCATTTCTTGTTTTTTCCTTACTGTTACTAGAATTGATGAATTTCTACGAATTTCAAAGGGCCTATGTCATATTCAACACAATATGTGTCATCTGAACCTTCCAAGAATGGACAACACAACACATCATCTAAGACTGTTTGTTTTAGATGACATGACATGTGTCATTTGAGCCTGTTTTAGATGACACGACATGTGTTGTCTAAGCCTGACTAACCCAGATGACATGACACATGTCGTCCATTTGCCCCAATTGGTTTTTTAACATATTCAATTCCAGTAATCTCTAAACTCTTCAGAACTCTGTTTTTCATAGGTCTGGGCATACGAGCATATTGCAATCATCTGTGCACCTCGAATTATGATTGACATGTCTATCGCTCGCAGGTTGTTGTACATCAATGACACTGCCCAGCCTTGTATAGTTAACTATCAGCGAAGGGTTCATGATGATTTGTCTTCAGTTGATTGGGTGATTCGAGGCCTCAAGAATTCCTCGATGATTTCCCGGATGTGGGGTACTCCTACTTGCTTTTGATTTGCCAGAATTTTATTAAAGGTTAATTTTCTCATAGGGTACTCCGACAGTCTCGCTTCATCCAAAAGTATACATCCTTGGGGGATGCCTTTAATCGTCATCCCATATTTCCCCTCAGACGACATTCTTTAGGTTGCTTAACAGAACAACTCTATCTTGTAAGGGGAAGAAGTCCACACCAAACGAAGGCCTTGTGAAGTAGGATAAACCTACAACTAGTTCTAATTATGATTCTTGGTGGGAGCATGCTTGTCCTCTTACCCTTTGTCCCCGGACTCTGATATTTTGAGGCGAGCCATCTTCCGCCATTGTTCGGGGTTCTGTATCCTCTCACGATGTCGAGGCATCTTCTTCAAGCAAGCGGGCTAAATCTTGTGAGGAATCAACTGAAATCACTTTAGAGGAGGTAGAGGTTGAGTTGGCTCAATGGGTGGCCATTGTGGCAGCCCTTGAAGAAAAGGAAGACGAGCCAAAGACGAAGAAAGAGTAGAAACAAACTCCTTTTATTGTTTCCTGCTTTAATCATGAATGACATGTAGACAGTCTCATGATTAATTTCCGATTTCTTCCCTCCTTTTAGTTTATTAGGATTGTAGGAGTGATTGTCTAATGACGAGATTTAATTACGTTAATGCATGTAATAATCCACATATTTGAGAGGAAGAATAAAGTTTTGCTTTTCTGGAATATCAAGGTTATGTAATTTTTTTCCTTTTTTGTTATGAAATTAGATGAAAGTTTAAAGGCCACAGGGGGTTTGGGATTTGGAGCAGACGACACGAAATGTGTCATCTTTTAAATTATTATTTTTTATTTTTATTTTTTTTAATGACACGATTGGTGTAGTTTTCCTAAAATAGCCTAGACGACATGTTTGAAAAAGATCATTTACTTCACAAGTCCCATTTAATCAAAGTTCTTGATGAAATCTCCATAAGGATGGCTAAACCCTAAAAACCTTAACCCTGGCCACAAGTCCATAAAATATCTCAATGGGATTGTCTCTACAACCCATGACCTAAAGTTCTCTCTCTCTCTCTCCTCCAGGTGGCACACCACCCTTTCTCTTTCTCATATCTCTATCTTTCTTCTCTATCTCTCATACTCTAATACTCTCTCTAAGACCTAGAAGGGGCATGCCCCAAGGCTTTGATACCAATAACAGTGGACTTATGTAAGTGCCCTAGCCGGTTTGGAAAATGAAAATTTTTAAACTACATAAACTGTGCTAGTTCACATTGTCTACTGTCAGTTTCTATGGGGGGTACTGCATATATTGTCACGTTTATTGATGATTTTTCAAGAAAAATATGGGTTTATATGCTAAAAAAGAAACTAGAAGCCTTCAGTTATTTAAAAAAGTTTTAAGGCCTTGATAGAAAATCAGAAATGTATGAGAGCCAAGTATCTAAAAACTGATAATCGGGGAGAATTTTATTCTAGTTAATTTAATAACTTTTGTAGTGAGCATAATATTGCTAAGAAATTAATAGTTCTTAAAACACCTAAGCAAAATGGTGTTGCTGAGAGTATGAATCATACTATTATGGAGCGTGCCAGGTATATGTTGAGTGATGTCGGGTTAGAGCAGTATTTCTGGGCAGAAGCAGTTCGTACAACTTGTTTTCTAATTAATAGGTTTTCTTGTTCTACTATTGACTACAAAACACCAGAAAATATTTGAACACGAAAACCAGTTGACTATTCTTTCATTCGTGCTTTTGCCTGTGATGCATATTTTTGATTCCAAAGGAGAAGAGAACTAAGTTAGACATAAAATCTAAAAAGTGTGTTTTTCTTGGCGATGCTGATGGTAGAAAAGGGCATAGATTGTGGGATCCTACTGACCACAAGATTATGGTTAGCCGAGATGTTATTTTCAATAAAAATTTCATGCAGAAAAAGAAAAATGAGCCAGATGCAAAAACTGTTGAGGTGGAATGCGTCTATAAGAATTAGCGAGATATTGGTTAAGACCAAGAACCTTAAATTGTACACAAGCTTGAATAATATTTAAGTGGTGTTGAATTAAGAAGATCTGATAGACCTAAAAAAACTCATATCAGGCTTAACGACTATGTTTTGTCCTATGTTTGCCTAATAGAGGAGGGTGAATCAGATTTTTATCGTGAGGTATGTGAGGTCGATAAAGCCAGTCAATGGAGAGTATCCATGGAAGAAGAGATGAAAGCCTTGCGAAAAAATAAAATATGGAATCTTGTCATATTACTAAAAAGGCGAAAGACAATTGCAGGTGGATTTTCAAGAGGAAGAAATGTCATGACTTATTGAAGGGTATAGAGCTCGATTGGTTGTGAAAGGTTATGCTTAGAAATCATGTATTGATTTTGATGAGATTTTTTCTTTTGTTGTGTGCACGTCTATTATCAGAGTTGTTTTGGTTATGACTGTTGTTGTTGATTTAGAATTTGAACACTTGGTGTGAAAATTACATTTTTGCATGGTGACTTTAAATAAGAAATTTATATCACCCAACCTAAGGGTTTTATTGAGGAGGGTGAGGAGAATTTGATTTGTAGGCTCAAGAAATAGTTGTATGAGTTGAAACATATGTTAAGGTGGTATAAACGATTTGACTCTTTTATGTTGGACTCAAATTTTGGTAGATATGAAGCTGACTATTGTGCCTATTTTCGTAGTTATGGCGACTGAATTTTTATTATATTGTTATTGTATGTCGATGATATGATTGTTGCAGGACAAAGTAAAGAGAATATTTCAACACTTACAACTCAGTTGGCTAGGGAATTTGAGATGAAATATTTGAGAGCTGTTAATCGAATTCTTGGGATGAATGTATTTAGAGATAGAAAAAAGAGGAAAATCTGATTGACTAAGAAGAGTTACATGGAGAGGGTCCTACATTGCTTCAATATGCACAATGCCAATCAGTTAGTACCCCATTTCCATATGAAGTTATCTTCAAAATAATGTCTTAGCACTAAAGCAGAGAAGACACAGATGTCTCAACTACCATATTCATTAGTACTAGGTAGCTTCATGTTTAGACCCGTAATTATACAAGTAGTAAGAGTTATGAGCAGATATATGACAAATCCTCGCTATGATCACTGGAACATTGTTAAGTAGATTCTTTAGTATTTGAAAGGAACTTGTAATGCTGGTATTTGTTATAAAGGGATGGATTAGAAAGTTGTTGGTTATATTGATGCAGATTTTGCAGGTGACTTAGATAAAATAATATCTACTATTAGATATGCTTTTCCTTTGGGAGGTGGTGCAATCAGTTGGTTATCGAGATTGCAGTCATCGGTGGTGTTGTCTTTAATAGAGGCTTACTATATGTCACTTATTCATTCATCTAAAGAAGCAATTTCGCTAAACATATTTCTTGGTGAGTTTTGAGTTGTGCAAGAAGGTATACCACTTTGTTGTGATAACCAGAGTGTCTTGTTTTTAGCAAAGAATCCAACATTCCATGATAGGACTAAACATATCGATATTCAATATCACTTTCTTCGTGATGTGGTAGAAGATTGACTAATTTTAATATCTAAAATTCATACCGATGATAATCTTGTGGATATGTTGACAAAAGCCCATAGGGAAATAGAAGTTCACTTGATGCAAGACTTCCTTGAGGCTTGTGGTTACTTGATAATTAGTAACCGAAGGTCAACAATGTTGGAGTAGACTAGCCAGAGTAGAAACATGTCTTCAATTAGAAGAATGTTGGACGGTGAAGCCATGGTTCAAGGAGAAAAATATATCACATGATTACTTTAAATCCTAAAAGCTCTTCTATTTTTATAGGTGGTTATCCATTGGCCTAGGAAATTACGCATTTCTTATTTGGATGAGATACCTTCAATCCTAAGAAGTACGAAAGGGGTGTATTTTGGGATAGGGCTTATGTGGGTAGTGTATGGAGTGTTTTAGGAAGTTTTGTAGAGAGAGAAAATGAAAAAATTTGGGATTAGCCCACTCTTAAAATTTCAACTGATTTGGATTGTAAAAAAAAAATTAAAATTTAAATATTACTGGACATCCGTGATCGTTAAATAGGCTAAGATTCAATTTGGGCCGTTGTGCTCATATGTTTATATGAGCTAGTAGGTTAATCCCAGCTTTTTCCTGAGAAAATTAGATAAAAGAGAGGGTTAATTTTTAAGTCCTTGAGTGGGTATTCCAGAGAGAGAAAAGATCTTGTTTTAAGGCTTGTGAACCCTCGTATTCACCATGTATGAAATGATGTTTTTCTGCTTAGTGGAAGAAATTGTTGCTTCATTGACGTAAGCAATTTGTCGAACCATGAAAATCTTTATGTCTCGCTTCTTTAATTTTATGCACTATTTTTTTTTGCCCTTATTTTTCCTAAGCCTTGATTTTTATCCTTTACATTTAGAATATTCTTTCATACCTAAAAAAAAAATACAATGCTTTCGATTTTTCCCAGTTCTAATATCAAATCTGACTCTTTATTGGAAGTGGGTAACAATCGTATAGATTTGAAGGTGTATTGGAGCTCCAACGTAATTAAAACTAGTATGTAATTATTCCGGTAAGCTAGCTTGGAGTCGCCCGAGTACCTCAGGTTTGCTAGTAGGGCGAGTCTGAGTAACCGCGAATTTGGGTATCCAACGTAGGGATTTTTTTAAATTAAAAGTCAAAAAAGTTATTAGAAAACTCAAAAAATAAGAATTTATTAGTAATATGTTCTTTATTGTATGCTATCAATTTGGCAAAGATTAAAAAATGTTTTCGCCATGGATGCTTATTTTTTAAATTTTTTAAATTTTTTTTCCTTTTTTGGTTATTTTTAAAATATTTCGTTACAAATTGATTTTTTGCAAAATCTATTTTTTACTACTTTTTTAATTTTATTTAGATATGTTTTATTTAAATTTACTTTAAAGATATTTTTCTAATTTTTAGATTTTTTTAGTGCTTTTTTATTTTTTAACATGTTTTGGCCTTGGCCAGAACTTTGCCCCACTTAGGCCGAGTTACTTGAACTCAATCCAAGTACTTCGTTCAGGCCTGGGCCGAGCACCCATCCCGAGTCGCACATTACATCAATGATTAAAACTTCAAATGAACTTATTTTGCAGAAATTTATCAAAATGCATATAAGAGATGAACTCCTCAACATTTATTTATTTCTTTTGATTTAATTTCAAAAAGCGTGTATTTTACAACGGTTGGAAATACATAAAATAATAAATAATTGATACGTTAAATAAATTTCCTTTTTTTTCTTGCGTGCCCATAATTTGTAAATGGGCTTAGCACCAATCTTTTGGGGCACACAATTATTTCCCTACTCTCGCATTTCTTTACTAAGACCATTTGGTGGATTACGAATGTAGGGAGCATTACTCTCTCTCTCTCGTTAAATTTGATTCTCTATATTGTACTACCGCAGGAGTAGACTTATGGGTGGCAACGGGTCGGGCCGCTCCTAGTTCTCTTGTTTCAAGTTCGGCCTTGGCGCCATCAAGGCCATGCCGGGCTGGGTTAAATAAAAAACATAGAAGAAGATAGCTGGGCCGGCTGAATCGGGCCTATTCCTGGCCTTGGCCATGCCTTTGGGCTATAGTTGCTTGGCCCCACCCTTGGGCTATAGTTGCTTGGCCCCACCCTTGGGCTATAGTTGCTTGACCCCTACCTAGCCTTCGGGCAACATTTCACAGCCAGGCCTCAGGTATTTAGAGGCAGCCAAACCCGGGTGGCCCATCCCGGTCCAACCCGCCCATTGCCACACCTACGTAGACTTTATACTTACTCCCAGGGTTAAGAGGCACGCTTAGGTGGACTCTTTTGAACACAATTTTGGGATCCACCATCGTGTTAAATTATCTGATGAGTATCTTAAAAAGGGAAATTTATGCAAATATTTCTTTAATCATTATTGAAAAAACCCCTATCACAAATATTGAATGCTCATATTATTTTTCTCAAAATATCATGGCTTCGGAACTTCATGTTTCGAACCATAATGTTTTTTCTTTTTCTTGAATTGCTTTTTTGGCACTATAAGATTTGAACAGGCTAATTTGTAAAAAAGTTCGTTTTTTTGGCACTATAAGGTCTGTTGGAACTCAAACCCATAATTTTTTCTCTCTACAAAAACAGTTTAGGAAAAATCACAAAAACCATATTGTTGTTTTGAAATAGATACAAGTATTTTTCAAATCAAAATACCAACATTTTCCTCAACTATTTCAAAATAATAAGAAAAAACATAGAAAACATATTATTCGCATATCATAAAGGTATCTTTCGATTTGAACCTTCACTTAAAGTGTACATTACAAAGTCCATCAAGTACTGTGGTAGCTTATATCTTTGAACTAGGTTACTTATATAAAATACTGGTAGTATAACTCATGAACAATATTCAACTCTGTTGTCTTTTTAGCTGCCAGCGCTTTTTGGGCTTTATGCTGTAGGGATATGATGCAAAGATCAAACCCTATAGCCCTATGGTATTCTCCCTCTTGTTAAAGTGTATTTTTGTCACTAAATATAGACCTTTTTAGTGGAGGCTCTTAAAAGGGTTTTGATAGAGAGAGAAATATGTGGGTGAGTGAAGGAGCTATTGAAAAGAGAAAAGGGAACTTGAAGCGAGAGAAGCTTGGGATTGAAAATTGGGAGTTTTACAACAAAAACCTAGCACCACCATTTGGGCTCATCTTAGGTTGGTTTTTGTCGGTATTTCTTCGAGGCATCGGTGAATCGAAGAAATGAGTTGATTATAGGTGGTTTTGTGGTAGGAAGTTCTTTTGTTTGAACTTGTATGATGCAACTCTACATAACCCTAATCTTGTAAGTTTTCCTCTTGATAATTTGCCGTCTTGCCTATGAATGTAGCCCATTTTGGGTGAACCACGTAAATGTGCATATCTCTCTCTAGTTTTTATTTGTGTTATGCTTTGATGATTTCCCACATTACTTGCTTTCTTGTTTATTTATTTTTCCCAATTATATTACACTAATAATTGCATCTTGGGCATGTTATTTAAGTGTTGAAATCATTGTGGTGGAGTGCTCACCACATCTCATGGGATTTGAAATATCCTGATTTGCTCAAAAGGGGTAATTGGGTTATCCCTATTCTACAACAAGAAGTATCAAAGCTCAAGGAATTAATATAATATTTTTGGGAAAATGGCATCTCTTTGAGGCGGAAAAGTTTAATGGGAAAGATAATTTTGAAATTTGGAAATTAAAAATACAAGATTTATTGGTATATCAAGGGCAACATAAGGAATTGCATGGAAAAGATATAAAACTGATCAATAAGACCGATGATGATTGGGCTGAACTCGATATGAAGGCACGAACCACTATTCGCTTTTGTTTGGCAAATGAAATATTGTTTAACATTGTTAGGGAAAAGTCGGCAAAAGATTTGTGGAAAAAATTGGAAAGTTTGAATCAAACAAATTATCACTGAATTTTCTCAAAAAGGAAATTGTATTCCTTAAGAATGAATAGGGTGCAAATGTGTCGAAATGCTTGAATGAGTTTAATAACATCATTTGTTAACTTGAGAGTATTAGTGCGAGAATGGATGATGAAAATAAAGCAGTCACCTTGCTTTGTTCATTGCCAGAATCTTATGATAACCTTGTTACTCTTGATTTGGGCTTTGTAGTAAAGAAGATTCTCTTGATTTGGGCTTTGTAGTAAAGAAGATTCTCTTGATTTGGGTTCGGTGTGTAGTGCCCTACTTGCCGATGAACTACGAAAGAAGGTAACTTTAGGAAGTTTGGTAGAATCGAAGATGGAAGCTCTTGTGGCAAGAGATCGATCGAATGAATAGGGTGGTTCATCGAGGAATCATTCAAGAAGTAGTTCAAGATTTCGATCAAAATCTAGAGGGTCCAATAACAAGAATGTGTATTGGCATTGTGGGAAGCCTGATCATATAAGGAAGAATTGTTTTAAAAGAAAGGAGATGAATTCTTCCAAAGCTCCTAATGCTGGAGGTGAAAGACCAAGTGAATCCAAGAATGAAACAAATCAAGTTGAAGAGTCTACATCCAGATTCATTGAAGATGAAGTATTGATGGTGACATATAATTCAATATTCTATCAAAATTGGATACTTGATAATGGAACTACCCAACACATATGCCCACATAGATCATGGTTTGGCTCATATGAGTCATGTGAAGGATGATCGATATCTATGGTAATAATTCCAATAGCAAGGTGGTTGGAATGGATTCGGTTCTTCTAACGATGTTTGATGAAACTATTCGGGTAATTAAGGATGTTAGGCATGTGTCGGAACTAAAAAAGTGCTTGATTTCCCTCTCTTATCTAGATTCGGAAGATTAAAATTTACCGACCAAGGTGGAGTAATGAAAATATCCAAAGGGGCTCTAATTGTGATGAAAGGAGTCATAGTTGAGAGCTTGTTCAAGTTATTGAGAAGCACAATAATAAATGATGAAGTGAATTCCGTGGTCGAAGGTGAGGAAGTTCCATTTCGCCTATGGCATAAAAGATTGGGGCATATGAGTGATAAGGGTATGGAGGTCCTGATGAAGATGAATTTTATTCCTACACTTAAAACTGATGGATCTGAATTTTGTGAACATTGTGTCTATGGGAAGCATACAAGCAAGTGCAAACTTGATTACATTCACTCAGATGTATGAGGCCATTCACCAACTACATCTTATGGAGGTATATTATATTTTGTTTCATTTTTTGATGACTTCTCAAGAAAATTATGTATAAAAAATCTCAAATCCAAAAGTGTCGTGTGTTTGAAGACATTTTTCAGCACCTTGGGTCCCCGATGTGGAATAAAGAGGAAGCCGGTCAATAAAGCTTGACATACAGTGGAATTCTCGACAGTCTCAGAATTTCCCCAAAACGAATCAACATGTTCTTAAGCACTTCAAAAGGTCGCCTGCCAAGTTTCGTCGCAATCAAACTTGTCTAAGGCAGTGCAGACAAAGAAACAATTTTGGAAAAATCAGCCTCGA
This sequence comes from Amborella trichopoda, assembly GCF_000471905.2. The sequence goes on along the minus strand of NW_006498549.1, from coordinate 9,443,521 downwards.
GCACCTTGAAACGGACCCTGTAACTAGAGCTATATTTTTGGTGCATCGAATTATCGTGGGATCCGACACGATCTAAAACCCCTATGGGTCAAGTTTCGGTTTAATCGAGCATTCTAAGACAAAGTTATGGGTAAAATACCAAAAAAGGGTAGGCCGCACGCTATTCCCATGTGGCCTCCCTGTACCAAATCACCATTAAAGGTGACTTTTTTTGCAGCCTCGGGCAGTGACTTTCTCCTCCGGCTCTTTCCCAATTTCTCTCCTCACTTTCTTTTGCCCTCTCTTCTTTCCTTTCTTCTCATTCTACTTTCCTTTCCTCTTCCTCTTTCTTAAAATCGTCTTTCCTCTGTCATGGACGCCGGAAGTCCATCGCCGTCTGTGCTTTTCTCTCTTCCTTTTTTCCTCTTTTTCTCTCTCATTTCTCTCTCTCTCTCTCTCTCTTTTCTCTCTCTTTTTCTCTCTTCTTCTCTCTCTCTCTTTATCTCTATACTTTTCTTATCCCTTATCTCCGTCTTTCTCCTTCTTTTGCCTCTCTCATTTGACTAAGAGACAAGTATAGCACTGTCCCGGTAGTTTTGTCGTCAAGCATATTGCCGCCGTGTAGGTCTAAGTTACCATGCCTGTCTTGCTGCCATGTCGAACTAGCTGTTGTGCTAAGTTGGTCGGTGTTGATGTTCTGTCGTCAAGTAGTATCCAGTCCGTGTTAATGTACCCATCTTGCTACGACATTAGGTCAATCATCATGCCAATCTATCCACCTTGTTAGGCTAGTCACTCGGTCACGTGTCTCTTTCTTTTCTTATTCTTCTCTCTTCTTTCTTCTCCAAACCCTCATCTCATCACTTCTTCTCTTTTCTCCTTTGAATGTGCACGCCTTGTGTACATTCACCCAAAGACAAAGTGGGGTTCTTCAGCCCACTTGTCTTGTAAAATTAACCATGTGTGTGTGATTGCAGAAACAAGAGAATATAGGCAAAGGGAGGCGATTTCGATCCAATTGTAGGACTGAGGGCTTTCTTCGTGATTTAAGAGGGTGCCCACGCGAGCCAGCCCAAGTAAGCCCCGAACCCACCTTAAATTCCTCTCTCATCGGTTGGTATACCTGCCCTCGTTTCTAAGCAAGGTTCTCGAGACAGCGATCTCGAAGTCCCGGGTTCCCCCGAAACCCGAGACGTGTGCTGCCAGATCATCTAGATCCGAAGAGTGAGATAGAGGCACCTAACCAGCTTGGTGACTCCACTGAGGACTTACAACCTATTCGTCTGATTATCCTTGTTTGGCTAGTTTCTCATTTATTTTTCTCTTTTCACACACCTCATGGCTTATGGGTTCTTTAACCCGTTTATCTGAATCGGGGATTTTTTGATCCCTCGCATTCGCAAACTTCCCCCGGGAACAAGTTCCTCGAACTTCATTCCCAACCTTCCTTTTGAGCTAAGACCCAATGTCTAGCTCCCACGTCTTAACTTGGATAGGCGTGAGGAGGGACTTAAAGGTCCCTAACTCCCCATCTCTTTGCCCTGGTAGAACTTCTACCAAGGCTCCTTGCATTGGTAGCACGTCTGCTGCCACTCACAGCATGCACCCTGTCACCGACAAGTCACTTGTTGGTCGCATTGCCGAGGTACGCCGGAAGGCTGCCCAGTCCCTTTCTGCAAAAGGCAAGAAAATTGCCATTGCTTCTGTGGGTCATCGTAAGGCCACCCCCCCCACATTCCTGCGCCACCATGGGTCTCTATGACTAGAGACTCAACACATCGAGGAGGAGACCCTGGGGCCTCCACCTCACGCACACACACTAAGGCTCGTGGGTCATCCACTCGAGTCACACCTCGGGCAGCCCTTGTGCTACCTCGAGTAAGCGTTCAGGATCAAGCCTCCATGAGCCGAAAGCGGTGCGCATGCATATGCATCCCACTGCTCGGGGCAACGTCGTCGCGGTGCCAACCCAAGCACACGGGAGACGACCCCTTCGTCCTCTCACTCAGCACAAATTTGCGCACTCTGTAAGGGGCATGCTTCCACCTGTTCCCTTCCAGGCACGTGCTCGCAGTTCTCGGCCTCCTAAGGCCAAACCACCTGTTCAAGCCCGGGCTGACCCCCAAGTCACCCAGAATGCTACTTCAAGGGGCGTACACGTGTCGCCTTCCCAGGCCACTGTTTACTCGCGACCCAGACATCGTTGAGAGCGCTCCCCTCTTCTTCTGCCCTTTCTCCTCCCGACGGAAACCTCAAGACCTAGTACTCGAAGGTTTTCCCTAAGAGTACCATCCTCAGTCAGCCCCATCCTGGAGCCACATAGGAGCTCGGGGCAAAGGCCTAACGACTGATGAAGTTCTTCAACTTCCAAGGTTGCAGCCCAAGCTGGCCCCCGGTCCAAGGTTCACATTTACTGCCCCCCCCTTCTCATGGACACCGCCCTCTCATGCTCTAAGAAGGTAGGCCAACCTCGACCACATTCTTAGTTCTGGATAGAGGTCTATCGCAGTCTAAAGATCAAGCAAGATATAGGACTAAAGATTCTGATTAAGGAGTCGACCAGAAAGGTTGGGGCACCCAGCTCCAAAGGTCCCCTTCATGAAAATCCTTTCTACCCTCTTTGAATCGCAGAGACTGAAAAAGGGGTGCAAGAATCCTACATCGTGGTCAGCGTCATAGAAGACGACCTGACTACCCAGTAGCCACGGTCCCAAACCCGTCAAGAACTGGTCCTCACACAGTCCGCATATAAGAGTCGAGTCCAGTCAGGGCATGCTGACCCCTTATTGACTGATCTGCCACATACGATCTGTCAAGCTCGGAGGCCCTTAAATGCACCTAAGTCTGACCTACCTGGAGAAATAGTTAGCGTAATGGTGGTAAACTAACCTGGCAACTCGCAGGAAGAGCGCATGAATAGGTTCGAAGACATGGTGCATGCAATGATGGAGAAGATTGATCGCATAGAAGCTGTGCAACACTCGGCTAACCATGAGGCCAACTCCTGTCACTTAGATGGTGCACCTCCAAGGCAGCCTCTACCCCCTGCCTCACAGGACAATTTTGTCCCTCACCTTGTCTCACAGGTAGACATTAATGCTATGGTAACTCATAGAATAAAGAACAAGCAGATCCCGGGAATACAGGGTGCAACGCTTTACCAGAAGCCGTACCCCTCTTACATTGATCAGGTGCCATTTCCATCAGACTACAAGAAAGGGAAGTTTCCCCTGTTCAATGGCACCACATCCCGGTACCAGCATATCGCTCACTTCCAAGCGGCACGTCAAGAGACAATAGCTGACGGGAGACTCCTACTCCATCAGTTCGTTGAAACCCTTGATAGCCCAGCTTTTCAGTGGTATGCTCAACTTCCCCCAAATTCAGTACATACTTGGGAGGAAATAGAGAAGCTGTTCCACCAACGCTTCTACGAGGTTGAGAGAGAGGGTCAAACCATCGAGCTTCTCACCTTGACCCCAGATCTAGATGAACCTGTGGACTAATTCATAGCAAGGTGGAGAGATTTGGCTGCTCGTCATCCCAACCCATGCTTGAGAAGGAAGCAGTTCAGACTTATGTGCGAAACCTACGACTTGAGACCGCTTTGCATGTCGAGGCCTCCAACTTGATCTGCATGTCTGAGCTGATCTCTAAGTCAGTTCACATAGAGAGTCTATCACCGCACTATGTTGGGTCACGACAACAATCCTCAAGCTTGGGAAACAACCGGGGCAATGGTAGTTCTCGATCCAACGCCCAAGGAAACCAACAAAAGGGGTAATCAATGCAGCTGTTACCGTGAGTGACCCCAATAAGGATGCCTCTTAGACTTTGGATCTCTCCAAAGGGGTAAGCACAACAAAGACAACACCTCAGACAAGCAAACAACATACGTCATACAATCGGGTACCTCCACCTGCAAACCTTAACCAAGATGACTATTGGACCAGACATCAGAAAAAGGTTTATCCTTTTGAAAAGGAATGGGTTACCGCATTGCTTCGACTATTGATGGAACATAACATGATAGAGCTACCTGAGATCAAGTCTCCTGATCAAGCCGGTCTCGGTACGCATGCAAGATACTGTGCTTATCATCGAAGGGTAAACCACCCACAAAAGAATGCTACATACTTAAAGATCTCATTGAGGCTCTGATCCAAAAGGGTTAGATCAAGCTCGAAGAACAAGAAAGCATTTGGGGCAGCAGAAGCGTCCCACGTAGTGACAGTTCAGGATGAAGATGAGGTACCCAGCATCATTCGACCCTTGTTTGCCATGATGCTTCAAGAAGGCCTCATCACGTCAAAACCAACAAGACAACCCAAGCACCGGACTCGAGGAGCTAAGGGTCTCTGGTGTCCATTTCATTAGATATCAGGGCATGACCTGAGCGAATGCGCTGGCTTCCACTAAGTATTAGCGAAGAAAGTGCAGAGAGGCCAAGAAGTTGGTGACATTCCAAATAGAGATCCCCAAATCTCTCCTCCACTAGTACAAGAGGACCCCTTGACTCAAGACCTGAGAAATGATTATTCGAACCCGCTTCTAGCCCTGTTTGAGGCGATGCTCCAACAAGGGCTCATCACTCCTAAGCCTGCGAGGCAGCCAAAACACCTCGCTCAGGGGACCAAGAATCACTGGTGCCCATACAATCATATATGAGGCCATGAGCTGCACAAATATTATAGGTTCGAAGCCGTGGTTGTGGAAAAAGTCCAGGCAGGTCACATTGCTTATGCTGAACACCCACAAGTTGATACTTCCACTTAGGAGAGTGTCCCAGTACAAGACTCCCATGATGAAGCCTTGAATCCCGCTGAACCCTCAATTTCCCAACCATCGAAGGCCCATCACGGGCGGAGCAAGCTTAAGTCTTTAAAGTGAGAAGCTATTTGTCAAGCTAAGGCTGTTCACAAACCTAGTGTAATAATCTTAAAATTTCAAAAAAAAAAAAATGAAGAAACTTTTAATCAGTGATGGTCCATATGAGCATGATGGTCCTTAGGGACCATCACTACTTTTAAAAGCTTTTACCTTCATTTGGTTTAAGCTTTGTTGCATTGTAGACGTGGTTTTTATGTGTTAAAGGCAGACATTTATACTACACCTCATACATGAAGTGGAGGCATTTTAATAGATTTAAATAGGGTGAAGGGTAAGGCGTCTCCTTACAGAACTCCACTCTCGCTCTCCCTCTTACAAACACAGTGAGCTCCTTTCTCTAGCCAAATTTTTATCGGAAGCTCCCTCTCAAATTATTTTAGGTAAGTGACTT
>NW_006498549.1:9424367-9437080 GCF_000471905.2 Amborella trichopoda | reverse complement strand
ATATTGTAGTTGTGCTTAAACTTTCTTTTGTTACTTTGTAAGAATTCACCATTATAAAATTGTTCTGTCAAGAGATGTATATATGTTTAGACCTTTATGTTAATATTAGTTATGAACAGAGTTTATATAATAATCCTAAAATATCAAAAAAAAAATAAAAAAAATTTAAAAAAAATTAAAAGGTGTTTTTAATTTTGATTCAATGCATGGTAGATATCTAAAATTGCTTTGTTTTGACTGTCACATCTCAAGAATATCAGTATTGTAAATTCTTGGGGTGTGACACCTAGCAAGACTGACCAAGCACCTCCAAAGGTGACTAGAAGAAGACGATTACCAAGGGCTGCTCACCGGAAGAACAAGGTTCCTCAACTACCGGTCGAGCTAGAATTCCTTGAGCCTCTTCCTCCCCTGCCGACTTTAAAAGACTTCATCCCGGTTTCCACCGACCTCATTCCTTCATCTCATCAAGAGGATACCCTTGAGTCATCTCTTACTCGGGGCACGTCCAATGAGGGTGACGACATTAAAAGCACTCCTCAATGGTCTAAGAAGGGGAAAGACCTAAAAGACTCATGCACACGTCCAATTCTAGTGATGACGTAAAAAGCTGCCCAGATCGGTCCTATGAGGGGAATGACCTTAAAAGTCCCTCACCTACTTACCCTTGTCCTTCTTCCTCTTATTCATCTTTTTCTTACCCTTCGTCTTCTATATCTCCTGCAGGTACATCCTTGAAATGTCTAGACTTTGAGGCTCTTGACAGAGAGCTCAAAGGAACCAATATAAGCAAGACGCATCGGAGACGGCTGAAAAAGACGTTAGCCCAGGCGGCTGGATTCTTAACAGTTGTTGATGCCTTGGCAGCTCGAGCTAAGTCAAAGCCATCATCTTCTATCGAGAAGCACATGAAGTCAAAGTCAAAAAAATCACAGTGGCCTCTTGTGCCCAACTTTGAGCAGAGACTGAGAGAAACAAGGGGGCAGAGCTTTTATTCTTAGGAAGCTTGCCACATGGTGCAAATCTCAAAAACTTCACCCAGCATGGGGCAAATGAGCCTAAGGTCGGGGAAAACGCTGTAACCTCCACCTCAGAAGCCTGGAATCCTAAAGTTCCCTGGTCCGCCACTTCTCCCTTACCCAAATTCTTCAAACAATTTACCCATCCTCCAACTTCCTGGGCTCCTTTCTCGCCCAAATACCTTTGACAATCCACCCATCCTTCAATTCCCTGGGATTCCGCTAGTCCCATATACCTAGCCATCTATTAAACCTCAACCTCAAACATCCAATCAGACTACCCAAACCAAGCTGGCCGCGCAATCTGGCCAGCCAGCAGCCCAAAACAAACCTTCTCCACCTAAAACTGCTCCTCAGCCTACCATACCACCCAAACCAGTGGCAGGACCAGAAGCACAGGAAGTTGACAAGGAAAAGGTGAAAAATGATATGATAGGACACCTAAGGAAGATTCCAGCCCTTCTCAGCATCTATGACGCCCTCATGTTCTCAAGGGATTACCGTATGACTCTGGTTCAGGCTCTTTCTAATCCAGAGGTGCACGAGATTGAGGTGGAACCCATTGAGGTGGACCCAACAATCTTGAGTAGATGTATGACAGTCACCTTCTCAGAGGATGATTTATAATTGGGAGAAAAATTTCTTAACCGCCCTCTCTTTGTGACTGGTAAGTTGCATGCCCCATCAACCGAATTATGTTGGATGGAGGGTCAGCAGTCAACCTTATCTCAAGAAGGATCCTCACTCTATTGGGATTAGGGTTTGAGGATCTTACTCCAACTCATATCATAGTCCAGGGGTTCAACCAGTTAGGAGAGATGCCGGCTGGCATGGTCCGCCTTCGTCTCAAGATCGGTGAATTAAATGATTATGCCCAATTTCATGTGATCGACACCAACACATCTTACAACATCCTTCTCGGCTGCCCATGGCTCCATGATCAGGAGGTGGTTCCATCCACATTGCATCAGTGCTTCAAGTATAGTCGAGATGGAAGAAAGTATATGGTCTATGCTGATAGAATTTCGTTTCCTGTAGCCGAAACTCACTATACTGATGTCAAGTACTACTTCACAAATTTGATGTCACCCCAAAAGTCAAATGATGGTGATCCGGAGTCTGTGGGGAAAACAATACCCTTGCCTCATGAAGATCGCAGATATTGGGAGAAGACTCATGGGCACGTTTAAAGAGGAAGAAAGACAAGTCAAAATTCTCCATCTAACTTCCATTCATCCCAGTTGGCTATCACCCTTTGCCTAGCCTATTCATCGCTGTGTGTGACAATCGCCTCACGCAACTCTTCACCTAGCATAACCACAATCGAGAGCAACTTACTGCCGTTCATGAAAGGATCGTCAAGTGAACAGCCACCGCCCCATGTGATCAAGGTCGTATGCGTCATGTCGTTGGCCATGCGTGACTGAGGCACTGATATGCACCGCATGAGGCTAGCGCCACTTGTGTCTCTAAAGCCCAGCACCGGTTGCGCTTCTTGAGGACTAATGCCGGCTGTGACTTAGAGGGCTAGCACCAACGGTGTTGAACAAAGGGGTAATGCCGACAGTGACCTTTCACCTCCCCGCAACCCTTTGTCTCCCCGCAACCCTTTGTCTCCCCAGTGATTGTGCACTTTCCCGAGACTCTTCGTTTTCCTGATAAGACTAGAATCCCTGGCAACCCTTCGTCTCCCTGTGACTGATCACTTTCCCTGCGACCTTCGGTTACCCACCGAGAAACCGTCTCCCGCTCGTTGGAAACCAACTGTATGCCTTTTCACTTTTTCCTGATTCCGAAAAACACTTCCGCTCACCGCTGCCACTCTCCCACTACTCCCCGGTGATGGAAAACCACCGGAAGTTCACGGAAATGTCTGGCGGCCCTCGCTTGCCTCTTTCCCCACCACTCTGGTGACTGAGAACCTCTACTAGAATACCTTTGCAACCCACCGATGTTCTCCCTCTTCACCTGAACCTTCTATTCCTCAGTGGAAACCTCGGCACTCCCCAGCAAACTCCTATGGACACCTTGCTGAAGCTGCTAAACTTGCCGAAATACCTGCGGGCTCGCTGGAAGTTCCCACCGGAAGTCTCTTCTCTCTCACTGTTTTACCTTCAGTAGAACAGTAAAAATGGGGGTTTTCCCCCTTATATAGAAGACGGTTCCCCAAGGTACCCCTCACAAAGCAAGAATACCAGACTGGTCCCTGAAGGCCACGCCATAATGGGTCGGACCGGGTCGGGCTCAAACTCGAGGCCCAAAACAGAGGCTTACTGCTAACTGCGCAACGTCGAGCATCAACCTTCAGATGGGCTAGACCGGGTTGGGCTCAGACCTGAGGCCCAAATAGAGGCTTATTGTCGCCTGTCACTAATGCTGCGTGCAACCAATGTTGAACACAGACTAACACCGGCTGTATCGCCGTGCATGACTAACGCCCATGCAACCAATGTTGCGCGTACTAGCGACATGCACATCCGTGCTACTGCTGCCTATGACCAGTCTCGTACATGCCAGTGCCGCTCGTGCTAGCGCTATGTGCGCTAATGACTATCACCGCCTATGTTGCTATTCTCCGTGGCTAGTGTCGCCATTTTTTGAACTTGATCATAATTGTGAGTATTCTACCATTATCCTTAGCGTAGTTGCATCAAAGCCGTAACTTCTGTCATCCCTAGTGGAGTTGCATTCAGGCCGTTCCACCTAGATCATGACTGGTCATCCCCAATGGAGTCAGGAGTAGGCCATTGTCCCTCATCCCCAGTAGGAAATACACCTGTATTACAGCCCATTGATCCCTAGCGGATTTAAGGTCATGCTTACCCCTTCAATCCCCTGTGGGTCAGTCTCGCACCAAGCTGTCTCATCCCTAGGAGGCCGGTTACCTTCCATGAGCCTATTCCCCATGGAGTTCCGTAGGGAGTCGTACTTGTCCCCTAATCCCTAGTGAAGTCGGCTCCCCACCTAAAAACCCCATGCTATCATTTTATCCCTAGGGAGTTAAATTACTATCCACATATCTATCTCCCATAAAGCTTCACCTACTGGGCGACCCACACTGGTCTATGATGCATGACCTTAACTTGCACAGCCTTGGTCCGTGATGCATGACCTTAAAGTGCACAACCTTGTTCTGAGCTGCATGATCTTAAACTGCACAGCCTTAGTCCATGCTGCATGACCTTAAACTGCACAGCCTTGGTCTAGATGCACGACCTTAAAACAACATGGTCCAAACTATACGACCTTAAACTGTAGCGACGGTCTAGTTGCATGACCTTAAACTGCATGGTCCTAGTTGTATGACTTTAAACTACATAACCACGCTCCAAACTATATGACCTTAAATTGTAGAGCACTTCATGGTCTCATGACGTTAAAAGGCTTAGCACCATAGTCCAAGCTATATGACCTTAAACTGTAGTGGAGGTCTAGTTTCACAACCTTAAACTGTATGGTCCTAGTTGCATGACTTTAAATTGCATAACTACAGTCTAAGCTATATGACCTTAAACCTTAGTGCACGTCCAAACTGCATGACATTAAAAGGCTTAGCACCATGCTCCAAACTATATGACCTTAAATTGTAGTGGAGGTCTAGTTGCATTACCTTAAACTGCATGGTCCTAGTCGCATGACCCTAAACTGCATGACCACTGTGAAAGCTATATGACCTTAAACCATAGTGTATGTTCTGGTCACACGACGTTAAACTGCTTTGTACAAGTCCTTGAGGCATGACCTTAAACACGCCCCCACACACGTGCACATGCCTTTTATGTGCATCTTCGCGCACTTCTTCCCTAACTGACCCGTCCATGTGCGCGCTTCACCTTCATCAAACTCCCCAGTAAATCCATCTTTCTCCATTACCATTTATCATTCCCCAATGAATCTCGCCCATGCTCACAAAACGACGAACCATCCTACCATCCATGCTTACCGTCAGCTAGTGGGTCACCATTTTTCACCCACCATTCATACATCATCCATCTTTCATAGGTAGTCTCATGTCATCTCCACAAAGTCAGTCAAAACACCCACCATACTCACTCTATGGTCTCAACAGACTGCCATCCATCTCTATTATGGTCCAACTGTATGACCTTAAATTGTAGTGCACCTCCTGGCCGCATGACGTTAAAAGACTTCGCACAGGTCCTGAAGGCATGATTCTAGATATGCCTTCACAAAAAAAGAGAATAACGGGCATGGTGTATACCTGAACAAGGGAACGTCATGAGTAAAAATGATGAACGGGCATGGTCATGAAACCATGAGTAAAAGAGTTTCGTAAATAAAAACCTGGGCACGGTGAAAACCTCAAACGAGCCATGAGTAAAAATGGAAAAATAAGGGTGGACATGGCTGAAAGGTCATGGGTAAAAGAGCCCTGAATAAAAGGAAGTTGGTAAAAACCGTCTATACGGTGCCGCTTCCCAAGTCCAAGTGAAAATCTGCAAAGGACGCTTGGATCAATAAACAGGTTGATGTAACACTCGCCTCAACAGGTGGCTTCAGCCCACATTCAAGAAAAAATCTCTGGTGTCACAATACCAGGATAAAAAAAAATACAAGCATCAAGCAAGATTTCGACAACCTGAGTCCATTTACAAAAAGGACTCGAAAGACAGAAGACTCACCAAGAAGGCAAGACAAGTCTCATGAGGAAGAACACTATTCCCACGAGGTCACAACCACCCTCCAAAATGCTAAAGTCGCCCCAAGAAGGCCAAAGTCAGCTAGAACTTGGACTTACTATGTAACGACATTGCTAGTAGGGGCTGGGGTTATACATACAGAGGTCACCTCGATAAACTGAGGTACCCTGTCCAACTGAGTACAATCTGGTGCACCACGCAGACAGACGCCAACCAAAGGCCCTTTAGCACACCATCCACCACCAACAACAAAACAAACACACTACAAAATGCTAAAGACACCCCAAGAAGGCCAAAGTTAGCTAGAACTTGGACTTGCTATGTAACGACACTGTCAGCAGGGGGCAGGGGTTATACCCATAGCTGGTCACCACGATAAACTGAGGTACCCTGCCCATCGAGTAGAATCCTAGTCTACCACCCTGAGGGGCGCCAACCAAAGGTCCTTCAGCAGACCATCCACAAACAAACCTAGACCAAAATGGGAAAAATGCCCTTCAGTGTGGCACTCAACCGCCAGACGGGCCTGATTCTAACCAACGAGGTCTATACCAAAATCCTCAGTTGTCAGAATCACAATTAGTCCCTTGAGGGTGAGGACATTGATAGGATCCTTCAAAAAAGTCTCTTCTCCCCATAAAGTCTCCACATATGGACTTGTACATTGCATACAAATGTCTGAGCATCCTAGTTACAACACTGCGTGAATCTCCTCGGCGTTCACGTGGTCCTGTGGCTAGGAAGAAAAAAGTAATAAAGCTGAAGGAAATTTTTTGAATGTTGTCCTTCTTACTTCTCTTAAAGCACAACATTCGGTAGGGCAAGCTGTTTGAAGATATTTTTCAACACCTTAGGTCCCCGATGTGGAATAAAGAGGAAGCCGGTCAATAAATCCTGACATATAGTCTCAACAGTGTCAAAATTGCCCCAGAACAAGTCAAAATGTTCTTAAGCACTTCAAAAGGCCACCTGCCAAGTTTCGTCGCAATCAAACATGTCTTAGGCAGTGCAGACAAAGAAACAATTTTGGAAAAAGCAGCCTCTAGCATCTTGAAACGGACCCTGTAACTAGAGCTCTATTTTCGGTGCGTCAAATTACTGTAGGACCACCGCAATTGGATCTAACACGATAAAAAACCCTTATGGCTTAATCGGCTATTCCATGACAACGTTATAGGTAAAATATCAAAAAAGGGTAGGCCGCACGCTATTCTCGTGTGGCCTCCTTGCACCAAATCACCATTAAAGGTGACTGTTTTTGTTGCCTTAGGCAGTGATTTTCGGGGTCCATATCTCATTCGTTTCGAATCGGACCGTGCCCAAATTTTATGAGCGCGTTCATCTCATCAAGATTAGCATTTTGATATGTGGCACGCCTCGTGACGACTCCTGAACAAGGAGAAAACCTAGAGATAAGTTATTGATTCGTGAAGAAAGTTGTAGGAAAATCAAGAGCAACCCCTCTCGCTCGAGTGGCCAAATCACAGTGCTCACATGTCAGATTGACATGAGAGCAGTTCCATTGCGTGCGTAAGGTCAAGGGCTACCATTGGTCCGAACCCTGTGCATGATGAACAGTCGGATTTCGCACACAAAGCCAATAAAGTGATTGTAAATTTTGGCTCCGGAATTTCAGATTCCGACCAAAACTCGAAAGTTGCAAAATCTTCGTCCGGACACGAAATTGAGCTGCATTTGTTGCCACATGATCGTGACGGCATGCTCAGTGTGATCCAGCAAAGTAATCATGAAGAAACATAAAAAAAGAAGCACACTATCGATCCAAAGTTTTCACGATTCATCTAAGTTTCAAGTCGCATGATCGTGGCTTAAACACACGATCCATGGCTTGAAGTTAGAATCAAATCGATCGCCATGCCGAGCCCTACAAGAAAACAATCATCTTTCAATCAAACGGGCACAAGAGAAACTTCGGATCATCTATGGAAGATCACTATCTTCTTGGGCAGCAGCAGGGACTGTTTTAGAATTCCATAAATTGTTAGGTAGGGGAAAACAATCATTTTGTACCCATTTTTAGAATTTATTTTAATTCAAAATAATTGTGATTATCATCAATTGAGATAGTTTTTGGGCATCCACTCATGTTTGGGCCCAATTCTATAAATACATGCTAATCCTAATTGTAAAGGGTTCTTGGCTGGCTTTTCCTAACTCTTCCTTGATTCCCCCTTAGACTTTCAATTGATCAATAAATTTCACATTTTTTCTTTGAGTTTGTGGGTCGTCTTGGAGAGAGAAAGAGGAGAAGGAAGAAAATGGTAGATACCCTTCGGTAAGGTAATTTTATCTCTCCCCCTCTCGTCTCTCTCTTTCTCTCCTCTCGTCTCTATCTCTTTCTCTCTCCTCCTCCTTTTTATCTCTCTTACTTCCTCTCTCTTTTCTCCTTCTTATTTTCTCGGCTTTTCTCTCTTCTTTTCTGTGAACACGCACGGTTGTGGCAGAGCCGTGCATATCATCTTCTTTCTTCTCTTTCTCTAACCTACACGGCAATGGCAGCATTGTGGGTGTCACATTCTCTCTCTTTCTTCTTCTTTTAGATCTTTCTCTCTGTTTCTCTCTGACTGAATGTGCATGGTGATGGCAGCGCCATGCATGAACGTCCCTCTCTCTTCTTTTATATCTCACACCCACGGTGGTGGCAACACCATGAGGTCTTTCTTCTCCATCTTCTTCTTTATCTTACACACACGGCGGTGGCAATGCCATGTGCATTTTCTTCTCTATCTTACACACATGAAGATGGCAATGTCGTGTGCGTTTTCTTTTCTCTCTTCTTCTCTATCTCACACACCCGGCAGTGTCAGCGTCGTGTGCATTTTCTTTTCTCTCTTCTTCTCTATCTCACACACACAATGATGGCAATGCCATGTAGGTTTTCTTCTCTCTCTTCTTCTCTGTCTCATACACATGGCGATGACAACGCCGTGTGCGTTTTCTTCTTACTCTTCTTCTTCCTCTTTTCCTTCTTCCTTTATGTTCTCTCTGCTCTATCTCTCTCTGTCTCTCTCTGTCAGAACTTGCACGGCGATGGCAACGTCGTGCACGAATCCCTTTCGTCTCCCTTCTCTCTCTGTTGTCTTTCTCTCTGTCTTTCTTTCCTCTACCATGCACGGCGATGGCAACGCCATGCACAAATCTATCTTTCTATTTTCTCCTCTCTTTGATAAACACGACGAAGGCAACGTCGTGTGTATTTGTTTCTTTCCTTTAGCATGCACGGCAGTGGCAACGCCGTTTACAAATCTCTCTTTCTATTTTCTTCTCTCTCTAACACACACGGTGGTGGCAACGCCGTGCGTGTTTCTTTCTCTCGTCTTTCCTTATTCTTCTTCTCTTTCCTAATCTCTTTCTCTCTCTTTCCTTCTTTCTCCTCCGGCTCTTTCCCAATTTCTCTCATCACTTTCCTTTGCCATCTCTTCTTTCCTTTTTTCTCTTTCTACTTTCCTTTCCTCCTCTTTCTTAAAATCCTCTTTTCTCTATCATGGATGGCGAAAGTCCATCACCGTCTGTGCTTTTCTCTCTCTTCTTTCTCTCTCTTCCTTTATCTCTCTTCTTTCTTACTCTTCATTTCTTTCTCTTCTTTTTCTCTTCTTTTCTCTCTCCTTTCCTCTCTTCTTCTCTCTCTACTTTTCTTATCCCATATCGTCCTCTTTCTTCTTCTTTTGCCTCTCTCATTTGACTAAGACACAAGTCTAGCATTATCCCGATAGTTTCGTTATCGAGCAGTATTGCCGTCGTGTAGGTCTAAGTTACTGTGCCCGTCTTGCTGCCACGTTGAACTAGTTGTTGTGCTAAGCTGGTCGGTGTTGGTGTTTTGTCGTCGAGTAGTATTGCCACCGTACCGGTCTGTGTTACCGTGCGCGTCTTGCTACCAAATTAGGTCAATCATCATGCCAATCTAGCCACCGTATTAGGCTAGTCACCCCATCAAATATCTCTTTTTTTTCTTCTTCTTCTCTCTTCTTCCTTCTCCAAACCCTCATCTCATCACTTCTTCTCATTTCTCCTTCGAATGTACACGCGTTGTGTACATTCACCCAAAGACAAGGTGGTGTCCTTCGGCCCACTTGGCTTATAAAATTAACCATGTGTGTGTGATTGCAGAAACAGGAGAATACATACCAAGGAAGGTGATTTTGAACCAGTTATAGAACTGAGAGGCTTTCTTCGTGATCTAAGAGGGCGCCCACGAGAGCCAACCCCAGTAAGTCCAAACCCACCTTAAATTCCTCTCTCATCGGTTGGTATACCTGAGTGAGGTTCCTGAGTGAGGTTCTTAAGAGAGCGATCTCAAAGTCTCGGGAACCCTCGAAACTCGAGACGCATACTGCCAGATCATCCAGATTTGAAGGGTGAGATCGAAGCACTTAACCAATGTGTTTTGTACATTCAAGAATTTTAAAGTCGAAGTTGAAAAATCTACAGGGCATCACATCAAAGTTCTTTGGAACGATAATGGTGGAGTGTTTGTATCAAAGGAGCTCGAAAGTTTTTGAAAGGTCGAGAGAATTACAAGGCATTACACAAATGACTATAATACTCAACAAAATGATGTGGCCGAGAGGATGCATCGCAATTTGATGGAGTGTGTGAGGTGCATGTTAAGCAATGCCGGCCTTAAAACAAGAATTATGGGCGAAAGTAGTATCAATGGCTTGTTATCATATCAACCAATCACCTTCAGTAGCATTGGGAAGCAAAACTCCTAATGAGCTATGGTATAAAACTCCTAGTGACTACTCCGATTTAAAATTTTTTGGTTGTGATGCCTATGCACCTATTCCAAGTTCTAAAGGAACAAGTTAAATCCAAGGCTAAAGAAGTGCATCTTTGTAGGTTATAACAAGGGTGTGAAGGGATATCAGTTATGGCATCCAAGTACCTAAAAAATATTCACTAGTCGGGATGTGCATTTTGATGAATCCAAGGTAGTGGTAAAAGGGATGATGACGAAGGACAATGGTCAAGAAGTGCTACAAGAGAGTCAAGAATTTGAAAGCAATCCTGAAATACTTCCACCAAGTGTAACTATGTCTTAAAAGAATATACTCATTGATCATGGTAAAGAACATGAAGAACTAGGAAGTCAAGATGAAGAACCACATGGCCATCATAATGAAGTTGTGACTTTGACACATCGATGCTCTATTAGAGAAACTCATGCACCAGAGTGGCACAAAGATTATGTAGATCCAAATACTTTGCACACTTTGATAGCTGAAAATGAAGAGCCAACATCATTATGTGAAGCCATTGATAACAATGGTACCAAGCATTAGAAAAGAGCTATGGAAGAAGAGATATTGGTCCTTCAAAGAAACAAGACTTGCATTTTAGTGGAGCTACATAAAGGTTGAAAGGTCTTTTGTTGTAAATGGATGTTCAAGATAAAGGGGCACTATGGCGTGCTTGCAAGATATAGGGCAAGATTGGTGGAAAAAGGTTTTTCACAAAAACAAGGCATTGACTTTGATGAAATTTTTGCACCGATAGTCAAGTTGGTTTCAATTCGCTTGGTGCTTGGGCTAGTTGTTATGCATGATTTAGAGCTTGAGCAAATGGATGTGAATAGAACTTTCTTGTATAGAGAACTTGAAGAGGAAGTGTAAATGCAACAACCAGAAGGCTTCATAGAGAAAGGCAAAGAAGGACTTGTATGCAAATTGAAGAAGTCTTTGTATGGGTTCATGCAAGCATCAAGACAATGATATAAAACATTTGATATGTTCATGATGAGATTTGGGTACACAAGAAGTAAGTCTGACCATTGCATCTATTTAAAGTTCTTTGTTGATGATACATACTTGATTTTAGTCTTATATGTAGAGGACATACTTTTGGTGTGCAAAGATAAGGCAAAAATTGATAAGCTCAAGACTTCTTTGAGCAAAAGATTTGAGATGAAGGATCTGTTGATTTGTCTTGTATTCAAAGATAAGTCTCGGTTTAAGTTTCCATATTTTGTTGGGATGTAAATCCTAAATTTTAGGAAATTAATATTGTTTGGAAATCTCTAAATTGGCAAGAGATATGAGCATAAAAATTTGCTCTTACGTGATTTCCCTAGGTTTCCTATTTATTTGGGTAGAGCCTATTGTTTATTATCTAAGATTGTAGATAAGTCTTACTTAGATTAAGATGAGGCTTTGAGTCCACATGGATAGGGATAAAGTTCTTTTTTGATAAAGTTAGGAAAGTTGAGATTGGTTTGACGTACTTGTCTTTGAGACTTTATTCTCTCTGTATGAAGATGCTTTTTTAGAGAGAGAAAACCTGTGTGGAAAAAGTAGGCCATACTTAGTGCACTTATGGGTTTGTCCTCTCTTACAAAGATATATTTTGGAGAGAGAAAGTGCATAAAGAAAAATAGAAAGAAATTTTGGTGGTTTTTGCAGAGAGAGAAAATTGTAGAGAAGAAGGCACTATAGGAGATTGCGTCTCTGGTTCTCTCAAGTAAGTTAATTTGTAATTTTGTTTCTTTGATTTAGTGAAAAACATCGATCGTCTTCACTCGTGAATGTAGTGACAATGTGATGAACCACATAAATCATGGTGTTCTTTTTCTATTATTTAGTTTCTGCTTTATTTTTGTTTGCTTGTTGCTTGTTTCTGTCATGTAATAATTGTAAAATTTCAAAAACAAGAAAAAAAGAAAAAAAAAAGAAGAAACTTTTAATAAGTGATGGTCCATATGAGCATGATGGTCCTTAGGGACCATCACTACTTTCAAACGCTTTTGGTTTAAGTTTTTGCTTCCTTGCCACCTTTAGTGGACGTGGGCTTTAAACGTTCAGGTGTAATATAATTGTTACACCTCATGTATGAGGTGTAATTTAATAAAATAATATAATAAGGTATCTTAAGAATTTAAATACGAGAGGCGAGGACTCCCACCCTAGAATATTTTTGAGATCTTTCTCTCTCTAGTCGAAAGGCAGTGAGCTCTTTCTCTCTTTAGCCGAATTTTTATTTGAAGCTCCCTCTCAAATATTTTAGGTAAGTGACTTCA
>NW_006498549.1:9401318-9415038 GCF_000471905.2 Amborella trichopoda | reverse complement strand
CTCCATTGTAAATTTGTCCTAAAAAGAGATGTATATATGTTTTGACTGTCACATCTCAGGAATACCAGTATTGTAAATTCTTGGGGCGTGACATGTCGATTCTTTTTCTCGTACTTTATTTGCCAACAATCAACCCATCGGGTTTAGAGCTTCCACGCAGAACAAGTGGCATCAAAGCCTTGGTTTTGGGTTGTCGGTATGGGAGTAAAGATTTCGAATGCAAAATTCAAGGTGGGTAAATTTGATGGCAAACACTATTTTTCAACAAGATTGATGAAGAAAATTATTTGGTAAAAGATGACGAATCCATAAAGCTATGCAATGTATGTTGGCATGGTGAGCAGATGATTTTGATATCGAGGTGGAGATTGTTGAATTTGGTGCTATCAAAAATCACCCACATAAGGAAATCTCATATTTTGTGGGATTGATTGATATTGATCCATATTATATGGGATTAAGATATTCCCATATTATGTGGGATTGAGATATTCCCGTATGTTGTGGAATTGAGAAATTCCCCTATTATGTGGGATTAAGATATTTCCATATGTTGTGGGATTGAGATATTCCCATATTATGTGGGATTGAGATTGATATTGATAATTTCATAAGGTAAATAGAAATCCAAAAAGGATTAGGAGTCTTGGATATATCTCTTGGACTTTTGAGAAATATGTGATATCTATAGGAAGTTTCCTATTTAGTATGGATTGTTAATCTTATATATATAAGATGAAAGTTGTTTACGATGAAAATCTGACTGATCTTCTGACGAAGATCTCTCAGATCTTGACACCTTAAACTGATGAAAATGCAGTGGTAGAGAAAATGAGACAAATCGAATTCAGATATGAGGCTAGATCTACTCGAAAAAGAGCAGATATGCTCTTAGATCTGTGGCAAAGCCAGCATGATACAGAGCATCAAAACACGATTTTTAAAGCAAATTAATAGATAAAAATAAATAAAACATATTCAAAACAGTAAAAGGAAGAAATGATACCAAACCGGGCCTGATGGCTCGGGACTCCCGAACCTTTGAGGGGTCGCCCGTATCAGAACCGGCGTCCTCTTTTCCTCTGTGATTCGAATGTTGACTAGAAGATCTGTGGTTGAAGAAGGGTTATTGTGCCCTGGATATGGTTTAGAACTAAGGTTGTTGTGCTCTAGGTCTAAGGTTTAGGATTTTCAGGCTTAGGGTTAAGGTTTTCTCAGCTTACTCTTTCCTAAGGTTTCATTTCTCTTCTAGACGTCCCTCAAACGGGCACGAAATAACATCTTATAGGGATCAAGAATTTGTTGGAAATGATAACTTTCCATAACCAACAGATCCCTATAAAAAAAAATTGTTTTTTAGGGTGCGGATCTAGGCAACATGCCTAGTGTCGCCCAAGTAAAATGGGCAAAAACCTCACAAAAGGTAGGAAAAACAACACGAGAAAGAAAATTTTCATTTTGGGCCAAAAAAGTATGTGCGGCACTAGCCGTGTCGTCCAAACAATTTTTTATTTTTTTTTAGAAAGTAGGATAAGAAAAGGTCCTTTTTTTTTCAAAAATTTTATGAGCGACACTAGTAGTGTCACCCGGGCGACACGGGTGGTGCCGCCCAGCCTGAGTACGGAATTGGGAGACACTAGGCGTGTTGCCCAAACCTCCGACCTCCAAAATCGAAGTTTATGGTTTTGGAAGGTTTTAGGGTTATCTAAATTCTCTGTTGGTCGAAGTGGATATCTCCAGGACTAGTTTTGGGTCGGATTTCTTGTTTTCTATAAAAATAATCTTCCTTCCCATTCTCCCTTCATCCTTTAAACTCATCTTTCTTCTTGCCATCTCCATCTTCTTCCTTCTTCATCATCTTCCCTCTGATCTTACTCGTTTTTCTTGCACTCATCCTTAGGCTTTTATGGCTCCTAAGAAGGACAACACGATCTCCAAGGCCAAGGGAAAGGTTTCTGAGCAGGCTGATAATGGGAGAGAAGAGGAGGCCTCCCCTCTTTTTCCTAGGGTTAGGCACGTCCTTGAAGGTCTGCCCTCCCATATCTTGTTGGGCCTTCGATCGGGTGAAGTTCCTCGACGTGCTAACGACTTTCCTATCCTCGGGCCCTAATTCAGGGAATGGTTTCTTTTTGCTCGCCAGTGGCCCGAGCTCATGGCATTTTTGGCTTCAGTTTCGATGATAGGCGTCTTGAACATCGCCTCTTGCCATGTGAAATTTCCGCTCCTCGAGGCTCTCACTGAGAGGTTCAAATATCAAATTCTTCCTTCCTATGGGCAAGACAACGTCAACTTTGGAGGAAATTGCCAGGGTTTCTGACTTGAGTTTGGTCGGGATTGCGTATCAATGCTCTACTACCACCGACGATCATTCCATCATGGGTGCGCGACTGTTGAGGGCTGCCTACTCCTCCTCACATGGTCAGTGGGTAGATATGGAGTTGCTGGTCTAGAATCGAGAGCGGTCTCGGGCCGCCTAATATATCCGTATTTTTCTTTTTGTGTTGCTGGGATCCATCCTTTTTTCAAGCGGTTGTAAGACGGTTCGAAGTTCCCGTATTCCTTTAGCCCATGCCTTTTGGGAGCGAGCGGGTTACACCATTGTTCTGACTGTGTTGGCGGACATTTACTGGGGTTGGTGACCGATTCATTGAGGGTAATATCCTGATTTTGCAGGTATATTTTCAAACTCAATTTTATTTTATTTTTCCCATGCAACTCAGTTTTTTTTTTGGTTTTGGCCCCTGGATCTCATATTTTTGCCACAAGAATTCACTGGAAAACGCCCAGCTCGATCCGGGAGGGTCTCAGTTGAGCGACACTGGTGGTGTCCTGAGCAACACTACTAGTGCGCTCACACAGGATGGGCGACACCACTAGTGTCGCCTACACAGGCTGGGCGACACCACTAGTGTCGGCCTGGTCAATCTGCCTCGGATGGCTCCGGGGTTCTGGGCTTCTGTTATGTGACTTGTTGGGATCATTTTGCCTCATATTTTCTACAAATTTGGGCCTATGAACACATTGCCATTGTCTGTCCTACTCTATCAACGACGGTCGTATCTGCTGCTTTGGGATTGACGTATGTCAATTATTATCTCTAGGTTTTGGACGAGTTGTTGTGCTTTGATTGGGTGATCAGGAGTCTTGAGAATATGCCCCTATTTCTGCCTGTTATGGGGCATTCATGTCATAATCTGGGGGGACAGTACTTCTCAAAGGGGTATTTCCCTCAAATGGTGCTTCGCCAGTTTCACAATACTCAACATTATACTTCTCTTGGGGAAGCGATCGATCGTTGTCCTGTCTTTCTGCTTCGACGACACTCTTCCACACTCCTTGTTAAAGCAGGTTTGTTATGGAAAAGGAAGAAGTCTTCTTCCCGTGAGGGGTTGATCAAGCAAGACAACCCCACGGCAACCTCCAACTATGATTCTTGGGGGGAACGTGCATGTCCTCTTCCCCTGTGTCCCAAGGCTTTGAGACTTCGTGATGAATCTTCTGCTCCTACTCACGATCTCGTGCCTGCTTGAGAAGATGACGCCTCTTGTTCAAATAAACGAATCAAATCCAATGAGGGCGTGTCTGATATCAGCTTAGAATAGGCTAAAGTCGAATTGGCTCGATGGGTGGTCTTTGTAGCGGAACTCAAGCAGAAGGATGTTGATCCGAAGCCAAAGACTGAATAGCCAAATATTTTCTTTTTCTTTATTTTTTTCTTGGCATGAATAAGTTGATATCATGATCACATTTAATTGTTCTTTTGTTTTATTGAAGTCCGTTGGGACAATAGAAATTTCAGTCATATGAGACCAGAGTTAATTGAGTTAGTGCATGTAATAAGCCCATTTTCAATGGATGAATAAAAGCGGAATTGTATTTCCCATTTTGATTGGTCCTTTGGGATTGTGGAATCCCTTCTACTTTTTTATTTTCGCCTTGTTGTAGCCCCTGTTGGGGGGTCTTCGTTCAACTTATACGTGTGCAATTGATTCATCAAAGTAGAGCGGGATGATCTCTTTGCACACACTTTTCAAACCGAATCTTTACACACTCAACCCCCTAGTTGTAGGATTTTTGTCTTGAATTTCCAACTATTGGGTCATCGAACACATATATGGGGATGAGCTTGCCTCATTTCGCCTCAGGGGATCCAGTCGAGAGAAAAATGCTCCCAGACGAGCCAATATCGTCATTGGCTAGGTTCACCCATCTCTGATATGTGATAGTTGGTAGTTATACTAATACAACTATGGAGTGCCTGACTAGTTTCAAGGCATAGGAAGTTGGCTTCGAGAACAAGGCCAGGTTGACTAACAGTTTAATCTCTTGTAGTGATGGCGGAAGTCCTTTCTAAAAGGGTTTTATTTTTTAAAATGGTTAACTTAAAAGTCAATTTGAAAAGCATTTTCAAGAGGGACGGACCTTACAATTTTGCCACCTGTGGAGCTTTTGGTGGTCATTTTCTTTATTATGTTATACCCAAATGATGAAAGGATTTCCTCGTGGATAGTGAGAACTCGAAAGTCTCAAAGTTGTCTTTTTACCTTTGGAGCTTTCATATTGTGCTTCGCTGGTCCATGAAGAGTTCTCTGGATTCTTGTCGGGCTTCCATCTTGGAGAAGTCTTGACGTTCTTCCAGGGTTCATCGAAGTCACTTCGATTTTCCATTCATGTCACCTTCTACATCTTCCTGAGTTGGTTTTGCTGGGAGCCTACAGGGTTTAGAAGTCTTCATCCTCAGGGTCTGCTTGTGCAGTATTGTTGAACTT
Source organism: Amborella trichopoda (assembly GCF_000471905.2). The sequence continues at coordinate 9,410,269 of NW_006498549.1, read as the reverse complement.
GCAAGTACTTGTTTGTACTTGAGTGTTTTAAATCAGATGCTCCTTTTTGGAGATTTTTTTTTTTTTCTTCTGTTTTTTTTTTTTTTTTTTTACCCGTGGTGCTTCTTTAGGTTTTCACCTCATCCATTTTTTGTTTTTATTTTTTCACTTTTTCTTTGTGATGCCTTTTAAGGTTTTCACCATACTTTTGAGCCCGTTACGGGTAGTATTTTCTGAGTAACTTCACATTAATGGGTCGTTGAGTTTGTACCCCTTCTGATTTTTTATCTTGTAAGAATTGCCTGCATGCACTCAGGTAACCACAAATGGCCCCTCCCAATTAGGCTTGAACTTGCCTATAGGGTGTGAATTTGCAGGAGTGTGGAAGATTTTCTTGAGTACTATATCTCCTTCTCTTAATTGTCGAGGAACAACTTTTCTTTGGTATGCCCTCTCGACTCTACACTTGTAAGCAATGATATTATGTGTTGCTCATAGTCGTCTTTCATCCAAAGTAACGAGGGCAGCGATTCGTGCTTTGATCTTTTGTTTCTCATCAAAAATTTTATGAATAAGCACTCGGAGAGATGGTATCTCAACTTTAAGGGATAGCATTGCTTCCATACCATACACTAATGAGCATGGGGTCATGCTAATAGGAGTCTTCTCAGTTGTCCGGTAGGCCCATAGCACGTCATTTAGCTTTTCGTGCTAATCTTGGCCGCCTTCTATTATTTTGTCTATAACCTTGAGAAGTCCTTTGTTCGTGACCTCTGCTTATCCGTTTCCTTAAGGGTAGTAAGGTGTGGAGAATTTTTACGTTATCCCAAACTTTTTACATACCTTAGTGATCCTTTGATTTTTGAAGTTGGATCCGTTGTCAGTAATGATTGACTCAGGAACACCAAATCTGAATACAATGTTGTTCTTTATGAAACAGGCGACATGTTGTCCCTCAATTTTGACAAATGATGCGGTCTCTACTGATTTTGTGAAGTACTCTGTAGCCGTTAATATAAAACGGTGGCCGGTTGAAGCTTTCGGTGAGATCATTCCAATGATATCAAGACCGCACATGGCAAAGGGCCATACGGGCGGTGTTGAGTTGAGTGGTACGGACGATGCACATATGAGGTCTCCATAAAGTTGACATTTGGGACACCTCTTAACGAATTTCGAACAATCTTCAGCTATCGTGGTCCAGTAATAACCTTGGTGCCTAATTTTCTGAGCTAAGGTGGCTGCCCCAGAATGACCTCCTTCATTATGTAACTCTATCAGTACTTGGTCGATTTTTGGCTGATCGAGACACCGTAGAATGATGCCATCGAATGATTTCTTGAATAGGAGATCATTTCTTACCAATAATCCCATAGAAAACCTTCGAAGGGCTTCTTTATCCTTTTTGGTGGCCCCTTTAGGGTATAACTCATCTGTCAGCAGGGACAGAACATCGGGAAACCATGGTTTTGCTTTAACTAGCACATCTGAAACCACGAGAGACACTTCCCCATCATTATCATTTTCTTGTTCTATTTCTTCTTCAATCATTTGCGGGGAAGGGTCATGTTTGTTCCTGATATAGAATGGTAGTGTGGTGATTTCTGAAGGAATATCAACCATTGAAGCAAGGGTCACAAGGGTGTCAACGAACCGATTATTTTCCCTAGTTACATGCTGAAAGGTGATTTTATTAAAATATTAGATCATCTTTTCCACATTTTCTTGATAGGGTTTGAGCTTTTCTTCTTTCACTTTCCAAATCCCTTAAACTTTGTTTATGACGAGTAAGGAGTCACCAATCACTAGTATTTGTTGGATTTTCATTCCCATGGCATTCTCGAGCCTGACTATCAAGGCTTCATATTCAGCAACGTTACTGATGCATGGGAAATTCAATCTGATGGCTACTAGCATTAGAATCTTCTCGGGTGAGCATAATATGATACCTACACCTAACCCATATTCATTCCTTACACCGTTGAAGTATAGCTCCCAAATTGAGTCCTCAATTGTAAAGATGTTCTCATCAGGGAGATCCATGTTGAAGGGAGTATTATTTGGTAGTGCGTATGTAGCTAAGTGGTCAGCAATGACTTATCCTTTGATCGATTTTCAGTAACATATTCGATCTCGAACTCGCTCAATAGCATTCTCCACTTCGTCAAACGTCTGTTAAGGACTGGTCTCTCCAATAGGTACTTGAGTGAGTTTATTTTTTAGATGAGTTTGACTATGTGAGATAAGACATAGTGTCTTAATTTCTGTATAGAACACACAAGTGTTAAGCAATGCTTCTCCACATCTGTGTATCTTGTCTCATAGTTGACCATCGTTTTACTGATATAGTATATCGTTTGTTCTTTTCCATGGTCATCGTATTGTTCGAGCATTGCCCCCATGGTCTTGTCTTTCATAGATATGTATAAGAATATGTGTTTTTCTGGACTAGGTGGACTAAGGACGGGACGTTTGGTGAGGTACCCCTTGATTTGGTCGAATGCTTCTTGGCATTCATTGTCCCATATGAATGGGGTATCCTTCTTAAGGGCCTTATTGAACGGCGCGCACTTGTCAGCCAATTGTAAAATAAAACGCCTTATGACTTGTATGCGACCTTGAAGCCCACAAATTTTTCTGATGTTTCGAGGAGGGGGCATTTCAATGATGGCTTGTATTTTGGATGGGTCCACCTCAATGCCTCTTTGGCTTACTATAAAGCCTAGTAATTTGCCGGATTCAACTCTAAAAGCACATTTCTGTGGATTGAGTTTGAGTTGATGTTTTCGGAGTCTTTCAAAAATGGTTCTCAGGTTGGTGAGATGATCTAACCTGGTCTTCGACTTGACCAGAATGTCGTCGACATAGTCTTCCATGATGATGTGCATTAAATCGTGGAAGATGCTAGTCATGGCCCAACTGATAAGTTGCCCCTGCAGTTTTTAGGCCATAGGGCATGACACAGTAGCAGTAAGTTCCCCATTGAGTTATGAATGAAGTCTTGGTTTGGTCTTGTTCTACCATGAGGATCTAATTGTAGCCTGAGAAGCCATCCATGAATGACAACATCTCATGCCCCACAGTGTTGTCGACCAGGGCATCTATATTTGGTAATGGAAAATTGTCCTTTGGGCATGCCTCGTTGAGGTCTTGGTAGTCGACACACACTAGGATCCTCTCGTCTTTCTTGGGCACGACCACTATGTTGGCCAGCCATTCTGAGTAATTGACAGGGGTAATGAATTTTACCTTGAGCAGTTTATTGATTTCTTCTTTAATTTTAAGCTCAAGGTGGGTCTTTTGACGTCATAGTTTCTACCTTACAGGCTTTGCTCCTTCACTGAATATTAGGTGATGTTGCACCAATGTGAGATCTAGCCCTGACATATCATCATATGACTAGGAAAAGACATTGCGATATTCCTTGAGGAAGGAAATCATATTTTCCCTCTCCTCTGAAGATAGGGAGGTTCCAATCTTGGTTAACCTTGGGTTCCGAGGTTTACGTCGATCATCTCTTCGATGATGGTCGTTGGGTCACCATCGAACATTTTCTTGAATTGCTCAACATGGGAAGTGCGTTCCTCAGGTTGAGGGATTTCTTCAGACTCTTGGCTCTCTTGATCTTCGTTTTGGTCGTCCAATTCGTCGTCTTGAGTATTGTGCATCGTTATTGGGCTATCCTGAGTGTTCGCTGTTTTTTAAAAATTCTTTTTCATTATTATCAATTTTATCATGTTTTGAATTTTCAGTAGTTTTTGAAAAAACACAAGAGGTGTCCCTTATAGGACTCACAAGAGAAATGTTGGAGACTGGACACGCAGGGTGGTTGGATGGCTACCCTGCGCCTATCCATTTTTTGACACCGGGACTTGAAGGTGCCGTTGGTATGTTTTCAGTGATTCTTGAGATAGAGGAGTGATCGACCAATTCCGTTCCTGGGTTTGTATCGGTGGATGATGCTTAACTGGGTTAGAGCCGATTGTGCATACCTTCAAATCCAGGTCAGCAAAAAGGTCTTCAATTCCTAGTTCTTGTGTGTGTTGAGATGTGGAAGAAGAATTACTGCCCGTTGGGGATTCAAGGATCACCTTTGATCGTTTTGAAGGATGGGCATCGATAGAATCAAGGCCTTGAATGCCTCCAGATACAAAGTCCGGATAGCTTGAAGGCTTCATCCGGCTTGAAATAGGGTGAGAGAACACTCGAGACCTCTTCGATCCCCGTTTTCAATTTTAGCTTAGAGTGATTCAGAAATTGCCTCCGTTACGCCTTGCCCTTGACTCCCCAAGCCTTCGCCTAGTTGGACGCGTTGGGAGAAGAGCATGTGCCAAGCTTCGAGGGACCCGAAACCGTATCGATGTTGACATTGGATGACGTCTTCCATCGATGCAGAAGTTTGCAAAATTTGAGGAACAGGGTCGCCGACCTCTAGGCGTAAGGTTGCACAATCGGCTTGCTTGAAGGAAGCGAGTGGGATTTCTCCAAGCTCAAACCCTACGACTCACTTCCCGTTATGTATACTAGGATTGAGAAAGGCAGAGGGTTCAACACATACCTTTGTGACGCTATTTTTAGTCTGAAATTTGAGGCATTGATGGAGTGTAGAGGCGACCATGAGGTTTTCATGCAGCCACGGTCTTCCTAGTAGCATGTTGAATGAAGGTTTTATGTCTAAGACATAAAACTTTATCACTTGGACGGTAGGGCCTATCTTGAGTGTGAGAGGTAGTATGCCTTTAGCTTGTTGCTTGGTCTTATCATATGCAGTGATAGTTAGTTGACATGGCTCGAAGTTATTCGAACTTTTTCCTATCTACTTCACTGTTTTCATAGGGCATATGTTTAAGGATGCCCCATTATCAACAAGCACTCTCCGTATCTCATATCCTTGCATGAAAATGGTGATGTGCTGAGGTTGGATATGAAAGCGGTTGAAGCTGGTCGGGATGTCATCGTCCGTGAACACGATTGACGTTGGTGCCATCAGTTGGTTGATAATCCGTCACAACTCATTTGGCTGTGTGTTGCTCGGGATATGTGTCTTGGTGAGGACCTTTTCGATCTGAGCTCTGTGTGTTAGTGAATTGGTAAGCAGCTCCAAGATGGAGATTTGGGCCTGGATATTCTCGAGATGAGTCGGTAGATCGTAGGTGGTTGCGGATCCTTGAATTTCTTTATTCGGTTTGTGATATGTGACCCCTACTGGTTGTTTGGCTTTTGAGGTGTTTCTCATTCTTTCATCGAGGGTATCGGCCATCAATTGAATGGGTTTGAAAACTCGGCCTCTGCAGGTTAGGGAATCAACCTCGCTAGCCTGATGCTCCATAGGGTCAGCCCTAGCGAGAGGAATGGGAGACTTTGGGGTGTTGGTCCCTTGCTTGAAAGATTACATCTTTTCGTTGATCCTGACCATAACAATCTCTAGTGTGTCATCTTCGTCATATCGGTCCCATTTGGGAAGGTTATCGAGGTTTGGAGGTGAAGGGCTTCCTCTTAGAAGGCTCAAACCATCTTCTTCGGGCTCTTGAAAGTGATGATCACAAGCAAATATGAATTGACTGAGATCATCTTCGTTATCTCCACTCTCAATTAGGGAGAGGATTTGTGAAGATACCCATCTTTTGATTAGGTTCTTCGACAGGTTGATTTCTAGGTGCGACAATGATGTCCCCCTCATTGATTAACCCTTGAATCACCCGTTTCAAATGCAAGCAGTTTTGAGTATCATGAGCATGGTTTTGATGCCATATGCACCACCTGCTCTTATCCATAACTTGAAATGGTGGTTCAGATGGTGGCGGGAGATAAACCATATTTCTAGCCAGGAGTAATTCCAGCACCTTTTCTAATGGATCTTTGAGAGGGGTGAAATTATCCTCTCGCCTTTGGTTATACTTTTGAGCGTTGGCTCTAGGCTGACCCCTTCGGTTTTGGTTTTGATTTTTACATTGAGCAGCTGAACCTCTAGCCGGTCTATTAACGACAATCTCATTAACTTAACCAGAAGTATTCCCCTTGTTATTGTTTTTATTCTTATTTTAGGGATTTGTTATCGGTTTATTATCGGGCCTGGTGCTGAGGGGTGTCCCTCTGGCCCTTTCATGTCACGCCACCTGCTCAATCATGGAGTCGAAGAAGTGGGAGATCAGACCTTGGCTGAAGAAGGTCTTGTATTCAGGAGTGGCATTCTCTAAGACTATGGAAATCTTGGCTAGGTCCGTAAGTGGACATTCTATGAACAGCATTGCTGCCTCGCAAAATTGGCTGATGAAATCCTCGAAGGATTCTCTTGGGTTTTGTTTTCTTGCACGGAGCTCGCCCAGGGAGAGAGGTCTGGGTGTCGACCCTCGGTAGTGAGAGACGAATAGATTGAATATTTCGTCTGGAGTGATGTATGATCGAGCGGACATTATTCTCCGATGCCAGTTCAAAGCCTCGCCGGTCAATGTTTGTGAAAATATAGTCTTCAAATGGTTAGGTCTGTCTCTCAAAGCTCGAACGGAGAGGAGGTACGCGTTGATGTGAGTATATGGATCACTCTTCCCATTGAACTTCTTTCTAAATTCTAGGATAACAAATCCTCGGGGAAGGTCTTCCATGCCTCAAAGGGTCCGATTAAGTAGGGGGACCGATTGAAGAATCGGCTAACTCGGTTGTGCTAGGGGTTGACTTATGCCATTGAGTTGGTTTGTGATCGACCTGTAAGCTGGGTCATGAATGGTGTAACCTAGGTCAACTAGACTTTTAAGGGCAACGTGGACGCCTATCTCTCCTAAGGGTTGGTCTAGATTGACACCTCTGCTTCGTACAATGTTCAAGACATCATGAACTGTACTATGGTGACTTGAGGTGGGGTTGGATCCTCTAGACCTAGTTGGTCTTGGTTTTGAGGTTGTTGTGCCTTAGGGTTATCTTGGTTTGAGTTATGGGAATTGGTGTTTGATACTGCATGAACATCTTCCCTCACTCGGATTCTACTTTGGTCGTCTAAAGGCCCTTGCAGGATGACTATTCAAAGTCTTTTGGGCTGAACTAGCTTTTCAGACCACAAAAATCTTAGGATTAGGAGTGAACCCTTGGGACTCTACCTCTAATTGAAGACCTGGGTGTTGGATAATGGATTGACCTGAGTTCTATCGTTAATCTCAAGGATCGCGGCATATTGGTCCCTAAGTTTGGGAAGGTTGAGCAGCCGTGGAGTGATCATCACAGTTGCCTTGAGTGACTGACATGGTGATTGCTTTTGGTGGGGTTCTAGAATCTAAACTTAAGTAAGAGCTAGGCTCGACGACTTAAGGCAGACAGAGCTTGACTCTAGGGGTAAAACCTTAACTAAGACTTGGGCTAAGACTAGACTGGAACCTAGACTTGCTAAACTCAATGGGTTTTGGTTTAGACCTTGAACTAGGGTAAGCCTAGTCTAGCTCTAGAGGCGACTCTATGCTTAGACCTATGCTAGAACCTAGACTAAGATTTAGACTAGATGGGTACGAGTCTTGGCATGGACCAAGAGTGGGTCTAGGTTCGGACCTGGGTTTGAGCCTGGTTCGGACCTCGATGGAGCTGGGTGCAAGCCTGAGCTTGGACCAAGAGAGTTTTGAAACTCAGACCGGGTGTGGACCCGGATTGGATCAAGGTTGGTTTAGGCATGAGCCCTTGGCTCAGACCAAAAGGGGGCCTAGGTTTGGACCTAGGTGTGAACCTAGTTCGGACCTAGACCAAGCTGGGTATAAGCCTGAACTTGGACCCAGAGAGTTTTGATGATTAAACCAGGTGTGGACCTGGGCTGAATCAAAGATGAACTAGGAATGAGCCTTCGACACTGACCAAGAGGGGGCCTAAGTTCAGACCAAGGCGAAACCTAGTTTGACCTAGGCTAAGCTGGGTGCAAGCTTGAACTTAGACCTAGAGGGTTCAGCTTGAATCAAAAAGGGGGTCCGGAGTGAGATCTAGGATTAACCAACAGAAATAAGCAAGCACAACACATGAAAACATTTGACTTAGATTTATAGATAGGCTTGGCTTGAGAGTGGGTTCCTAACTATTGAAATGCGGCTAAGCTGATATAGGTCCCCACATCGGTCCTGGCCTCCTGTTATAGGATGTTCACCAGGTTCTACTATACACGGAGTTGCTTTGAGGTAAAGGATTATGCAGAGGTGCTCACAGTTAAAGTTACGCGAATCCCAACCGCCTCGACTCTCAAAGCTAGGTTCCCCTCATGCCGTTAACGCGTATTTTGGGGCTTTTCAAAATATTTGTTTGCTGGTTTTCTGGGCATTCCCAGTCCGGTGTGTGCTGGAGTGTGCAAAGAAACACGCAAGCAAACAAAAAGTGGTAAGCAGGCAGGCACACAATGCAATTAAGAAATAAAGCATAGCAGCAGTCGTGCCTAGTGATGTGTGCTTCGAGGCGAAGCTCGCTCGAAGCACAATATAAATGGAGGGGTAGGCAATCCCTAAGAAAGGACAGTCAAAACAGTGAGACCATGCACAGTTCGTGCTAAGTCGAGCGCGACCTGAGTCGAGGATGACTCGAACGGGACATGGTTCAGGGACGGTGCAAGCAACCCTCAATGTATTTTATTTTTTATTCTTTTTATCTTTTTAAATTTGATGAAACATAGTTAAACTAAGCATGGTGAAATGGAAAACGTGATTTTAATCAAAATTAATAAACTAAAATAAAATCAGAAAGCCAGTAACATAACAGACCTATCTGAAGCAAAATATTTTTTTAATATTTTTAAAAAATTTATTTTAAGCAAAAAATTGGTCAACAACGATCCAAAAGTATTTGGAAGACTTGTGGGTCCAAAATTTTTTCTGGGACACTTGTAGTTGGGCGACACGGGTGGTGTCGCCCGAGTGGCATTACTAGTGTCGCCCAAAAAAAATAAAAAATAATATAAAAAATAAAAAAATAAAAAATAAAAATAAATAAATAAATAAATAAATAAATAAATAAAT
>NW_006498549.1:9388586-9400780 GCF_000471905.2 Amborella trichopoda | reverse complement strand
CTTGTCTATCTTAATGAAATAAGGCTACAATAATATTGCAGAAGCAGATAAAATGATATTTATGATGAAATAAATTGAAACATAATAAAGCAGAACAGTGCAAATAGAACATACATGTATCAAGTAAAATAGTTTTTTGGTATTTTTAAAAATTTTATTGTAATATAAAAAAAAATTTAGTGTTCACAAGAGAGCTCATATAACAGATCTACAAAGTTTAATAAGATTCTAAAACTTCTAAATTTGGGCGACACGGGGAGTGTTGCCCTAGACTTGGGCTGCATTGGTGGTGTCGCCCGGGCAACACTGTTAAGTCGCCTAGAAAAACAGTGTTTGCAACACCGAAACCCTGGATCCTGGTCACAACCAACTTTTGGGACCTTTCGTGACTGAAATAAGTGAAAATTAGTGAATAAAAATTGTATTTCGGTGCTTGGATAAAACTCGAAATGCCCCACAGTGGGCACCAAACTGTTTATGATGAAAATCTGACAGATCTTTTGACGTAGATCTCTCGGATCTTGACCCCTTAAACTGATAAAAATGTAGTAGTAGAGAAAATGGGACAAATCAAATTCAGATTTGAGGCCAGATCTACTCGAAAAAGAGCATATTTGCTCTCAGATCTGTGGCAGAGCCAACATAATCCAGAGCATCAAAACATTATTTTTAAAGAAAATTAATAGATCAAAATAAATAAAATAGAATCAAAATAGCAAAAAAAGAAGAAATAAAGAGGAAGAAACAGTACCAAACCGGGCCAGATGGCCCGAGACTCCTTAGCCTTTGAGGGCTCGCCCGTATCAGAACCAACGTCCTCTTTGCCTCTCTAATTCGAATGTTTACCAGAAGATCTATGGTTGAAGAAGGGTTGTTGTGCCCTGGAGATGGTTTAGATCTAGGGTTGTTGTGCCCTAAGTTTAAGGTTCAGGCTTAGGGTTAGGGTTTTCTCAGCTAACTCTTTCATAGGGTTTCAATTCTCTTCTAGTCGTCTCTAAAATGGAAATGAAAAGACATCTTATAGGGATAAAGGATCTGTTGAAAAGGATAACTTTCCATAACCAACAGATCCCTATAAAAAAAATCATTTTTTGGGGTATGGATCTGGACGACACGGCTGGTGTCCCCCAAGTAAAATGGGTAAAAACCTCACAAAATGTAGGAAAAATAGCACGGGAAATAAAATTTCCATTTTGGGCAAAAAAAGTATGGGCGACACCAGGTGTGTCGCCCAAGTCAAACTTTGTCCAAATTGATAGTTTTCATTTCTGGAGTGTTCCTCAGCCTCTTGTGAAGCTCTCAGAGAAAATTCGGGTCAAAAAGGATTTTTTTTTACTATTTTTAATGATTTTTTGGTAAAAACAGATGTCTGCAGGATTCTAAGTCAAAACAGCGTTTCTATAGGGTTCTGGGTAGGCAGATTGGTTCTGGGTCACAGGGTAGGCTGTGTGAACTATGGATTTTGGGTTTACTAGATCAGTGTAGTCCTAAGGGTTCAGAAAACCATAGAATTTTCCAAATTTAAAATAGGGTGTCTACAAAAGTACAGATAATTTGTATGCCCAATTTGGGTCACCATATGGGATTGTTGGTTCCACTAGAGAAAGGGAGGTAGAGCCTTATGTACATGAGATGCGATTTGCTCTTAGAGAAGAGGGCTTCCCTTAGACAGAAACATTGTAATGGTGCCTCTTTTGGACTCCCAAAGATTGAGAGGCTTGCTTCTCTACCTCTTTTGGATTCCTGGAGATTGAGAGGCTTGCTTCTTGTAGAGAAGTGGTTCTCATAGAGATTTTGGGTTGTTTTCCTTTTTAGTGAGATAAAGTCCAGTTTGCTCTGTAATTCCTCTTTCTAGGTTTATGGAATAGAGATGAGAGATCGGCTGGGAGAGTATGTTTAAAAAGGTTTGCTTGACTTATGTTTTTGTCGAGGTTTGTTCCAAAATCTTTGATATAACTTTCATTGGTATAGTAGATTCATGTTTGTCGTGCCCATGGATGTAGCCCTTTTGGGGTGAACCAGGTAAATCTTTGTGTTCTTGTTATATGTGTTTCATGCTTTATTTCTCATACTTTATTTGCCAAATATTAACCCATCGGGTTTAAAGCTTTTGCACACACAACAAGTGGCATCAGAGCCCTGTTTGGGAGAGCATGTTTAAAAGGGTTTGCTCGACTTGTATTTTTTCGTCAAGGTTTGTTCTAAAATCTTTGATGTAACTTTCATTAATATAGTGGATTTCTATTTATCGTGCTCGTGGATGTAGCCTTTTGGGGTAAACCACGTAAATGTTCTTGTTGTATGTGTTTTATGTGCCAAATATTAATGTATCGGGTTTAAAGCTTCTGCTTGCACAACAAGTGGTATCAAAGTGTCATTTGGGAGAGCATGTTTAAAAGGGTTTGCTCGACTTGTGTTTTTTTGTCAATGTTTGTTCCAAAATATTTGATGTAACTTTTATTAGTATAGTGGATTTCTATTTGCTGTGCCCGTAGATGTAGCCCTTTTGGGGTAAACCATGTAAATCTTTGTGTTCTTGTTGTATGTGTTTCATGCTTTATTTCTCATACTATATTTTCCAAATATTAACCTATGCTGAAGTGTACTCTCGACTATTATTAGTCCTTAAGCACTTGACCTTCTTTTCAGTCTATATTTCGACCATTGCTTTTCAATGCTTGAATGTGTTAAATACATTTGCCTTTTTCTTCAATGTGTAAATCCACACCTTCTTGGAGGAATCATCTATGAAGGAAATAAAATATAGAGATCCACCTTTTGAGATAAACGATGCAGGGCCCCAAATATCTGAATGAATATAGTCAAGAATACCTTTTGTGGTATGTTCTGATGTGCGAAATTATACTCTACATTGCTTATCATAAACATAATGCTAACAGAAATCCAACTTGCACTTCTTCATAGATCAATTTGCATTTACTAAATTTCGCCAAACCTTTCTCACCCATGTGGCCCAATCGCATATGCCACAATTGAGTCAAGTCAGAATCACCATCATCAGATACGAAAATTGATGCTCTATTTGTGATAGTATTCCCAAGCAATACATATAAATTCGATTTGATATTTTTGCCTTTCATCACAACCAAAGCACCTTTAAGAATCTTTAGAACTCCACCTTCTCTAACAAATTTGCAACCATTGGAGTCTAAGATACCAATAGAAATAAGATTTAGGTTCAGCAAAGAAAATTTTGGGCATGGAGATTCATAGATATCAAAAGTTTGGTAAATTGTGGCTATCTTAGAAGGAGTACATTGAGAAGGTCATCGCTAGATTCGGGATGGAAAATCCAAAACCCGTGGGTACTCCTCTTGCTGCACATTTCATATTGTTAGCAGCATTATCTCCAAGTTCAGATGCTGAAAAGGAATACATGTCACGTGTTTCCTATGCGAGTGCAGTTCAATGGTTTTGTACTCATCCAGATATTTCTCATGTTGTTAGTATTGTTAGCAATTATATGACTAATCCATGAAAGAAGCATTGGCATGTGGTAAAATGGATTTTGCATTACGTAAAGGGGACATCAGATGGGGGTCTGATATTTGATAAAGATAACAAGTTTGGTGACAAGGTTGTTGGTTATGTAGATGCTGACTTTGCAAGTGATTTGGATTGTAGGAGATCTACTACAAGTTATTTGTTTACACTTGCAGGTGATACAAACTGTTGCTGCCTTGTCTATGATTGAAGTAGAATACATGGTTGTTATTGAGGTAGTAAAAGAAGTCATTCGGCTTAAAGGGCTTGTAAGGAATTTGGGCTTACGACAGAATGTGACTGTTATTTATTGTGACAGTCAGAGTGCAATACATTTGGAGAAGAGCCATGTATATCATGCAAGGATTGATGTCAGATACCATTTTATTTGTGAGATTAAAGCTAAAGGTGATATCTTTGAGTTTGGAACTCTGAACAGACTGCTGGTGATAATTATTGAAGATTAATACTAAGAAAAATGCTGCAGATATGTTGACAAAATCGGTTTCATTACAAAAGTTCAAGCTATACTGGGACTTGACTAATGTGTTGCCCAAGTGAGCGCCTGTGGAGGCGCGTGTGAAGAAGATGTTCGATATGAATATCTTTTGGAATTCAAGCTAAGGCGGAGATTTGCTGATTTGTCTTGCATTCCAAGATAAGTCTCGGTTTAGGTTTCCATATTTTGTTGGGATGTGAATTTTAAATTTTAAGTAACTAATATTTTTTTTATATCACTAAGTTGGCAAGATATAGGGGCATAAAGATTTTGCCCTTACGTGATCTCTCTAGGTGTCCTATTTATTTAGGTAGAGCCTATTGTTTATTATCTAAGTTTATAGATAAGTCTTACTTAGATTAAGATGAAACTTTAAGTTCACATGGATAGGGATAAAATTCTTTTTTGATAAAGTTAGAAAAGTTGAGATTAGTTTGACGTATTTGTCTTTGGGGCTTTATTCTCTCTATACAAAGATGCATTTTTAGAGAGAGAAAGCATGTGTGGAAAAAGTAGACCATACTTGGTATACTTTTGGGTTTGTCCTCTCTCATTGAGATATATTATAGACAGAGAAAGTGCATAGAGAAAAATATAGGGAAACTTTGAGGGTTTTTGTAGAGAGAGAAAAGTATAGAGAATAAAGCTTTGTGGGAGATTGAGTATCTGGTTCTCTCAAGTAAGTTACCTTGTAATTTTGTTTCTTTGATTTAATGAAAAACATCTTTCAGCTTCGCCCGTGGGTGTAATGACAATTGTGACGAACCACATAAATTCTAGTGTTCTTTTGCTGTTATTTATTTCCTTTTTTTTTTTTTGCTTGTTTTTGTCAATTCTTTTTGTCGTACTTTATTTGGCAAAAATCAACCCATGGGGTTTAGAGCTTCCACACACAACAAGATCTCGGGCCGGCAAGGAAAATCCTAGGGATTCAAATTGAAAGGGATAAAAAAAATAAAATTTTGTCATTATCTCAAAATGGTTACATAGAAAGGGTGCTTGAAAAATTTGGCATGAAAGTTGGAAAGCCAGTGAAGCTACCCATAACACCTCACTTTAAATTGTCTTCAAAGTCCAAAGATATGAAGAATAAAGAAGAAACATGGCTAAGGTGCCCTATGCAAATGCGATTAGAAGTTTAATGTTTGTCATAGTATGTACTAGACCGGATATCGCGCATGCGATTGGAGTTCTAAGTCGGTTTATGGCAAATCCTGAAAACGTTCATTGGGAAGCAACAAAGTGGGTGTTTTGGTACTTAAGAGGTACAATTAGTTATACAATTACGTTTAGTAAGGGCTCAACTCCAATACATGGTTTTGTAGATGCAAATTTTACCGGTGATCTTGATAGAAGTAGGTGGACTACGGCATTTGTTTTTTGATTTACAAATGGACTGATAAGTTGGATGTCAATGCTTCAAAACATGGTAACAATGTCTGCTACTGAAGCCGAGTACATGGCGGCAACAAAGGCATTAAAAGAAGTCGTATGACTTTTAGGGTTAATAAGTGAGATTGGCATTATGTGTAAACCCATGGAACTATTTTGTAACAATCCGATTGCTATCTATTTGGCCAAGAACTCGGTTCACCACAAGAGGTTAAGGAACATATTGGTTCAATATCACTATATCCAGCAAGTTATTGAAGATGGAAGAGTTTGATTGGTCAAGATCAAGACTGAAGACAACCTTGCCGATATGCTTACAAAGCCCATCCAAGTAGAGAAGTTAGAATGGAGTCTAACTTCTCTAGGTCTCAAAAAAGGAAAGAAGTGATGGTTTGACTAAGTAAGGATGTGATTTTGCATTAAGGTGAAGATTGTTGGGATGTGATGCAAAGATCACACCCTAAGGTATTGTGCCTATTGTTAAAGGGTATTTTGTCACTAAAAAAAGATCTTTTTAGTGGAGGCTCTTAAAAGGGTTTTGATAGAGAGAAATGTGTGGGTGAGTGAGGGAGCTATTGAAAAGAAAAAAAGGAACTTGTAGAGAGAGAAGCTTGGGGTTGAAAATTGGGGGCTTTGCAACAAAAACCTAGCACCACCATTTGGGCTCATCTTGGGCCGGTTTTTGTCGGTATTTCTTCACGGCATCGGTGAATCAAAAAAAGGAGTTGATTGTAGGTGGTTTTGTGGTAGGAAGTTCTTTTGTTTGAGCTTGTATGATATAACTCTACGTAAACCTAATCTTGTAAGTGTTCCTCTTGATAATGAATACATATTTGGCGTCTTGCCCGTGGACGTAGCCCATCTTGGGTGAACCATGTGTGTCTCTCTCTATTTTCATTTGTGTTGTGCTTTGATGAATTCCCATATTACTTGCTTTCTTGTTTATTTATTTGTCCCGATCATAATGTACTTGTAATTGCATCCTGGGCATGTTATTTGAGTATTAAAATCATTGTGGTTGAGTGCTCACCACATCTAGTGGGATTTGAAATATCATGATTTGCTCAAAAGGGGTAATTGGGTTATCCTTATTCTAAAACATATGCTTATATCCCGATTTCATAAGTGCTCTAGAGACAAGTCCCCTCTCATAGGAAGCGGCCTCACTTCCGCACTTAAATAGGTGTGTCTGTCAAGAATGTCTTTGTATTTAAAACACTCTGACTTATATATAGTCCATAGACAATATTAAGAATATAACTCAATCTGCTAACATACAGGTCATCAATAGATTTATCCACTGTATGGATTTTCTAAGAATGGGTGCCAATAATATTTTGTTGTTTAGTGACCAAACTAATCATACGTACAGTTTGTTTTTTACCACATTGAATCTAGAATTTTGACGTTAAGAAAGATTAGGTCAGGTTCCTACTGTAGATGATTACTCAATGGATTTTAGCCCCACTATACTAATCACTCAATCTTTAATTAACATTTTAATAAAGTCGTACCTTCTCGCAATATGTGTAGATTTTCGATTATATACATCATTACACGTTATTGCAATAGTAGCTTGATTATCACAATATTGTTATTGCACGTATTGGTTTTGGCCATAAGGAATAATTGCACGTATTGTTATTGCATGTATTGGTTTTGGCCATAACAAGCTCTTTAGTTATTTTGTCTCTTTACTAACAAAATCTAAAGGAATAATTTCAAACTTCATAGTAGAGTGTAAATATACATTCAAATGTTGATAGTAAATATTGGATTTTTTTTATCCAATTAGCATCACAATGCCCTTCCAATCTCTGGAATAACCCATATATTTTGTGTCATAATTGATAGTTCTTTTCAAGTATCTTAGCACTCGTGATATAACATGCCAATGTTCTCTTCCCGGGGAACTTGTATAGCTACTAAATTTATGCACAATATATGCAATGTCAGGTCCCGTGCTAGTTATTGCATACATTAAACTACCAATTACCCTAGCATATTCATTTTGAGATATACATCTCCTATCATATTTTTTTAAACTTAATATGAGAATCTATAGGGGTAGAGACTGACTTACCATCAATATGCTCCAAAAATTTGAGCATTTTTTCAATGTAGTGAGATTGAGTCAAAATTAATTTATTCTCTTTTCTCACTATTTTAATACCAAGTATCACATCAGCCCCAGTCCTTCATATAAAAGTTGGATTCGATGAATCTTTTAGTTTTCTTCACAATTTCCAGATTAATGCTAAAGATAAGCATGCCATCTATATATAGACAAACTATCACACATAAAGAATTTAATTGCTTACTATATACACATTTATCAACCTTATTTATCTTTAAACCATTTGACATCATCACATTGTCAAATTTCTTATGCCATTATTTATATGCTTGTTTAAGTCAAAGATTTAACTAATTTACAAGCTTTGTTATCATAACCTGGTATTACAAATCATTCGGGTTGGTTCATATAGATTTCTTTATCTAAGTCACCATTTAAGAAAACAGGTTTTACATCCATTTGATGAATGACTAGATGGTTGATAGAAGCTATCGCTAAGTGCAATCTAATAGTGGTAATTCTTGACATAGGTGCATATGTGTTAAAATAACCAATGCCTTTTTGTTGTTTAAATCCTTTAGCAACTAATCTTGCTTTATATTTAGTAATAGAACAATCAAAATTCATTTTTCTTTTAAATATTCATTTACAACTTATGGGCTTAGAACTAGGTGGAAGATCTACTAATTTCCAATTTGTATTTGTCATTATAGAATCCGTTTCACTATTTATGGGTTCTCTCCAAAAAATTGCATCTTGAGATGCCAAGGCTTCACTTAGTGATGTAGGATCTTCCTCCAAATTTGAGACTAAAGGATTGAATTTGGTATCTTATTTTGATAGCTTCAACTAGATAAATGTAAAAAACAGGTTCAAAGTTGTAAGATGGTTCACCTCTAATTCTTTTACTTCCTCTTGATTTTATTTTCTCATCATCATTATTTTCTATATGTTTTTCATTAACATTTTAATCATTCTCATGATTATTTTCATGTGACGTGCTACTTGTTTTATCTAACTCACTTTTACAAGTGAGATTTTCAAAAAATTCAGCATTTCTAGGTTCCATTATTGTGTTAAAATAAGGGGTGGCAACGGGTTAGGTACTCAACCCGTCGGGTCCAAAAATTGGACCCATACCCGTCCCCGTCGAGTCTCGAGTCTCGTCGGGTCCATTGCCACCCTCACTATGAGCTTTTTTTTTTTTTCACCATGTTTTACCATCATATACCCATATTATTAGCAACAAGGTCACAATCACCTGCCGTTAGATTTCAAACCATTTGATTTGTTGTTTAATAGCTAAATATAATTACGAGTTCTTATTGTATACGATCCTTAATACACCAAATGAATAGGGCTTGAAGTATTTTAGCTCCAAAAGTTTAGAGGTACGGGTACGGGTCGGGTCCAACCGTACCCGGACCCAAATAGAGGACCAAACCCATTGGGTCCAAATTTGAACCCATAACTAGACCATGTTGGGTATACCCGATAGGTCCCAAGTCGGGTCCAGGTCCATTGCCACCCCTAGTTAGAATTTAGATCAAAAAATCTATATGCTTTACTATTTTATAAATATCCTACAAACACATATTTAGATGTTCTAGGATCTAATATATTTATTTTAGGATTTGGAAGTCAAACATATGCAAGGCAACCCTATAGTTTAAAAAAATTCAAAGAAGGTTTTCTATTAAACGAAACTTCATAAAGGGTCTTATCATTCTTTTTATATGGAATTTTTTTCAAAATAAAACTAGCTGGCTATAAAGCTTCACCCCATAAATTTAATGGCAGAGAAGATGAATTAAACATTGCATTTACTATTTCAACTAAAGTTCTATTTTAGGCTAGCCCATTTTGTTAAGGAGTATAAGGAGCAATCACTTGATGAATAATGTCATTATTTTCACAAAATTCATTAAAATCATTTGATAAATATTCTCCACCCCTATCATGTCTTATAATTTTAATTTTTTTACTAAGTTGATTTTTAACTTCTGCTTTAAAAAATTTAAATTTTTCAAAAGTTTCATATTTATATCTAAACAAATAAATATAAGCATACCTCAAAAAATCATCAATAAATATAATGAAATATCTTTTACCACCTCTAGTTAGATAATTATTTAAATCACATATATCACTATGTATAAGTCTTAATAATTCACTATTTCTTTCTATTGAAGGAAATGATTTTCTAGTTATTTTAGCTTGTGCACCTACTTCACATTTTTTTTTAGATAAATCATCAAAATTAGATATCAATCCTAATTTAATCAATATTTAATAGAAGCAAAATTCACATGTTCTAATCTACCATGCCACACATTACAAGAAGTCACAATACAAATGAAAGACTTATTTATTCCATTAACTAAATCAAACTTGAACAAATCATCACAAGAATATCCATTGCCAACAAATACATTGTTTTTTGTCAAAATGAGTTTATTAGACCCAATGATTATTTTAAAGCCCTTCTTGATCAAGATACATCCCGAAACAAGTTTTCTTATCATGTTCGGTAGATGATACACTCCAAAGTAAGAACCTTGCTTGAATTAAACTTTAGTTCTACTGTACTCTTTCTAAACATTTTTGTCATAGCTAGGGTTTTAACTTGAACCAAATTTCCATCACCCCCATCACCCACTGGTTCAAAGGTCTTAAACATATTTCTATTATTAGACACATGAATGATAGTGCCAGTATCGACCTATTATCCATTATCTTTATCAATCATGTTTACTTCAGTAATCATTGCTACAAAATTTTCATTAGTGGTCATGTTTATTTGGTCTCTCGGCCTTTTAAGCCCTTTTTGGCTTTGACACTCTCTTGAATAGTGCCCGCCCTAGTTTTTCACATACATAACCACATACATAATAAAAAGCTTTCCTTTTGTTTTTGTTGGCAATAAACTTCTGGTCCTTGTAATTTTCATTATGGACCTAGGAAAGAAATGCTTCTTGTTGTATGTAGCACTTAATTTTTGCTCAACAAGGTTTGTCTTAGTATGAAAATTTATAGTTTCATCTTTCTTTCTCCAAGTCTATTCTCTTCTTCAATTCGAAGAGATCTATGAAGTTGAACCAAATTAAGGTCCACTTTCTTCTGTTTTATTTTCTTTTGATACTCTTTTCAAGATGGGGGTAGCTTGTGAATAATAGTGCCTACTGTAACATATTCATCTAATGAAATATTTAAGTTCATTAACTACAAGCTGCAACTCATATACTTGAAAAAGAATTGACTTGTTTTCAATGAATTTAAATTCTAGAAAATTTAAAATAAGAAACCTTTTGTTATCAGACTCTTCTGTGAGATACTTGGTTTCAAGTAGCTTTTATAACTCTCTCGCCATGGCAATAGATGCATACATATCATAGATCAGATCCATTAGAGCATTGAGACTGTGACCTTTGTAAATATAGTCATCCTCCATCCATCTTTTGTAGGCATGAGTTTTCTCATTGGAGAAGTCATCAAATGGTGGCAGTGGTGCACGTATAGATTTGGTGATTTTGTAAGCCACCTTGAGTGTAGCAAACAAGAAGATGACCTTCTATTGCCATCTCTTGAAATTCAACCCGTTGAAGTGCCCGAGTCTAGTAAAATCCTAGTTCATGACTTTCAAGGAAGTCATGACAGTGTTCTTTCTTTCATCCCATAAAATATCGTATTGAATTGTTGGAAAATTTGTTGGGTGAAAATAGGTGCAAAAAGAAGTATAACTTCAAAAATTTGAAGATTGATCCCTTATTGTTTTTGAGCACGCAGGAGCGTTATCTCAAGACAATATTTGTCCCCCTTTGATACTATATTTGGTGTGCTTAAGAAGGGCAATTCGTCCTCGGGTTATAAGAAAATAAAGATGTCTCTTTTGATGTTCCAAAACCCTATATACCAGAGCTTGGAACCCACACGCTAGATACTAGATTCTTGATGTTTTGGAGAGAGAAAGAGAAAAACAAGTAGAGAGAGACGAGAACTATGTTTGCTCCCTATAATTTTATAGTAGAATGGGGTGTTGAGAGAGATGAAAAAGGCTATGATCAAGTCCCTATCTCGTATGGGAAGGAGGACCCTTATTATAGTACTACAAGGAGGCACACCACCAACAACTACAAGTTATATGCCTTCATTAGCCTCCATTTCTTTTTAACAACTAGATGACCGTTAGAGATGGGCTCACAAAAAGTTATATAGCCTCGAGCTGTACACATGCTCGTGCAAGGGGTAGCCTCGTTATAAAAGCCCATACCATAAGTAGTACAGAAGTACCAAACAGAACAATTGAAGCCTATATCCTTGGTTCCCAGTACTTAGCTTGAGGTTGAGGGTCTAACCTTGAGTCAATAGGATCAACTACACAAAAGTCTCAGTGAACTCTATACATGCGAGTGTGGTACAAAGTGTGCCCTCAAACATCCTCTCTCACCTTTGTACTAAAAGTATAAGGCATAGGAATTCCTACTCTTAAATATTGCTCAATTAACTATCTCTTCTTCAATGTGGAACTCAAATCCACAACTTTCTCTCTCTACAAAAATAGCTCAAGAAAAATAACAAAAACTATATGGTTGTTTTATAATACACAAAAATATTTTTCAAACTAAAATACCAAGAAGGTGTACCTCAAAAATCCACCCTAAAAAGTTGCTCCAAAATTGAAAAACCCTCTAATTGATCATCTCGACCTCAAGATTCACACAC
>NW_006498549.1:9355696-9379703 GCF_000471905.2 Amborella trichopoda | reverse complement strand
GAATGTACATCACTATTTTATTTTAATATTTTTTATTTAAATTTTCTTAATATAAAATTTTGGGTGTATATATCTAATACTATTACACATCATATAAAAATATAAAAAAAGTATTTTCAATAATTTAAAATGACCAAAATATCCCCATCATTTTTCAAGGGTATTTTGATCATTTTATATTTTGGGAATATTTTTTCTATATTTTTTATTTGTGCGCCTTATTTTTAGTATACATGTGTAAAATTTCATTATGATCCAATTTATAGAAAAACAATTAAAATTAATATAGTGATATGTATTCTGAACCGTATGATAAAGATCTGACGGCTCCTATTCCACCTATATTACTATTCATTATAGTTGGCCAACTATTGTCAGAGTTATATATATAGGTTTGTCTAGAGTTAACAACCTCTCAAAATACAAATGTTAAAGTTAAAAGGGGTTGTGATAGGTGTATTTATAAAAAAGATAATTATTTTTTATTTAAAAAATTATTTTTATAAGTAACTTAACCATTAAGCATGAATAAATTTGAGTTTTTTACAAAATTACAATGGCATTATGAAAGTTAGTGCTTTGAAATTTTATTTGTAGAGTGCTCTTGTCATGTAGTAATAATTTTAACTTTATCCTTTATGGAGTTGATAAAAGTACCTATGTCTGGTAGTAATATTAACAAAATTGTCCTTACTTAATGATGAAGATATCACAAAAATTAGTTTCTTTTAAAAAATAGACTACAAAATTAATAATTTAAAAAATAGACTACAAAATTAATAAATCCACCATTCACAACTCTCTATATCTTTAACTTTTGTAATTTAAAGGGTTGTACATTTTAGATTATCCATACATATATATATTCTTAAAAAAAAAAATTAAAATTAAAATATGAAATAAGGTCATGACCGTCTGATCGGCCTAGATTCAATTTGAACCGTAGGGTTCATATGTTCATATGAGCTAGTGGTCTAATATCAGTATTTACCTATATATATATATGAGAAAAGTTTTTTCAACACCTATAGGCGAAAATAAAGAGTGATTTTGCTTATGCTCATCACTATTTAAAATTTATCACACGGTCACGATTGTTTGATAGTGTTTCAATTTTTATTTTTTTATATATCAAAATAATTTAAAATTTGGAGTGTGTGTACATTTTAGTGAGACACATCTAATAAAAATATGAAAAAAATATTTCGTAAAATATTAATTAACCAAAATACCCCTATAAATTTTCAGGGGTATTTTGGTCAATTTATATTTTATGAATTAATTTTTTATATTTTTATTAGATTATCCTATTTGTGATGAATATACGCTCCAAATTTCAGATCATTTTGATTCTTAAAAAAAAATGAAAATTAAAAAACTACCAAATAACTGTGATAGAACTTTGGACTATGATGAGCGTAGGCAAAATCACTATTCATTTTTGCCTATAGGCTTTGCGTTTTCTATATATATATATATGGGAAAAGTTTATATAAGGTTGCAACCTTAAAATGTAGAATTACAGATGCGTTTCAAAAATATATGGAAAAAGTTGTTTTAATGTTGAAAAACTCTATAATTGATTATTTAGACATCGAGATGTATGAATATGACAAAAAAAAATTTGAGTCCGATAAATAGTGCATCTTACAACACGTTATTTAGACCGTCAATTTTCAAAATTTTTGCTTATTCATATATCAGCTCAATTTATATCATTTTGAGACTTAAATTTCTTAACAAAATAGATTTTCAGACGAACTACTTGAACGGAATATTTAAGCAATATTATTATTTACAGATCGGCCAAATGTCAACCTTTGCAATACCATAAAAAAGAGAAATATTAGACTAAGTTTTCCAAAATAATGTAATGTTGAATTTCCAATCGTTGACTGTGGCCTGATTCATTTCTTTTTGAATGCAGACAAGGCTCCTTTAATAGACTCAAATTTCGAAACAAAATCCAAAGATCTTTCAATCTCCCAAATTTTACTTGCAAAATTTAGCAAGAAAGTGTGGCCGATTTCTGTGTCTTAATGAAGCAAGTATCAAGTCTATAACCCCTATCATCTTCCTATAACCTACTTGCTGCACGCACCTCTGCAACTGCAAGAACAAAAGAGAAAGAAGATGCATAGTTTTGGTTATAGATTGAACAGCCTTCTCACATATGCGGCCACCATTCTCGCTCTAATGTGCGCCGTGGCCTCCTTCTCTGACAAGTTAAGCCTTCCCTCTCCTAACGCCGAACTTCAGGTTCCTAACGACCACTATCTCCGCTTAATTATTAATCTTTTCCTTCTTACTCTCGCTCTCTCTCTCTCTGAAAACTAGAGTTTGGATTGCTTCTTCATTTTACTTCAGTGATCCTACACTGTAATTCTTCTTCATATCTGATATTCTAGTGAGTTTCTGTGCTGAATTGTTGATGGAATTCGACGAATAATTAGTCATTATTGTTTTTCAATGTGGTTAGAAGGTTAGGTTTTAATGGAATTTGACGAATAATTAGTTGATTATCTTCTTGGTTTTTTGGCTTACTCTGATTTAAGCAATTATTGTTTAGGTGGTCAAGATAAATCGGTTCAGAAAGGGCCCGAGTGGGAACGATGAGGTTACACTTTTATCCTTTGCTTTCTCTCCTCTTTTTGAGAGATGCTGATTCATGAGCTATATGGGCTTTAACATTTTATGATCCGTTTTACTGGCATTGACATTATGATCTGTTGTATGTTGTGCATTGAATTTGGAAGATGGGTCGTTTATGTGCAACTCTTTTTTTGCACTTTTAGTTGCCTTTATGCTTTCTCTGTATTTTTGACTTATTCTCTTAAGTTTGCTGAGGACTGAAATGGACTATTACCTTCTCCAATGAGGCAGTGGTTTATCACCCCCACATTTGAATAGAAATATAGGAGAATGCCTATTGAAATGTGTCAGAATAAGAAGAAGTGTAATACGAATTGTCGTGGTGGTTGATAAATAGTGGAGATGGGACTTATGGATTTAGATTGTGTAAAAACCTACTTGAATTTGGAAGCTTTTGCAACAAGCACAACAATAATGAAGATGAAAGATTATCTAAACAAATAAAGATAGAGGATTATAACATTGAGGTTAGAGTTACTCAATTGAATCTGTCCTCGAACCACAATGGGGTTGAGGTGCTAATCCAAATACTGTAGATCAACCACCCATGATGACAAGAAAATGGTTTTTATATTACATATATGCTGGGCTTATATATTTTCTCCAATTATTTTATAGTGAAATAAATGATTTTATATGGATCATCCCATCATTTGCAATATCAGTGCTATGATAATCCTTATGATTAGCTTATAGCTAGGTGGTTTAACAACAAGGTGACAACTTGTTAACTGCCACTTTTTTTAAGAGTTGCACATGCAGAAATGCCAAAGTTTTGCATACGGATCTCAACTCCTATTGCCCATAATCAATTTCAGAACTAATTGCATGAGCAATAAAACTCTATATAAAGAGATAAAAATCTTTTAGGAATTGCAGAATAGACAAAGGCAGAAAACAACAGATCAAAGGATAAATGCCTGCTCGTATTATTTCTTGTTTCCATGGGGGGTTGTTTTAGATGATGTGGTTTAGTTGTAGAATTCTTAAACTGCTTATCAGATTCCAGTGAAAAATAGTTTAGGTCAAACGTCTCGTGTCAACCATAGTGTAATAGCATAGGTCATAGCATTAAACAAAATAAAAAAAATGAAGCTGAAATAATATATAAATAATGCTGGAGTTACTCTACTTTATCCCCAAACCATACAAGGTGTTTTGGGCACCAATCCAAATCCTATGGCCCAACCCCTATGTTAATGAGGCAAACAGCTTTCAAATGAGTAATCCCTTGCTTTTCTTTTCTCCTTTTGATTTAGGACGAAGGGAACTTGGACCATACACATGTATAATAGCTATAGAAAGTACGGGGCAACAATATTTTGGATGGTTTGAGGTCTTCTATATTCGATTTACGGTGCACAAATACTTTTATTTGATTAACGTGCTGGTGGTCTACCTTGTTAGACTTGTAAGTATAAAATTAAATAACTATAAAAAATAATATTAATAAATATAATGTTATACATTATGATATAATATATATCTAGATCACTGTATCAAATGCATATACGTAAGTAGGGAAATTTATCAAATTACCCATGAGAGATGATCAATTTGACACTTTACCGGATCTTTTGATTTAATCTCCAATTACCCATGACAAGAACACATGATCTTGAGTTTGAATAGTTGCAAGAGGGTAGAATGTTAAATGGTTCATCTTTTATAGGAATTTTTATAAATTTTCTATGTAAGTATATACATGTGAAAAGAATATTTTTAAAGATGTGTTAAATAGGATGGTCATATCCATATCCATATCAATGATTGTGAGAAATACCAAGTCATTCTTTGTAACCATACTGTATCTAGGATCATGGTATTAGGTAGGAGTGGATGATAGGATGCCTAAAGGAGGTAGGACCTTTATGGCAAGGGTATAGTTAGGGAAGGTTTAGGGTGGGTTTCAGGTTTTATAAAGGGGTAAGCTTGCTAGTATTTCTCAGCCCAGCAAGGTAGTGTGGTGATAAGATGAATTCCAAATTGCATAATTGCAAATCTAGAGTTCAAGGGTATATGGGTGATGGGTTCTGAGAGGTGGTGGTTAGCTTATTGCTTTGAAAATTTATTATTATTCTTTTTGTATTATTTTTATTATTTATTTATTTATTTATTTTTATTTTTTTGAAAATGAGGCAGGGCTAGCTTATTAGGGTTAAAGGAGAGTTGTTTTGGAAGATTTTAAGAAGGTTGACGAATTTGATAATGACATGTCTTTTGTGGGCATTAAGAGTTCAAGATTGACAAGGGTTTGGGTTAAGGCATGATGGATTTAGGAGAATAAGGGCGAACGGGGGTATGCCACATGTGGGAAAAAAGAATGGGCCCAAGCTTACATGAGGAGAACCTTAAAACCACAAGCTAGGGTCTTAGTGAATCTCTTCACTAACCTTTAAGGGAGAGTCTCCCAAGCTTGGGCTAGAGTTGTAGAATCATTCTCTCTAGAAGAAGAATGAAGGAATATCTCCTCTAAAGGTGGCCTCTCACCACAATTTAAAGCTCAAATTTTGTTACTCAACTTGAATGAAGTAGTGTTCCAAAAAACACTGGGCGACGCTTAGGCAATTCGGGGGGTCTAGGTCGGCTGCCCAAAACCTGGGCGGCCTAGGTTCAAAAAGGAGCAAGGGGTATCCAGTAATCTTGTTTAGGTCCAAATTTTGTATAAAAAATACTTATTCATGCATTTTTTATAATCCAAACAAAAACAAGCCAAAATTACCCCACCCGATGAGTATTTTTGCACCTAGGCAGGTGCAATCCAATGGGTTCCTGCCCAGGTACCCTGGGCAGCTGCCTAAGCGGGGTACTAGGCAGGTGTTGGGACAACCAGCCTAATTGGTCTGCCCACCCCCCCTAGCCCGCCAAGGTCTTGGACAGACTACTTTTTGAATCAATGGAATGAAGTAGCCGTCGGCCTATATGACTAATTGTAGAAGTGGGAACCTCTTGTCTTGCTTAACTTGGAAGTTCAACAACCCCTAAGTCTTTCCTAAATTCATCCTAACAAGATTAAAAAACTAGATCATCTATAGTTTTAGGAAATCAGCCCTTCTGCAAAATTAGACATCTTGTAGAGTAATACTAACCAAAAAAAAGGAAACTAACTCCAACCTATAATGAGCTCAAAGTCTCAGACTTCCTTAATCTAGTCAAGTTTAAACTTTATTAATTCTAAAGTTTGTAATTTTTTTTTAATTGCCATTTGACTAAGATTTGAATACTAAAGCATCAAAATTAGGAGAAAATTTGGAAGACAATAATCATGGATTCTGGGGAGATCATTAAGTTGATGTTTGAATCACCCTAAAAGGACATTTGATGAAAGAAACATATTTTTGGGTAGCACCTTCCCTAGGGATCACTCCAGCTATAGGAACATGGTTCCACATTCCCAGATCATCCTCCTTGGAAAATTGCTCTTGCCTAAATGGGATCTTGATCCCATTTAACATGGGATGATGATCCATAGTCACTAGATATAGATTAGATTCTTTATTTATTTATTTGATAATTGATACATGATTGGATGATTGTAAATTTTCAAAGATGGCTAGAGTCATCTTTAAAAGTATGGTAGGTTAAAGGAATGGGGTTGAGGTCAAGGTGTTAGCACCACCGGTGACTTAGCTATCGGTCTCGGTTTCCATTCCTACCAATGCTAACCCCTTTCAGAAACTACAAACGGTTTAAAAAATTGCTAACCCATTACTAATAGCAAACATTCAAAAAAAAAAAAAAAAAAACTATGTATGTTCATTCTATGCCTTATAGGGATATAGATACTCAAGGTTTAATGAACAACATCGTAAGAGTATGGGAGGTTAAGGATAAATTGCATTCCCTTTTTCTTCATGGCCCTACAATCTCAAATATATTTTTTATGAGATAATCTCACTATGGAGTTTACATGGTGCATGTGTATATTAAATTAAAAAATATATCATTTTGTTTTTCAACATATATATATATATATACTGTCAAAACAAAGCCTTGCTGCAAGTGGCCAGTATGTTGTCACTTAACACTTCATCAATATGGCTTCTCTTGGTTGTTGGATGGTTAGATGTCTATGAACTATCGTAATATTCGTCGTTTCTCTCGATTAATCATGTGAGATAGACTTCCACTTCTTTGCTTATTTTGGCCCCTCTCTTTTCCACGTTTTAGCTTCTTGTATTCCTTCTCGCTTCCATGTTTCAGCTTCGTCTACCCCTCTCTTTCTTTACTAGACCCATAAAAGATACTAAGAAACACCAAGAGTTTATCTTTTCTTTTCCAAAAGGTCATATCCGTAGCATCTTCTATTCCCTCTCACTTCCATGTTTCGGCTTCTTCTACACCTTTCTTTCTCTACTAGACTCACAAAAGATACTAAGAAAAACCAAGAGTTTCTCTCTCTCTCTCTCTCTCTCTCTCTTAATGATTGAGCCATTCCATAGTTGGTTTCGGCAGTGGGACTGGGAAGGGGGGATTTTGAAATGCCATAAGATCACTAAGGTTGGGAGTGTCGTTCGTATAATGCATATGTTAAGGGTGAAGATGCCTAAATATTAGGGATTGATTTCCCAACTTTTTGGGGATCTTGATCCCAACCTTCTGGGATCTAGGGTCATATATACTCTTTAAAGTAGGTATCTCTTTATTTATAGCCAGCAAGCTGCAACTTTGTTAAAAAATATAGTTTTTTGCTGACTTGCTGTAAATAAAGAAAATCATCTATTTGGTTATTGTTTTAGTCTTTAAGGTTGGAATCGAGATCCTAACAATGGGAACAATGATCCTCATCAGTAGGGATTGGGATCCAAAATTTTTGAAATTGAGATCCCTTTTTCAGAGGTGGGAGTGAGATCTTGGAGAGGGATCACCACCTATTTGGAAGATCCTGGGAACTATGGGCCATCCATTCTCTAATACCCATCTTGGACCCAAAAAACTCTTAAAAAAAAGAAAAAAAATTCTAAAGTTTGACTTCGCACTTCAAATCTTTCTCTTTCTCTTTTTCTGACCTCCTATCGCTCTCTCTCTCCTTCTCTCTCTATTGCTTCGATTTTTTTAACTTTTTTCTGCATTTTTCGAATTCGTCATAGACTTCGGAGAGTTGACTCAGACTCGCATGCGTTACTTGGTTTGACTAGTGGCCGAGTTTCATGGCTGAGCCTTGTTTTCAAATATTGATAAACACAAACACATATCCAAAGGGTGCTTCTAAGGCCCTCCTAAGCAATCGATTCCATGAGCTCCCACACAAGGGAACTTAGGTTGGGAACAAATGTTTTTGGGGTAAATATTGAGAGATATTATTCTATTCATCAACTTTCCTCCATATAAATGTATGTCAAATGCATTTTGTTTTATAAGAGTTAAGATACGTTAGCATCATTCCCACATTTTCCCATATGTAGCTCCCTATTGTGATTGGGTTTTTTATTTTTCTTATTCTATTATTTTTTGAGAGATTGAAATGTAGGCTTGGGGTTATTTGGGTTTCTAGTTTTCTTTTAGGATATTTGTGTCTTTTTTTATTGGAGAGAATTGATGGGCTAGGATTTAATATTGATTATGGTTTCTAAGGGACTAAGTTAGGTTTTAGGATTTTTCTATTGTAAATATGTAACTATTGAATAAGAAAATAGAGGAGAATAGAAGATGAACATATTTTGGGCCTTTTGAATAAGATGGACTCCTTTGTAGACTTTGATAGATTGTATATTCTCTTATTTTTTATTTTATTTTTTAATTTCCTGATGTATTTTATTTCCCCTCTCCTCTACATCATTGGTATTAGAGTCAGGGAAGATCCATCAATCACAATAACATCAAAACCTGCGCTTATGATCAATGATATATTGCCAAAGTCATTGAGGGTGTGAAGCAACAATAAAAGGGAGCATAAGTAAAGCCATATAAGGTTTCGAGTTAAGATTTCTCAACTTTGAGAAGAGATTGGTGAAATTAATCAGCAGTTGCAACAATTAGAAAATATCAACAGTCGATAAGAGTTTGCTTGCAATTCCGTAGATTTGACACCAATTCCCACCGTCAGGATTAATTGAGCCCCACTACCAACTTTGACAGTTGATCCTATATGTATGGAGCAAATTTTGATGCAAGAACCATGAGTCGAGGATCATCCTTGTAATCTTGGTATCGAGGTCGATCTTCTAGAGTTTCATGTGGAGCTCGAAAGGGAAATCATAATTATTTTTGACATCCCAAATTTCCACTACAAGTTACACATAAAATATTTGATTAATTGGTTCATTGACGAAGACAAAGTACCTAGGAGAATGCAGGGACTTCATCAACAACTATTCAAATGGCCTTTAAAGGATGTGATGAACACAATAAGCTCAAGGTGGTGCTTCTCCCAACTTGAGAAGAATGATATAATTAGTTTTTTTTATTTTTATTTATTATTTTTTTAAAGATTTAAATTTAGGTTTGGGGTTATTTGGGTTTCTAGTTGTCATTAGCTATATTTTTTTTTTCTATTGTGGAGTATTAAAGGGTAGAATTGAAAGTTTAATTTTTCAAAGATGAAGGGCTATGATTTTAATATTGATTAGGGTTTTATGAAGCAAGTTAGGTTTTAGGGTATTTCTTTTATAAATATGTAACTATAGAACAAACAAAAGAGGAGAATAAAAGAATAACTTAGTTTGATTCTCATGAAATATCTTTTTGGGGCGGTCGGCCTTGCAGACCTTGAGAGAGGGTGTATTCTCATCTCTTTTTTCGTGTCCACTAGTTACATATTCATAGAAGAAAAACACCAAAAACCCAATTTTCTCCCTAAATTGTAGCCCTTTATCTTTTAAAAAATAAACTCCCAATTCTATCCCTTAATTTTTTACATTAAGAAAAGACACAAATACCCTAAAAGAAAACTGAAAACCCCAAAAAACCCTAAACCTATATTTTAATCTCCAAAAAAATAATAAAGT
Source organism: Amborella trichopoda (assembly GCF_000471905.2). The sequence goes on along the minus strand of NW_006498549.1, from coordinate 9,370,104 downwards.
AAACAATAAAAAAAAACCTGAATTACATCACTCCCCAACAGGAGTTTAGGTTGTATTAACAAGTTGTCACCTAACCTTGTTTTCTGTTAAGCCCCTATCTTTATGAGATAATGACAGTTAATTTGTAAATCAATTCACATATAAGAGTAAGAGAATCGATTATAAAGGCTACCCCACCCTGCCTAGGAGGCTAAAAAGCCACCTCCTAGGCCTAGGTGAGCCTCCGTGGGCATCGTGTCCTTGGGCAGGTGTCCAAGGCCGCACCTAGGCAGGCACCTCGCTCCCACGGCAAGGTACTTGCCTCAGTGACCCGTTGCATTGGAACAAGAACTTGTTGTAATATTCTGCTAATTGTTAGGCTTCTTGTGTATCTCAATTATTTCATCTACGCATCTAGCGATCTCTAGGCTCTGATATCGATTGATGCTGGGAAGGAGGGAAAAGAACTACAACAAAGCAGAGAAATATAAGACAAGAACAAAGATTTAGAGAATATACCTCTCTCAGGGTCTTCAAGGGAGTCCACACCAAAAGGATCTCTTTATATGATCCAAAATAAATTCCTACTCTTCAGTCTTCTCTACTTTTTTCTGATCCAATAGTTACATATTTATAGAAGAAAACAACCTTAAAAATTAGCTTGGTCCCTAAGAAACCCTAATCAAATCCTAACTTCGCATCTTTAAAAGAAAGAAAAATAAAGGTCCAATTTTACTCCGTAATTCTCTATATCCTTGAAGAAAACTAGAAATTCGGAAGGACTCCTAACTTGAATTTCAGTTTCCTAAAAAGAAGTTATAAAATAAAAAAAATAAAATCCTATTTACATTAGAACTACATTACAATGAGATGGGGCACTACATATCGTAGAAATTCTAAATATATACAGTGAGATTCATTGTGGTTGACTTTCAATCATGCTATAAAGGTTAAGTTAATGTGTCCTCCACATAAATCATGTCAACTTGTATGCTCCCTGCAAAAGAAGTTAGTCAACCATCATTATTGTGGTTGCTGAATCGCAGCTCATAGCGCGTAAGTGTATGGTCCTATGTAATTTAGGGGCAGCCTTGGTTACTGAGGTTAGGACTGTGGTTGCCAATTGATAGTGGAAGGAGATTATTACATGGACTACCAGAGATACTAGTACCCCATTGCACATATTTCCATCGTTGATAAGGGGTTTCCGCTTATTGGTGGGGTGGTGTCCTTTAGGCAGGTGTTGAGGGAAGCCAATGGGGATGCTGACAGATTTTGCTAGTCTGTGGGTCTACCTTCCTTGGCAATATGTTTCTTGGCCCGGCCTTGTCAGTAATGCCTTTTTAGCAGCTCTTGAGGCTTTTCATAGTTGTTTTTTATTTTCTTGTGCTCCATACTCCTTTTCTTTTAATTTAATAAAATCATTATCATTCTAAAGAAGGAAAATGCTTGTGATAACTGCTTGTAATAGGGCATTGTTGTGCCTTTGAGCCTTGTGGCTGTTTCAATAGCTTAACTGAAAAGTGTGCGTATACATGTTATGAATAAAGGATATAGTCTTCCATCCCATGTATGTGGGGCATTGAATTAAGGAAGTGCACTTCAGCTGGGAAATGCTTGTGATTTCTTCTTGTATCATTGGTATTGCTGTACTTTGGCCTATTCTGGACAATGTGGTCTTTTGACTGAAAACTTGTGAAGTATTGCCGTACTTTGGCGTATTCTGGGCAATTTGGTCTTTTGACTGAAAACTTATATGTGCCATATATATGTAATATTGGATTGACAAAGTGCTTTTTGATTTTAGTTTTTCTTCGTACCTAATAATATTTGCCTGTGCTATTGTTGAACGTGTGTGCAAATTTACAGCTGTGTATGTTTGTGTGCTCACAGGTGCGTGCAAGAATCAAATTTGTTTTGTTTAGGATACTCCTTGTGCATGGATATCTGTACATGTGTGGATCTTCCCATTTGTGCAAGTGTGTTGGTGTCTTACTTTTTCACTGTTGTGTTGTGCACGCGCATGCGTGTCATGAATTTATTTATGGCATACTGCTCTCTTCCACTCTCTCTTTATTTATATATTCGATACACTTGGGTTTCCTTTTATGTTCTTGTTTCTCCATGCAGGTTACCTTAACTTTGAATATAGCTGCTGACTTACGATCAGCATTTACATGGAACACAAAGCAGGTACCGGTTCTGATAATGTGGAATTATTATGCATACATACTGTTATAAAATCATTTCATTTTCACATTTTGCATTCATGGTTAATGTGTTTCCAGGTCATTCTTACTCTTTTACATTTATATAAAGGACAATAAAAAGTCTGATTTGTTCAGATATACAAAGTCTGATTTGCACTTCGTTAGGAGTGAGGAGTTGCCTTGCATTTAGGTTGTTTGAGAATATGGGTACTGGTGGCGGACTCCCCCTTTCCTTTCTTCAGAATCTCCTCTTTTTGGTAACTAATCTCCTGGTTAACTATATTTTTGCGAAACCATCTAATTGTGTTCATTGAGTCCCCCTTAATCACCAGACCTAAGAATAATGTAAAGAGAAACTCGAATCTTGTTTTATAAATTCGCATTTCAGCCTTGTTTAATGACAATTTTTATTAGGACCATGCTAGCAAGGCTACATGTAATTAAAGTCCTTAACCTCTTAAGGGCCCTGGGTTCTTCTAAGTGCAGTGGGCAAGATGAGATTTTAGATGCCCTCTGGCATCCCTTCTAATGAGATCATAGTTAGTAGCAATTGACCTAATACTGGAGCTATGAGTAGCAAATGTCTATTCAAAAACTCAATTATATGCTCTGAACCAGTGTAAGAAAATACAGCTTGGCTGTGAACTTGGTCCCCAGGCTGTCTGAGTGAGTGGGGCGAGTTCGAGACGACTCGCTTGAGTTCGCGTCGATCTGCCCAAAGAGCCAAGAAACGCAAAAGAAAGGGCCAAAAGTCCTGAAAAATAGTTACTGTTAGGAAAGAACTAAATAATGCTAAAAGGCATACAAAAGATGAGAATTTAAGGTAGATCATTAAAGATCATTTTTTCAAAAAAATTAAAAATTGAAAATAGAAAAAATTATTTGAGACTTAAAACATAAAAAATATATGCATTATTAATTATAAATAATTTATAATTGATTTTCTCAAGGCTAATTCAATTAGAATTAACTATAAATTCAATATATATTAATATACTACAAACTTTAATTTATATATAATTAATATATGTTAATTAATATGTAATTAATATATATTAATTAATATAAACTAATTATATTCTATGAATTTTAAAAAATAAATAAATTATATTTACCCCATATTTGGGGTGTCCCATGCTCGGCAGGGTGCTGAGCCCGAGGGACTTTGGCAACTCCGAGTTGACTCACCCAATTGATAAACACCGCTCTCTGTATTCAAAGATTCTTTATGTCTACGTGCATGTAGGAATTCAGGGTCCCTCTCTAGGAATCCATGTTTGATCCTTTAAGGTTATTGTTTCTTTTCTTCTTGATGGTCCTAAAGTTAGCTGAAATACACGTCTTCCAAATGAAATCCTCCATTGATCCAGACATGACCCAACATTCTCAAAACCCTTAGGAGAAGTTTCTCATATCCTGCATGTAAAGAGAGAATGCAAGTTATTTACAACCTCTGCTTCCAAACTCGAAATAATTTCTTGGAGCTTTCCATCTGGACTCTAGGGGTGGTTTGTTGTGAGAATCTTGTCAGGGATGGAAAATATGTAGGAAAATCCTATTTCACTTAGAATGGCCCTAAAGTAGGATTTGACAGTGAAAAGACCTATGTTGCAATACTTCCGCATTCTATTGCTGGCATCGTTGTGTAATCTTATTGCACACCAACATAGTCATTGGTATTGTCATATGACTTTATCACTGTGACAGGATCATAGGGTCCTAGCTGGATATGATCTGCCCAAAATAATTGACATATGGGACTCATATTATATACATTGGGAGGTAAGTGAAAAGGTCGGAGTCATGCTGAAGAATCGTAACGCCTATAATAAAAATGAACATGTCAAGCATTGCAACAAAAAATCAAAGAGAAGAAGAGTGAAGGATTCTTCACCCAATATCTGTCCTCCCTGTTACCTTGATTGTTGGTGGCATATGAGCTTTAGTAGCATACGTGCATCCTGTGAATTTATGGAATTGTCTTGTAGAAAATTGGTCTAGATGGTCTCATGTGCGTCTGTGATGTTCAAGATCCATTACAAATGGTCTCATATTTCTCTGGCCATTTTTGTGGATTACATCTAGATGATTGATGTTTGGCACAGTTTCAGTTTCATGTATTTGGTATGTTGGGCTGAAATTTCTGCCTGATCTAGAGGCATATGTGGGTCTTTTAGCCAGCTAATAGTTTTTCCTTTTTTTTAATGCCAAAAAAAGTGACATGTATGACTAGAGACTTTCACAGTTAGCAAGAAAAATGATTTTGTCTTTGTTGTCTCGTTATTGAATGAGGAACCTCTACCAAATTTTGGCTGTGAATTAGCAGTGTCTTGCAAGAAGTGGAACCATCCACTATGCTTTGATAGGTCTTTCACTATTAATTGTTGCCTGCAGGATAGGAACTGATTCATACACTGCCACTTCTAGGATATTCCAGTGGCTCCTAATGCTTGTAGATTTTTTATTCAGCTCCTTGTGTTTCTTCCCTTTATACTTACTGTTCAGTAATATATCTTTCTTAGTTGGCATTGTGTAATTCCCTATTCTAACTGTGTGGTGTTTTGTCTTTCTGCTAATCTGATCACTAAATTTTGTAAGTAATGACTTGCACGAGATGGAACAAATGCATCTTCGTTCTTTAGTTTATTATTAATTAGTCTTTACAGGTGAACATGAAATTATTGGGTTAAATCCAAGACAGGTAAATTCAAAATTATTTTAGGGCTAATTGGAAATCTAAAGGATCTAGCTGTTTCTTTTATAGAAATAAGCACCTGAATAAAGTGTGGAATTATATAACATGCAAATATAACTTAGTGCATGCTTTTCACATACATTTTTAAGACTCTTTGGTTAGTGTTTACACCTAGGATTTCACATGATCAGGGTTCAAATCCTGGCACAATAACATCAATCGCATGCGCCTCAGCCTTATACAAACCTTAGGGTGTCAATGGACCCGACTAAGACCCCAGGCCAACTGTGTAAAAATCGGTCCTCTACAGGATCTGGTATCTGGAAAGCTCTCATATCCATTCTCCCTAAGTTCAGAACCCATATTCGGTTCCATGCAAGAGGAGGTAGTAGAGTGAGGTTCTGGAAGATCTGTGGCTTGGAGCAACACCTCTCAAAGACAGATTTTCGTCCCTTTACGCTTTATCCAATTGCAAAGGGGCCACTATAGAGGAGGAAATGCTCCTCTCTACCTGAAGCAGGACGTGGAACCCATCATTTAGAAGGTCGCTTTCTGACGAGGAAAACCTTCTATTCTCCGGCCTTAGCGCTGAACTCCACGAGGTATTCTTATCACAGACAGGGAGAGATTTATTGACTCCATCCTCCACAGGGAGATTCTCAGTAACCTCTTTCTATTCGGTTTTGGTAGAGGGAAACAATATGGTTGACCCATCAAGCAAAGTGTGGGCGACTATTGCATCTTCAAGGGCCCAATTCTTCCAATGGTTAGCCACTCAAGGAAAACCCCTCGCCTTAGATAACCTCCAAAAAGAGGTTTCCAACTCCCTAACAGATGTATAATGTGCCTAGAGGAAGAAGAAACTGTTCCGCACCTGCTGATACATTGCGAGTTTGCTTACTCAGTTTGGAGTAAGATTATTCAGCTTTTCAAGCTTTCCTGGACCCACCATCGATCCAATCCCTGGTTACCCAATCCTACGGTTACAAATGGAGGAAATCTGGGAAATCTTGTGGAAAGCAATGCTAGCTGCTACTATATGGCATTTTTGGGGGGAAAGAAACTCTAGGATCTTCATAGGAGAGAAGCATACTACCCAGTCCCTTTTCCATAAAATAACATCCTCTGTTATTTCTGGGCCTCTCACCATAAACTTTTTGTTGGTATCTCTGCTTCCCCTTTTATAAGAGATTGGGACAAACTTCTTTTCCTCAGCCATCAGAGGAGATTGTTTACCCCTCGAGGGATTCCCACCTCAGAGGGCAAAGTAAAGCTTAACTTTGATGATTTCTCCTTTGGAAACCCTGGTCCGGTCGGTATAGGGGGAGTGTTCAAAAACCACGAAGGTGCGGTCCTTCTCACCTACTCAGAATTCATGGGAACCAAAGACTCGCAAACAGCAGAAGCCTTGGCTTTGTTAATTGGAATCAAACTTTTTAATAACTCCTGGGTAGAGTCTTACAGATTGAAGGAGATGCTAATAACATCATTAATTGGGGCTCTGGCAATAGAGACCCACCCTGGTACTTGGGACCTATTTTTGATGAGATCGAACACCTTTACAGGGACCTGAAAGTTACTTGGAGGCACACTCGAGAACCGTAAATGTAGAAGCATACGCATTCGCTAAGGCAGCGGCCCGACAACCTATCTAACAAGAAGCTATTCTGTGCGATAGGGCATCATATTCCTATAAAGCGAGAACAACGCTAATATCCTATAACTATCGGATTGCAAGCCTTTGTACATGACTACTGATATAAGCCTTTCCTTTCCGTAACCACTGTCTGTTGCCTTTTGTCCGCTTTTGTAATTGGGCATTTATATAAGCCCTCACTATGGTCAAACCCTTCTTGTTGATGGGATAAGCTTTGTAGCGTTAGTTCGTGCAGGTCCTCCTCTCAGGGACCACGATGCTGTTGAGGACTTGCTTGAAGCCCTCACAGTATTGACAAACTCTAGTACTATTATCTCTTTTTATGAAACGTTAATTCCTATTAAAAAAAACTTAGTGCGTGCTTTTCTTTTTATATCATGGAAGTTACCAAACATCCTTGCGGAAAATTCAGTTTGTGCATATTAAATCATGCGCAAAAATTTGCATAACCAATATGTACAATATGTTATCTATATTGTTTTTGTGCTATCAAGAGAACATATTCTCATGTATGCGTTTGATATTTAAAATATTCGAAAAAAACTCCCTCCTAGGAAAAATCCAGTATTATATATTTCCAAGTAAAACCAGATTCTCGCTATGGCTACACAGATGAAATTAAAATTCAGCATGCTATGGTTTATACAAAGCTATTTCATGATCTCATACTACAACATGAATCAAGTATAGAAAAACAAATGAGATGAAATCAAGCAACTTATGTTCTAACTATGAAATCCTATTTATTAAATAATATTTCTGAAATTAGTGTGCTAAACCCAACATGATTCTTCCATTTTTATTTTCTTGTATAAGTAAAATTTAAAATAGAATTTTCCAGATCTCAGATTTAAAACTAGAGTAATCCATCTCAGTAAGACCTCATTTTAAATTCATGAATTGAAGTAAATGACAGGATTCTCTATCTACAAAATTCAACATGAAAATAGAGGATAGTGAATTTTCTTCCGAAAAAGAACATGAAAATAGAGGGAATAATAAAATTAAAAGGGGAGTGCTTCAACAAATCATAACCCTGTTTTTAACTTTTAACTATTTTCTATTTATTCAAATCCATAGGTACCAAAATAATTGTATCTTTACATCCATGCAACTTTATGAGCATAAAACGAGTCTCTAGGATTTGGCAGGGATGATTTTGGTACGATTTACTATTTAGCATGAGGGGAGACTATTTTCAGTGAGTCTATACTTGCTATTTTTTTCAGTGAGTCTGTACTTACTATTTAAAGTAGATTTTCATCTTCGTAAACAGAAAACTCTGCTCTCCTTTTTGGTTGTGCATGTGCATGTGCATGTGCATGTGCGTATACTATTTGTGACCGTAAATCTAATGACAAGGCAAACACACTAATAAATTACAAGCCTTCACATACACACATATGCACACATATATACAAAACCACTTACAAACACTCATGAGTGAAGTTCTATAGTCCTTTACTCTTGGCTCATCCCATCCAAAGTCCATCAAACAGTCACGATTGCCTGATAGTGTTTGAATTTTAATAATTTGTTTGCAAAGCTGATTAACCTTAAATTCTATGGCTGTATGCATCTTAGTGATGCCCACCCAAATAATATATAAAATAATTCAATGTATAAAATGACCAAATTACCCCTATGACTATTTCAGGGGAATTTTCATCATTTTATTTTTTAATGATTATTTTAAGATTTTATTTAGGTGCGATTTAGTTAGATGTATACTCACCAAATTTAAGATGAATTTGATTTTTCAAAAAAGTATTAAAATTCAAAACATCATCAGATAACCATGACCTTATGATGGATTTTAGATGGTGATGATCCATGAGTGAGATACTATAGGAATTCACTCATGAGTGTTTGTAATATGCATGTATGTATATATGAATATACATACATGAATTACCCTTGGAAATATTGGGAGTCCATATAACCTCTCATTCCCTTGTTATTTCGGTCATTGTTTTGGCGAGTTCACGTCCTTTTGGCTCCATAGAGTTGTAAAGAATCGAGCTACGAGCATTTTTGCCCAATTCGCTCTCAAAAACTCCAAGTGTTGAGGGAGTTATGAGTGTTTTTGTGGGTGTGTGTTAAATATTATGTGGTACCAAAAATTTATCTGTAAATAGGCTTCAAAATCACCTTAAATCTTCATAGGGACCATGGCAATGTGGATAAAAAGAGTGGTGAGTGAAGGACTTGCTTGCACAATTTCAACTGAAGATTCCCCTCAGATTGGGAGAAATCGTTTGTGGATTGGGTAGAGATTACCCAGGTTGCGACACATGAAGTTTCTTCAACCTCTTATCTTTTCACTTCGATCTACCCATAATCCGTGCTAGGAAACGCCATGATATGTATATGTATGGAGAGAGCACTCGAAAGCAATGACATATCCAAATTTCAGCCAATTCCGCATCCACCATACCGTAGGAATCAGGAGAAACGGCCAAGGGATAATGGAGGTCTCAACCTGATTTCTGCTGTTCTTTGGCTATGTGTGGATAGTACCCGTGTTAGCATATGAATAGTATGCTACTATAAAATTCTCTATAAAAAAGATACTAAATGTTATGGGAATGGCCTGAAATTTTAAAATTTAAGGGTTTTAAGGATTTTGTTAACTCCCTCAAAATTTCAGCTCCATCAGGCACCGTTTTCCAGGGGTCTTTTTGTAAATTGACCAACTTTTTCCATGCTATCAGGTTACCATCTGTGTTACCAAGATTGCTGCTTGCTTTGGCCTCCTTATATCAGAATGGCCTGATTTTTTAGGGGTATCTTGGGTTCCTTAGATTAAACTTCGGCCCATTTTGACTCCTATATTCATCCATTTTGGCAGGGTTAGTCACTCGTAGTAGTCATCCAAATTTGCGTTTTGGATCACAATTGAGCACAAGTCATGATTTTTATTTGTGATGTCCTCGAACACCAAATATAAGGATCACAATGGAGCACGAGTCATGATTTTTATTTGTGACGTCCTTGACCACCAAATATAAGGATCCTCCAAATTTTTCCCCATGTGTGATTGTTTTGGGCCCTTCTTGTAACTTTTGACTTTTTTGATAACTTTCAGGCATATATGTTACTGGTTTCATGTTGGAGCGGATAACCCTGTGCTTTTGTGGTGGCTGGCCTCCCTTCATTAGAAACCATCATTTACCCTGCCTTTTAAGGGTTTTTTGGGTAAAATGATGCCTCAATGCCCAGTCTGGGGTTTAAGCCTATTTTCAGGAACAGTTCGCCAAATATGGTTGAGTGGATGTTATGATACAGAATACACCCAAATAAAAACTGGTGAGCAAAACTCTTTAAATCGGGGACCTGGATTAAATTAGTCAAGACTGTATTTAATAAAGATGCTGGAAATGTGCTTTGCAGAGCAGGATATTGGCCTCTCTTCAAATTTACAAAAGATAGCAACTAGCGTTTGGTTACCTTCTCTCCTTTCTCCGGTGGCTTTAACTTACGTAAGGATCGAATAGGTTGTGTGACCTGTTTCCTATTTATAATAACTAATAAAAGACACCAAGACATAAATGCCCATAGTCTTTGGGAAAAGATGCACCTACCCAAAGTAAGTCTTTGGCTAATGTCCCAAATGTTACTCAATCAATATCCACTGTCAGTCCCAAGATCTTATTGGACTCAATCAATAAGGCCCTGTCGACTAGATAGGGTGGTCCCTCCACTGGACATCAAGGTCCTTGCCTATGTCATTGATAAGCTCATAAATTACAAGGGATCTGCCTCAATGGGCAAGTCCATGTATATGTGCAAAGGGATCGTCGTAATTTGATTGGCCACTAAATAGGAATCGGGCTTGGGTCAAGGCTGTAGCGGCTGTTTTTCATAGCACTACTTCTCAAGTTCCATTCCTATGTAACCTTGTCATGAAAGAAAAAGAAAATGATTTGCCCCTAAATAAAAAATTGCACAAACTTTTAATTAGACTCTGGAGAAGCTCTATTCCAGATGATATCCCCCTAAATCCTAGAAACCCTAAAAATAGCCAAATACCATACTGCCCTTGGTATCATAAAATTGCATAAATAAAATCCATAAAATCCCAAAAAAGTAAAAAAATATGAAGAAACATTCCAACAAATCTAGAGTAATTTGGCTTTGCAGTAAAATTACCAAAATACAAAATTTTCATTAGGAAAATGGTTTCAAAACATTTTAGGTTCTGACATGGGTAGACTTGACTCCTCCTACCAACCATTTTGGAGACTCAGGGACTTAGATGGACTAATTTGCATGTTGTTTCACATTGTAAAGCAATGTTATTAAGACCTGAGCAGACTGGTTGGTCAGACTGATTGGACCAAGAACTGTTATCCAACCCATCTACCTAACTCATTATGTTTGTCATCCCATGCAATCTGTGTGCTTTGTGCATGAAATTAAAGTAATAGTTTACCCGTCCTACTAGACACCCAGAGATAGGGTCTTAAGGTTTCATAAATTATTATTAGACATTGGTGGTGCAGGAATTGCTTGTAGCCAGTACACTAGCAAGAAACTTTGTGAGTAGTCCCATACATTTGTAGCATTCTATATAAAATCGAGCCCCATGCTTATGGTGATGGATTCACCTATGCCTCCTCAACGCACTAGTTCATATGCAGGTTTGACTGTGGAAAGTTGTCAATGTCAATATCCCTAGCATTTGAAGGACAACATGCTAAACACGAGTAAGGTTCAAAAATTTGGTCAGGTGGCTTGGAGCTTCACCGAATTGAGCTGGCCTAGGCGTATAGTTGCCTAGGTGACCGCCTAGACACTCGAGGGCCCGCCTTTGCCTAGATGTCTAGGGGGTGAGTTGAAGCCCTTGGTGAGAGGATAGAAAAATCCTTTCTGCCAGTGGCATTTAGTTCATTTTTCCCTCTTTAAAATAATATATATATATATATATATATATATATATATATATATATTTCTGTTTTTTTGGGGGGGGGAGGGGAGTGGGGAAGGGTTTGGGGGGCATTGGAAATCAAAGCACTCAATCCTATCTTGTGAGTTGAAGTGATTGTGAAAGAAAATTTTTGGTAACTAACGGTCACTTACATTGAAGATTTATTGCATTTGAAATGCCAGTGTATGTTTTTTTTTTGTCTTAGGAATTGTTGATTTATATGAGTGCTGGGATTATTTATTTATTTGTTTGGTTTTATTCTTGTATTTGCTTTTCCAAATTTACATTTGGATTTGTGGCCCATATTCAAGAGTGGGTTTTGGTTTGTGTTTAATGGCATTTTGTTGGAAACCAACTCAATTCCTCGAACACCATTCATAGGGCCTAGAACCCCCACCTTCCTGGATGGGCCACTAAGGGAGCTAGGTTCCTGCCTAGCTGCCAATGTGGCCTGGATCCGTAGCTGCCTAGGTGGCTGAATCTGTGTTCTACAACACTGAACGGGATATATATAGGTCAATACCTATGGTCCACTCCATATAGCAGCGCTTGGTCAAGCATTGGCAATTCATAACCATGGGAATAGAGAATGCACGTCCGTAAATGGAAGCATGCACACATAGAAAGGATAATAGAAATGGGGATAATTTATTGTAATTAATTTTGACTTATGAAAAGTCTGAGTGCATAGCAGTAAAGAAATGGAAAAACTAACAGCAAATGCTTTTGATGGCCACAAACTTCATACTATGTCAGTGTCTCCTCATGTGGTGAACTTCTTGGCAATGGGTTAATGCCTCGATTGTCAACTCTGGCACTTTGTCCATCTCTTTGTGTTTGCAATAGTTTGTGGTAATTATTATTCCTGCTTAGTGATCAGTACCATACCTATCTTAGCTGCCATTATTAGTTGCATGTTGTAACTTCGGGTTCTCTTGTCTCTTTGCTAATGCTATCACTAAATGCAGGTTTTTGTCTTTGTGGCAGCTGAGTACATCACGGTGAAGAATTCCTTGAATCAGGTCTGATGTGATGGCTTTTCTTTTTAACGTTGAAATTTTTAAAATGAATAGTTCTGGCATGAGGCTGTTTGGCTGTTTGAAAGAGAAAAGATGATGCATGTGTATAGGTATTCAGATTACAAATCTTATTAGAATTGCTTGTTCTTTATCAGAAGCCAGCGATTTTAGATTTTGATGCAGAAAGTAGGGGAAAACATTCTGAATTGTAGGTACAAAAGATAAAATAGCTGATTCAGTAGTATCAGGCTTCAGCTGTGATATATATTATTGTTAGAAAATAAAAGTTTTTGCCAAGATCTTCTTAAAACATTTCTTTTTTCTTGTACTGTTGGATCAAAGAAACTTTTTGAGCTATCAAAGACAATTCGTTAAGGGATCACTTTGCTGTAAATTTTTTTTGAATGGTGTTTTCATTTTTCAATTTGTGTTGACCAAATGGTGATTTGGTCTGTTATCATTTGCTTTATATGGGTGTTTAATTGTTACAATCAATATTTTGAAAAACGGTCTGCTCGGTGCCTAGGCGCCCAACACACCGTTGGCTGCGCGCCAAGACCTGGGCGCCCCATTCTGGCTAGCTGTACCTAGGCGGGCACTAGCGCCTAGTTCTGGGCGGGCCCCTAGGGCATGGGCCTTTTTTCGATTTTAAAAGATGCCCAAAAGGGCAAACGGGGTAATTTTGACCCCAAAAAGGTTTAAATAGGTTATGGGGGTTATTTTCAACCCCCAAAGTTAAAAGAACACTTCCATAAGCCCTCAATCTCTTAGCTATACCTATTTTTGAGAATCAAAAGTATTTTTTATTGTCTGAAGAAGCTTCCTAAACTTTTTTTTTTTCTCATTGGAGTTATTGATGATGAATGGAGAAACATAGATATCCTCTCTCTTCTTTTGTAATAGCTTTATTGCACTATCTTGGTTTGGACTTTAGATATTTGGATGATAGACTTTTTGCCTTTTTGGACTATTTTGTTGTTTGGTTTTATACTTTTGTAAGTTTGTTGAAGACTTGGAGAGTTGAGTCCCTGTTATTATAAAATATGGAGAGTTGGAGACTATTACTAGTACATAGCCTATTGGATTTTTAAATTTTGTATGGTTGGAATTTTGGAATTTTGAACAAGTTTATTCTCAACATGCGATAAGTTATATGTTTGTATATAAAAAAAGTATGTTACAATATTTTCAAATGCTATAAATTACAACATTGCCACAAATATATTCGTATGTGTGCATTTGGACAACACATATACGTACATATATAAAGAATTTATATCATAGGGCACCCAAGGTTCTAGGCGCTGAGCGCCAGGCCAGCCGTCTTGGGGCCGTTTAGCGTTTTTTGAAACCTTGATTACAATTTGAGTTGAGTTATAAATTGTTATTATGAGATGTGATGGCAGTTTTGCTAGTGATATGGTGGTAATAATGTGAAAATGGTGGTGGTGTACGATGTGGTGGTAGTGGTGGGTAGGAAGTGGTGAAGTGGTTTTGGTGGTAGAGCAAAGGTGGTGGTGGGTAGGCGGTGCTGCAATTGTGGTGGTGGAGGCAATGGTGGTGCGGTATGATGATGATTATGGCTGCAGCTAGGCAGTGAGGTGGTGGCTAGGCGTGGTGGTGGTGGTGGTGATAGCAGTGGTGGTAGTGGTGGCTTAGTGATGGTGGTGGGTGGTAGTGGTGGCTTAGTGATGGTGGTGGGTGGTAGTCAGCAAAGGCGGCAGTGAACGTGGTGATCGTCATGGTGTGGTGGTGGTAAAGGTGATGGTGGTGGTGAGTGGTGGACTAGTAGTGGCTAGATGGTGGTAGTAGAGTGGTACTGATGGTGGTGGTGTTGTGGTGGCTATGGTGATGATGATAGTGGAGAGAGAGAGAGAGAGAGAGAGAGAGAGAGAGCACAATTGTAATTTTTGACAAA
>NW_006498549.1:9339948-9351159 GCF_000471905.2 Amborella trichopoda | reverse complement strand
AGAAAGGAGTCTCCTCAGACATTATATCAACTTGGAGAGAGAGATGTACGAGGGAACTCTAACTGGTGTGCAAACAACTAGTTGAGAGATGAGTGAGTTTTTAGTGACAATAGGTCTGCATCAAGGGTCGGCATTTAACCTGTACCTCTTTGTCTTAGTTATGGACGACTTAACTTAGCACCTATAAGATGAGGTACCGTGGTGCATATTGTTTGCGGACGACATAGTTTTTAATCATGAGACCTAAAATGGCATCAACACAAAGTTAGAACTTTGGAGAGATGCTCTAAAATCTAAAGGCTTTAAAATTAGCCGGACTAAGACATAGTATATTGAATGTAAGTTTAATAATAATAGGAGTAGAGATGAGGAAGTAGTTAATATTGACGGCCAAGAAATACCAAAAAGAACACACGTTCAATATCTTGAGTCGATAATCCAGGAAAATGGAAAGATTGAGGAAGTTGTCGCATATAAAATAAGAGCTGGGTGGACGAAGTGGAGATGTGTAACTGGAGTTTTATATGAATGCTGCAATACCAATGAAGCTGAAAGGCAAGTTCTATAGGACAAATGTGAGACCATCTTTGCTTTATGGGGCGGAATATTGGGCGTTCAAGAAACAACATGCCTAGTGTATCAAAAAGCGCTAGGCGGGTCTTAGGTGGCCTGGGGGGTCGTGGCCGCCCAGCGCCTAGGCGGCTGCCCAGAACCTGGGCGGCTGCCAGTTAAAATTTGAAAAAAAGGAAAAACCATACAAAATTATTACCAATATAATACCATATTCCAAGTTGAAAAATGTTTTTTTGAAAAAAAGTAAAAACCATACAAAATTATTATCAATATAATACCATATTCCAAGTTGAAAAAAAAAAGATAGACATTGAGAAGAGAATTTTGATAATCCATATTGTTAAAACAGTAAACTGTAAAACCGTACAAGTGTAGGTAGAATATAAAAGTCAACACTCAACACAACAGAAAAATATACAGTATAACAAAAGTCAACAATCATAACTCAACACAACAGTCAACAGACTCAACACTCAACACCAAGAGGCAAGAGTCTTCAGTCGTCGTCGTCGTCGTCATCATCATCATCATCAGAAGGAATATCAATAGGGCAAGCCTCATCATATGCATCAGAGTCGAGGCCATCATCATCAGAGTCATCTCCCTCTTCAATATAACCCTCGTCCTCCTCTATTTCTTCTGAATTTGCCTCTTCTTCCTCCTCTTCTTCTACCTTCCTCTTACTAGTCTGTGCAGATAAGGCCTTAGGAGTCTTGGTTGCTCTACCCTTTTCTTTGTGCTTCTTTGAACTCAAATATTGTATAATTTCTTCCTTGGTGGCCTCAAGAACATTTTTACAAGAGGCAACATTTCCCTTAATACCGGCTAGGTGTTTTTTAAACTAGTAAATGCCCCTAACAGTATCCTTTCCACAATAATTACATTTAATACGATTTTTATCACTTGGATTCAGGTTATAACCATACTTCCAACCCGGATCATCATTCCATCTAGAACTTGGGGAAGATACTTCCATAGAACAAGGCTTATTTTCATCCTTCTAGTTCTTCAAAATTCAAAAGATGTCTAATCTCATCTCGAATTGCTTGAAGAACCTTTGTACAAGAAGCAACATTACCTCTAACACCCTATTCCAAGTTGAAAAAAAAGAAGATAGACGTTGAGAAGAGAATTTTGATAATCCATGTTGTTAAAGCAGTAAATTGTAAAACCATACAAGTGTAGGTAGAATATAAAAGTCAACACTCAACACAACAGAAAAATATACAGTATAAAAAAAGTCAACAATCATGACTCAACACAATAGTCAACAGACTCAACACTCAACACTCAGCACCAAGAGGCAAGAGTCTTCAGTCATCGTTGTCGTCGTCATCATCATCATCATCAGAAGGAATATCAATAGGGCAAGCCTCATCATATGCATCAGAGTCGAGGCCATCATCATCAGAGTCATCTCCCTCTTCAAAATAACGTTCGTCCTCCTCTATTTTTTCTGAATCTGCCTCTTTTTCCTCCTCTTCTTCTACCTTCCTCTTACTAGTCTCTGCAGATAAGGCCTTAGGAGTCTTGGCTGCTCTACCCTTTTCTTTGTGCTTCTCTGAACTCAAATATTGTATAATTTCCTCCTTGGTAGCCTCAAGAACATTTTTACAAGAGGCAACATCCCCCTTAATACTAGCAAGGTGATTTTTAAACTGGTAAATGCCCCCATCAGTATCCTTTCCACAATAATTACATTTAATACGATTTTTATCACTTGGATTCAGGTTATAACCATACTTCCAACCCGGATCACCACTCCATCTAGAACTTGGGGAAGATACTTCCATAGAACAAGGCTTATTTTCATCCTTTTCTGGTTCTTCAAAATTCAGAAGATGTCTAATAATTCTGAACTGCTTCAAGAACCTTTGTACAAGAAGCAACATTACCTCGAACACCATATTCCATGTCGAAAAAAAAGAAGATAGACGTTGAGAAGAGAATTTTGATAATCCATATTGTTAAAACAGTAAACTGTAAAACCATACAAGTGTAGGTAGAATATAAAAGTCAACACTCAACACAATAGAAAAATATACAGTATAACAAAAGTCAACAATCATGACTCAACACAACAGTCAACAGACTCAACACTCAACATTCAGCACCAAGAGGCAAGAGTCTTTAGTCGTCGTTGTCGTCATCATCATCATCATCAGAAGGAATATCAATAGGGCAAGCCTCATCATATGCATCAGAGTCGAGGCCATCATCATCAAAGTCATCTCCCTCTTCAATATAACGCTCGTCTTCCTCTATTTCTTCTGAATCTGCCTCTTCTTCCTCCTCTTCTTCTACCTTCCTCTTACTAGTCTCTGCAGATAAGGCCTTAGGAGTCTTGGCTGCTCTACCCTTTACTTTGTGCTTCTCTGAACTCAAATATTGTATGATTTCTTCCTTGGTAGCCTCAAGAACATTTTTACAAGAGGCAAAATCCCCCTTAATACCGGCAAGGTGTTTTTAAACTGGTAAATGCCCCCATCAGTATCCTTTCCACAATAATTACATTTAATACGATTTTTATCACTTGGATTCAGGTTATAACCATACTTCCAACCCGGATTACCACTCCATCTAGAACTTGGAGAAGATACTTCCATAGAACAAGGCTTATATTCATCCGTTTCTAGTTCTTCAAAATTCAGAAGATGTCTAATCTCATCCCAAACTGCTTCAAGAACCTTTGTACAAGAAGCAACATTACCTCTAACACTAGCAACATGTTTTTTGAATCGGCTAATACCCTCATTAGTATCTTTTTCACAAAAGTTACACCTTATACAATTTTTATCATTTGGTTTTGGGTTGTACCCATACTTCCAACCCGGATCACTTTTTCTAGGAGTAGCAGAAATATATCTATGACAAGGATTTTGTTTTTGTTTTTGTTTTATATAACTTATAAATTGCTTAATTTCCTTTCTGATAGCTTCAGGAACATTTTTACAAGGGGCAACATCCCCCTTAATAGCTGCAAGATGTTTCTTAAACCGGTTTATGCCTCCTTTTGTATCTTTTTCATAAAAATTGCATCTAAAGTAATTTTTGTCATTTGGATTCGGGCTGTAACCCAGATCTCCACTCCGACTAACGCCTGAAGAAGACATCTCAAAATAACACAAGCAATCTAAAAGTTGCACTTACTTTGGTTGCTCGAACTCCAAACTTTGAGAAACACTTCGATGATTCGATCAAATGAAATGTAATTTTTTGGAGGTTTCTTTCTTTCTAAAAGGGTTTCTTGGGGGTTTAGGTTTCAAATGAACCTAAAGCCCACCTTTCTATACTTTTATATCTTGAAAAAATCGAAAAAAAAAAAAAACTTTTCCGCCTCTGGGCGCTAGGTGGCCCGCCTTGGCGGGTTCCGTACCGCCTAGGCGGCCGCCTAGGGACCACTGCCCAGGCCTTCTGGACAGCCTAGGCGGCCTCCTAGGCGTTGGCGGTCCGCTTTTTTGAACAATGAACATGCCCATAGAATTAGTGTAGTTGAGATGAGATGGATGAGCGACAAGACAAGAAGGGATAGAAATCAAAATGAATACATTCGGGAGAATATTGGTGTGGCAACAATAGGTAACAAGATGAGAGAAAGTAGACTTAAGTGGGCTGGCCATATGGTGCACATACCTAGTACAACCCCTGTTAAGAGTTGCTAGTTAGTTCAAATGGAAGGCTAAAAAAGGGCAAGGGGTATGCCTAGAAAGACATGGTTGAAAATAGTGAGAAAAGATATAGGGACTTAGGGCCCCACTTAGAATATGACTCTTAATAGACCAGAATGGCGGGATAGGCTTTGACGATGATGAGTCTTCCATCTCTATAGCTTTTTGTTTTTGAGTTTTCAGTCATTTGATCTTGCAGAATACTAATGAGATTCTCAACAAATCCATTATAATCTACAGGTACTTATATCCATAGATTTATGGACATCAAATGCTCACAATGAATATTAGATTACAGCAATGGTAGTTTATGTGAGATATTGGAGGAGTGGACTTTTGTAGTATGATTATGATCAAAGACTGGCAGGAGTGGTGTTGAGGATATAAAGAGATGCCTTAATTTGCACTTTTCATAACTTCTAATAATTCTAGCACTAGCCTAGTAACTAAATGTCGTGGAGTCATTTTCTTTATTTGTGATTTTCATTTTCTTAAAAAACTCGATGTGGCCTCCCAGGTTTATACTGAATGGATTCGACTTGGAACCCAGCTGATTCCTGACTTACAAGTGGAAATTCCATAATTAATCATCCATTCATAAGAGGAAGAGGATCAATAGGAAGTTGCTCTACCTGCAAGATACATGCTTATGAAGAATTCTGCAATTTGCTCCAATCCTTTCAAATGTCCTGTCTGGATGGGTTTACACTGGAGTATAGATTTCTTACTAGTGATAGAAATGAATGTTGTATCCTTAATGATCAGAGGCTGCAAAAGTGTGCATCTTTCTCCAAGTAAATGAAGTGACCAAGTCATTGCTAAAGATGCCACTTGTGGCAGCTAGGAAGAATATGCAATAACATTTCATAATATTTTCACAAAAGTGCTTAGAAGTGCTTAGCGAGCAGAGGAAGTCAGGAAGCATATTTTTGTGTCTGCTGTAAAGCACTGGCTGATACATTCTTTGAATCAGCTACGGAACTAGAAACCCAGATCCTTGCCAGGCAAAAGGAAAACATCAGGTTACATAAAGTAGTATATTGAAGGGTGTGCAAGGAGCAGAGCATTCCATTGATGATGAAGCTAAGTTAAAAAAAGTGACATCAGGTTACAAAGCCAAACAATGGTTTCTTTTGGAACAATGTCTGTAATGTGAGAGAATGTCAACAGAGAACCATTGAGTGGAGCAGAAGTTTGAATTCATAGAAAAGTACATTAAAACAAAACTTGGAGGTTGGGTTTTTGTGCCAAAATTACTAGATCTATCTGGCACATGTTTCTACAAGTGGCATGTATGAGAAAGAAAGAGGGTGGAGCAAAAAACTGGAAGGTGCAAAAAATGTTGTTTGCATCCCCAGTTCCCCACTGGTGTGGCCAAAATGCCTTGGTAATCTTGTGTGTGAAAAGTCAGGCGCTAAAGATATGGTCCACCTTGTGTGATACTAATAGAAAGCTTTGCTTCTGGTAAATAGTAAAAAATGAAAGCCCTTCTGACCAAGAATTAAAGGTCTGAAAAAGAGAGAAAAGAATCAGACTGCATCTTACCGTGGGATGACTTCAACTGCCCTTGATCACCTGTAAAGTGGGATGACAAACAGGTGGAACAGAAAAGAAGACCTTAGATTAACCATGAACCCAAATTGTATGGATTAGTGAATAATGAAGAGCTTCGAGCCTTCGACGTGGTCCTATGAGCTTGAGTCCTCTTGGACATGCCATGTGAAGGCAATTGAAATTAAAATTATGGTCTTACTGAATTTAGGATGAGGCCCTCACTCCACATAAACAAGAAAAGAACTACATATCCTTATCGAGGAAACAACTAAAAGAAGAGTTGTAGCTTGAGAATTAAAGTTAAAAACTTGTGCTCCATCTGGGAGTTGGCATAGTCTTGAGCTGAGTTGGGCTATATGAGTATAACTCAAAGGTTCTACAGAAGATTCTGTCTTTTATAAAGACTTAAATAGGATTTAGGATATGACCGAGTCTACTGATGAACTCATTGAAAAAGATTCTAGGTGTATAAGAACATTGCAAATCTACATGTTTTAAGGCGTAGAAAGTGCACGTGCCAAACCTTTTGAAGAGAGAGGTTTGTAGTATATGGTGTGCTTATGTTTGGTTGTGAATTTGTTTTAGAAAAATAAGATAATATTGCCATTAAACCTAATGGAGTACATGCATCCATGGAGCTAGGAGCTTTTAAGTTTGTTTCTCAATATCCAAAGGAAGACGATGTTTTTCTTAATAGTACCTAACAATGGTGGCGCTTATGATGCAATTTGGTAGTTCATGTCCATATGAACGTTTACTAGCTTTCTCGATTATTTATGATTTGCCAGACTGTGTCCAATCGTCATGTTTTCTGAAAGAAAATTAGGCGCAGTCATGGAGGAATAAGACGACCTCCCTACTATTTTCTTACACGGGAGTGCATTGAGTGGCATTTATTTTTGCCTCATCTGCCTTTGCTTTTCCATGGGGATAGCGAATGGTGTTCATTTTCCTGCCAATCTTTCTTTGTATGAGTGATCCCTTTTGACAATGTCTTTAATGTACCCAATGGATCTTGATTCCTAAATCTTGTCTACAAGTGATGGACTCTGTGAGTCCTACACATTATACCTTTTCTTAAAAAGGCTGCTGGCCAATCTTATTAAAAGGGTAATCCAAGATATTTGTTTTTTTTCGATGGTTAGGTGTAATCATAGGTACTAACTTGGAGTTCCTATAACTTGATGACATTAATTCCTTTTGGATCACGTAATACCGTGTATATGTACCAAAATTAGCGAGGCATTGTAACGGGTTCTGATTTGGAGCTTCTATTTGTACTTTGTACACATTACACACGCATGTGTGCATGCACACACATGGACCTTTCTATCTTAGATCCTGCTAGTGCTGACCATCATCACACATGCTCCATGTTTTTTTGGTAAGAAATGCCCTTACTTGTATTGGAATTAATTTTTCACCAGTTACCGTGGGAAATGCAAAAAATACGTTAACATTTTTTATTTTCATCAACGAAGGTGTGCCATGCATTTCGATATGTTTTACTTCTCCTTTTGATAGCTCCATGTAGACCCTGTGCGCTATGTGATTATTTCCCATGTCTTGCTTTTTGTGTCAACCCTGTTTTGTATGATTATTTCTTCACTGCCTCAGAATTCTGGATGACTAAATAAATTGCAACTCATGGGTAAATACAGTTCTTTCAAAATATCGCTAGATGTGTACTATTACTGGGATAGAAAATCCATGTGCACGTGCAAGTGCACTTGCATGTTTTTTCCAATATTATTTATGGCTTTGCTTGTTTGTGTGTGTGTTTGCACACGCATGTGCGTGTGTCGTCTGCATTACTTATAGAAGATGGCTTAATATTGATTTCCTCATTTTTATTTTATATTTAGATCTCACTGTGGGATCATATAATCCCTTCACGAGACCGTGCCATATTGCAAACTCAAACCAAAGTAAAGTACCCCTTGACGGATCAGGTAGTTTTTGAGTTCTTTTTCCTCCTTTTCTGCACTATTTTCAGTTTTGTTCAATAATTATAACTTGTAAGATACCTTCTCTATGTCTTGTTTTAGGGAAACCATCTTCGTGGAAAATACTTCAACTTGACCTTGCATTGGCACGTTATGCCCAACGTTGGGAGAATGATTGCTGATAAGATTGTAATGCCTACCATCTTTAGTCTTCCCAAGGAATATCATTAATGTTTAGGTTGCCCACTATTGTACTATGCCTTGGTATTTTTCTAGAGGATATCTTGGTGTGATGATAGACTGGCAAATTTTCTTTAGTTTCTATTACTGAATGATTTTATTTTATGTTCGGTCAGGTTTGTATGAGGTGCGCACCTTATACTATACAAGTAAGGTGCACCTCTAAATTTTGCTGGAAGTCGTAGTTGCGAAGTAGTTGCGGTGTCACGGTGGCTTGAAAATTTATATTCAACCCTAATTTTGGACAGTGGAGATTGATTAGATCTATAAGCACTTCAACGTCTTGAAAATAAACAGTCTAGATAAATTGTTATAAGATGAACTATTATTAGGATTTGAAATTCTTGTTTTTTTTTATACCATAGATCTCAAGGTCAAGATGATTAATAAGTAAGTTTTCAAACTTCAGAATAGTCTTTTCTATTGGATTTTTGAGGTGCACTTTACTTCTATAATATAAGGTGGCAAGCCTATATAAACTTTTTCCTTGAAAAAATAACTGGGTTGCATAAAATAAACAAGAGCTAATGGTCTTTAAATCGCTATAAAGCCTGACACTAAAAAGTACTTCTAAGTTGTTGGTCTTTAAATGGCTATAAAGCCTAGCACTAAAAGTACTTCTAAGTTGGGTTTGCCCGAGGAACTATGCTGCCCACGGTGTGTGCAATATGGAAATAGCCATTGCTGTTGTGGGTTAGCCATATGGAACTTGGGGTGTTTTAGCCGTTTAATATATTCCTAATCTTGAACAAATAGAGTTGTCTTTCATAATTTGGCTCAATCCATTGAGTGAGCCAAATAACTAAAATATTTTTCTCCCAATCATAAATAGGATAATTTGGGAATTTTTGAACAATTTTTGGAGGAGGTACGTTTGTGGAGTTAATCTAAAAAGCAAAGGGTGTGATTTGTATATGTTTGCAACCTTAAACAATCCAATTAAGGTTTACCTCCAAATCTTATCAGAACATATAATTTTGGTGTAAAATTTTTTTAGAATTATCTAAAAATCTATTATATCTAATTATAAAATTTTAAAACTTCAAAAGTGGTTAAAATTAGGTAGATCTATAGACATATTGAAATCTTGAAAATAGATGGTCTAGATAATGTATTGTAAGATGCATTTTGAGAATCAAAATCCAATTTGTTTTTTTATATTTATACATCTCGATGTTGAGATGATCAATTAGAGGGTTTTTTAATTTTAAAACTACTTTTTCCGATGGATTTTTGAGTTACATCTTTAATTCTATTTAAGATTGCAACTGTATATAATTCCTTCCAAAAGTAAATCCTGCATTGATAAATGCGATCTTGGAAACCTTTAAAGATATTGGAAGATACTTTTAAGAACTTTAGCCAGATTTTCCCAAGATTTATGTCACTATTTGTAGTCATAAAATGGTGGAATAATGGGGCTTTTCTTGCTTTTACATTTTAGTTGTAAGGCAAGCATCTCACCTTTTCTACTTTTCTGATCATTATTAAGTTAAGAGTTTGTACCCTTTTTCCTTTTGGCAAATGCGCATATCCTTTTCTTATCATTATTAAGTTCGAGTTTGAACCCTCTTTCCTGATCATTATTAAGTTAGAGTTTGTACCTTTTTTCCTTTTAGCAAATGCGCATATCTAATTTGTTGATGTCATATCAAAGTGCCTCAGATGTCATATCAAAAAACCCCATACCTTCTTTTCATAAGAATTCATAGTTCTTCCTACCTACCAAGACACACAAAGATAACATAGGTTTCCATAAGAATTCATAGTTCTTCCTACCTACCAGGACACACAAAGATAACATAGGTGTTGAGATAAGGTAAGAATTCATAGTTCTTCCTACCAACCAAGACACACGAAGATAACATAGGTGTTGAGATATAAGAGATGACTAAGTACTAATACGATTAGGCTCATTTTTTATGTGATTAAGCAAAGAGTAGTTTACACAGTAGTTTACATGGGTCGGTTTTTCTTGTGATCTTCTTTTCAGGTTGGTCGATTACTTTTCTTTTTTATGAAGGTGAGTGAGAATGAAGGACATGACCTTTTTTTTTTTTTATGAAAAAGAGTGAGAATGGATGACATGACCTTTAGCAGTGGCTTCGATGGTATTACCACTACAGCCCCAACTCTATTATTTGGTCAATTACTTTTATTTTGTGGATATTATTGGAAGTTATAGCTTTTGTGAATTGATTTTCAGTAAGTGCTTTTTAGGCTTTTTGTTTTTTTGGGTTAAATATTTTTGGGCATTTTCTTGTAGAAAATCAGTTAGCATTTCTTTCCTTTTTTTTATTTTTTTAATTTCCCAACTTTTCATTGTTTTTTTGCGTGTAAATTCCCAACTTTTCATGATTTATCTGTTTTCAAAGCCAATAACTTAGATTGCGCAGTGGGATCCGGAAGCTCATTCTTAAACTTCAATTTGCATTAAAATGATGTTGCTTCTTCAACCTATTCTCAACCCTCTTACCCCCCTTCTTCTCCGGTCCCCTCATCCCTGAACCCGAATGCCCCTTAACCCCAATCCCCAATTCATGACTCCTATGACCATGATCATGATGGTGCATCTCTTCTTGCCTCCTCTTCTTCCTTGCCTCCTCTCCTCTTCAGTCTCCACTCTCCCCCTGTCACTCAATTGAGGAGGGTGGGCCCCACCAGTAGGTTTCAAGTATGGTAAGGGCCTTGCCTCCTTTGCAAGGTGCTTTGACGCAGGCATTTGAAACATCTCGATTTTGGGCTATGGTGGGGGTGGTGGAGGATGTTGACACGTATGGCTATGAGGGCCCACATGAATTATGGGTTTGGAAGAATCTCATATTATAATTATCTCCAACATTCATATGGTCCAACGTTCATATGGATGCGTTGGATGAATATCCTTGAGATCAGGAAAGATTTTTTCTTAGAGATCTATTGGACAAAGATAACCGTTAACCCTTATTCTCCCTATAAAAATGGGAAGCCAGAGAGAGGAAGACACCGAAAAGAAAAAATGGTACAGAGCTTCCTCTATAAATAGATAGCTTTCTTCTCTCTTTCTAAAAAAAAAAAAGAAGTTTCTACTCTAAAATCCGAGCTCTGCAATCACCAACCTCACGGCATACCTCCTCTTTGATCTCGCGTTTGGTTTCATCTGCACCATCTATTTTCACTAACATTGGTATCAGAGCATTCATGTTCCATCTTCCATATTGTTTTGGTGTTATATTTATTCATGAGTTTCT
>NW_006498549.1:9323634-9338384 GCF_000471905.2 Amborella trichopoda | reverse complement strand
ATGCTTAGTTTTTTTTTTTTTTTTTTATTGACGAGTTAAATATGCTAGTTTTAATGGTAAACTAGCTTCTAGCTTGTATCTATCAGTTAATTTAGCAATAACCGGTTGGTTCTCATAAAAATTGTCTACAATCATAGCTTATGTTGAAAATAAGCCTAGCAAATACAGAAGCATGTATATGTGAGATTGGCAATACTAGACAGTCACTCTAAATATATATCGCATCTCTGAAATTTTTTTTATGGCTATTTTGTTGCCTTATATATTACTGATATTTCTATTAAAAAAAAAAAAAAGGGTGGGTGGGGGGACGAAAAATTATAGAAGAGTTATTTTGCTCAATTTTTTTGTATTGATGATACTTAAATGCAATTAATGCACTTACTGCCTTCGTGTGATATAGAAATTGGTTTGTCTTCTAAAGTGAATTAGGTACTTGATATTTGTTCTTTTATTATAAAGGTGCACGCCAAATAAATAGTATAAAGGGGAAGTTTTATATTATTTTTCATAATTGTAGTACTTTTTTATAGATTAAGAGATTGCCTATTTCAATTCTTTTTTAGGCATCACTTAATAAATGATATTGTTTATGAAATAATTGCAGCTCTCTCGGTACAAGTATTAACCACATATTAAAGTTTTGGTACCTTATTTAGCTTCTTTAGAACTTAGAAAGTATTAGGTTGCTCATGCATAACTTAACAAATGACTAGTAGAATTGTAATGGCTAAACTTTCTAGAGTTGAAAAATTGAATGGAATCAATTTTGCCATGTAGAAGAGGAAGATGAAATATCTCCTCATCCAAAATATAACAATATATGTACTAAGAGAAAATCCACCAATAGTTGGTAAACCAACTGAAGAAGACAAGAAAAAGTTAAATTTTTTTTTTGAAGATGTTCTCATAGCAAAATCATCAATGTTAACTTTTATGTAATATGACCTTATTAAGGTTTTTGAGCATCATAAAACATCTAAGAAAATGTTGGAGGCAATAAAAACTAAATATGACTCAACATCTGAAATACGCACCTAATTACTATTAGAGCAATATAACTCATTTAAAATGGAGGGTAATAATGTAGTGGAACATGTAAACAAGATGCTTGGTATGGCTAAGGACTTGACCATTGTTAGGAATAAAGTCCTCGAGTGCAGGCAAGTTTCCACTATTTTAAATAACCTTTTACCTAATTGCTATTAGAATAATATAACTCATTTAAAATGAAGGAGGGTAATAATGTAGTGGAACATGTAAACAAGATGCTTGTTATGGCTAAGGACTTGGCCATTGCTGGGAATAAAGTCCCCGAGTGCATGCAAGTTTTGAGTATCTTAAATAACCTTCCACTTTTATGGAGGATGGTAACAATTGCACTTAGGTTAAATACAAAATCTCTTATATTAGGAGACCTACCTATGTAACTAACCTTAGAACAAAAACACATTAACAAAGATAAAAGGAGTGAGCTCAAGGACCTCCCAAATCTAGCCAACTAAGCTTAATAATAAGAAATTTCAAGGGAGGTTTAATAAGAGGAACAATAGGTTTAAAAATAGAGGAACTAAGCCCTGCAACTAAGAAACTAGACAAAGACCGTCAAAATGCTTCTTATGTGGTCAACTAAGTCACTTTAAGAACCGCTGCCCACAGAATAAAAACCTGCAAAATCCAAAGAATAACGGGAATGGAAGCAAGATGCGCGAATTTGTTTATATGATTTCTGAGTGCCTGGTGGCATACCATGATATCAAAAGACGGTGGTAGACTCATACGCTAATCAGTATATCGCAAGCTCAAAAGGCATCTTCGACGACTTCCAAAAAATAAAAGCTGGGGAGAAATACATCTACATGGGGAACAACACCTATTCTGATCAATTAGGTGTAGGAACTTGTAGGTTATATGTAAGGACAATCGACTTTGTATTAACCAATGTATATATTGTCCCTTGTATGAGACGAAATATTGTATCTGTCCCCTTGCTCATTAAAAAAGACTTTGAAGTTCGCTGGCGATAATTGAAAGAATAAATTAGAAAGCGTGGATAAATTTATGCTTGGGGACACTTAGTTGATGACCGCAACTTGTTTTTTCTTCATGTAAATTAGAAATTTGATAATAAAATTTCAACTTATTTTGGTTACGTTGATTGTGTAATGGTTGTTAATACATATACTTGGCATCTTAAGCTTGACCACATAGGAAAAGACAAAATAAATAGGTTAATAAAGAAATGTCTTATTCCAAACTTAAATAATGTACAATTTTCAACCTGTCAGCATTGCTTATCAGGAAAAATGACTAGGAAATCATTTAATAAAGGAGAGATAGTTAATGAGTTATTGAATGTAGTTCACTCAGACATTTGTGGGCCTCTCAATGTTAAAACTTATATAGGGATATCATACTTCATCACTTGTATTGAAGATTTTTCTAGATTTGGATACGTTTATCTAATCCACCATAAATTAGAAGCTTTAGAAAAATTTAAAATATATAAAAAAGAAGTAGAAAACTAATTAGTTAGGAACATCAAAGTTTTTAAAATTGATAGGGGAGGTGGATACACATTCGAAACTTTCTAAAAATATAGTATTAAAAGACATACTATTATGCCTTATATGGCACAAGAAAATGGAACAACCGAAAGGCGTAATAGAACCCTATTAGAAATGAAGAGATCCATGATGGCTCAGGCTAATCTACCTGAGATCTTTTGGGAAGAAGCAATAAGGACATCCATATTTATTCTTAATAGAGTTTCAACTAAGGCAATAGATTCTACCCCTTATGAACTATAGACAAGTAGAAAACTTGATCTATCCAACTTAAAAAAGTGAGGGTCGACTGCGTATGTCTTAATTCCATATTAACATAGAAATAAGTTAGAAAACAAACTCTAGTTTGTAATTTTATAGGATAGCCCGAAGGATAAAAGAGATATCAATTTTATCATAAAGATAAGGGACTCATTGAAAGCAGAGATGCTGAGTTCCTAGAATATTTTATTGAAGAAAACATACCTATAGTAGATAATCCACTTAATATCATAGATGAGTTAGAACCACTACCTAAAGTAGATAACGATAGCTCTGATCAATATGTAGATGATGTTGAAGTACCCACACACCCAATGTTAAGTGGTCAAAAGACGTCTAGAGCTCCCCCAACATACCTTGATGATTTCTATACCTATATGAATAAGGAGATAGACAACTTTATTGACCTAGATGCAATCCATGACCCTTTCCACTTCAATGATGCTATGAAGTCACAAAAACCTCAAGAATGGTTTAATGTCATAAGAGAAGAATTAAATTCTATTGACAAAAATAAGGTTTGAGATCTATGCGATTTGTCATCAGATATGAAACCTATAGGTTCTAAATTGGTACTTAAAAATAAGTTAAAATCTGATAGATCGATCGATAAATTTAAATCTAGGTTAGTAACAAAGGGTTTTACCCAAAGAAGGGAGTCGACTATGTCGACACTATTCCCCAGTTGCAACGTTTATTTCCATTAAATTTTTTTTGGCGATCGTATCATATTATGACCTAGAACTTTACCAAATAGATGTAAAGACTGCATTATTGAACGATGAACTAAAGGAAACCATCTATATGAAACAACCATAGGGCTTCATAATTAAAGACCAAGAAAATAAAGTGTACAAATTAAATAAGTTTTTATATAGTGCAAAACAATCTTCAAGATAATGGTACTTAACATTTCATAATACTATCCTACATATGAGATATGAAGTAAATAGATTGGACCATTGTGTGTATATCTTGAAGAGTGGGAATAAATTCACAATACCCTTATTATACGTACATGATATTCTAATAACTAGAAATGATTGATAACACTACGTCATGGCTTTCTTCTCAGTTTGAGATGAAAGATATGGGAGAAACATATTATGTCTTAGGCATAAAAATAATTAGAGACAAAAAATAAAAAATGTTGTGCTTGAGCCAAAAGAGATATCTTGGCTCTATTCTCAAAAGATTTCAAATGGAAGATTGTAAACAATTGTCTACTCTTGTTGAAAACTGAATAAAGTTGTCTAGGAAAGATTGTTCAGTGAAAGAACAAGAAAAGCCTAACATTCTCTATGCACAAGCTATTGGTAGCTTGGTATATACAGTAAGATGTACACGACTAAATGTAAGTTATACTGTAGGACTTGTTAGTAGATATCAAAGTAATCCAGGCATAATTCATTGGAAAACATTAAAAAGAATTTTAAGGTACATTAAGGGAGTAAAGTATCTAAAATTGTCTTTTAAAGCAGATAAGCTTGAAGTTATATGATATTCAGATGCAAAATTGCTGGGATAAGGATGATAGTAAGTCCACATTAGGGCATGTTTTTCTCTTTGGAGGGGCAGCTGTTTTTCTGTCTAACAAGAAACAAAGATGTGCAACTAAGTACACATAAGAAGCAGAATACATTGCATGTAGTTTCGCCGTCTGGATACAACGCTTCATAGATGATTTAAAACTGTAAATAATTGACGAACCGATCCAAATGTTTTGTGATAATTAAGTTGCAATTAAATTAATTCAAAGTGGAGCAAATAGCTCCAAAGGAAGGCATATATATGTCTAATATCACTACATTCAGGATATAGTTGAGCAATGTGAAGTAACTGTTAATTACTTGCCCTCATTAGATATGATCATTGATCTATTAACAAAGGGTCTAAGTATTGAACTACAGTTTAAACACATCAGCTTATTGGGAATTAAAAATATTTAAGTCAGTCTGTTTTTCATGAGTGACAAATCCACATTAGTGTGAAAATCCGCATGATGGACATTTGTTGTGAGAGACATATCCACGAAATCATGAGAAAAACCTCATGACAATATATTTTCTTCAAGGGTAAGCATGTGATTTGTTATTATGCTCGGTCGTCATAGCCAAGTGGGAGACGTTGACACATATGTCTATGGGGCCTCATGTAATTTAGTCTACAATTGTGGGTTTGGAGGAATCCCATATTTATAATTATCTCCAATGTTTATATGACCCAAAGTTTATATGGATGCGTTGGATGAATATCATATGACCAGGAAAGACTTTTTCTCAGAGACCCGTTGGAGAAAGATAACTGTTAGCACTTCTTCTCCCTATGAAAATGGGAAGCCAGAGAGAGGAAGACGGAAAAAAAAAAGGTACAAAGATTCATATGTAAACATATATCTTTTTTCTCTCTCTAAAAAGGAATCAGTAAACATATAACTTTATTCTCTCTCTCTAAAAAAGAAAAAAGTGTTCCTAATCTAAAATCCGAGCTCTGCGAGCACCAGCCTCACGACATCCCTACTCTTTGATCTCGGGTTTGGTTTCATCTGCACCATCTATTTTTACTAACAGAGGATTACTGAGAGGAAGAGGAGGTGGAGGAGCGATGTATGGTGGGTTTGAGGAGAAGGGGAAGTTGCGGTAGTGGTGGGATGAGGTTGTGTATTGGTGGTGGTGGAAATTAGGGTTAGGGTTTTGGGGTTAAGGGAAAAGGAGGATGTGGTGGTTGTTGTTCAGATGGAAAATTTATAGAAAATTTTAAAAATTGCGTAATTTTAAATCGCTTACAACCAATGGTTATTTTGTTCAAAAGGTGAATCAAAGATTTTTTGAATGAATCCATTTTTGTTGAATGGTTTTTAGCAAGTCCGTACTTCGAGGATACAGGACATTGAGTGGTTATTTATTAGAATATTAGATAAGCTTGGAACTTAGTGAGGTATCGGTTTTAGAAAGTTTGCATCACAAATAAGGGCAGGTCTTTAAGATCAAGGTGAAATTAAGTCAAATTATCTATGCTTTGCAAGATTATCTTGTGGTCCCTCAAGGGCTTGTACTTATCCTTTGGAAAGGTGCGTAGGAGAAGGTTTTAGAACGAAAAGTTGCACTTTTTTTTTGCTTTTTTTGGTAAAGTGGCATGGGTAGGAGTTGAGTCATAGTATTTTGTTATCGTTGTTGTGAAAGCAAACTCCTTTAAAAGGAGCATGTGAATTGTAAACACTGACATGCTTTTAGTTAATGAAAAAAAATTGATCTTTACAGATCGAGAGGGGCCTTTGTGGGAACTTTCTTTCGCGGTAACGGAGTACTTGGATCTATATAATTGTTTTTTTTTTTTATGATTTCTTTCTTGATTTTTATCTCTCTTTAAACATTGTGATTTTTGTTGGTGTTGTTTGTTGACAACTACTACAAACGAAAGTATAAACCTTTTTTAAATAATTAAAAATGAATATTAAAACTATTAGTATTGATGCATCGATTAAAAACAGTTATATTTGAAAGGAATGTTTCTATATGCTACAACAACATATAAGTTATACGGTTATGATTGTTCATGCCACAATGTCACACTAAATATTGTTTTATTTTTCACATTTTTTTTTATATAAAACATTTTTGAATGAAATTTTTGGTGTGCCATCATAAAATTAATTAGGCAGAAAACCTGTAAAAAATAAAAAATAAATAATTTTTTTTAAAAGTAAATGACCAAAATGCACTACAATTTAATAACAAACTAAATTAATAAAGAAATAAATCAATATTTAGAGATACAGTCATATTAATAAGCATATTGGTGAGCATAAATATAAATATCCTTTTAAATGGTTGAAAATTCAAGGAAAACAAATCTCAACAAAAGAAGCCTGCACTCAAATTTCCATTATTTTAGAAAAAGGTTACATATTATTTTTAGGAAAATTGTTTCATGTGGGCTGAACCGCATTTCTACATATGCGGTTAAAAAAGTGTAAAGCATCCATCTTATAGATGGATGCAAGTAAGTGTTCGATCTAAAAATAATAGAAACTAACGGTCCAAATGTTTTCTTACTAGATTTATTATTTTGAGTTTTTAAAATTTATTTATTTTTTGTATTCATGATCTCCATGTTAGAGATTCCATGTCCTTAAAAATTAAGTCTTAAAATCCATCTCAAAACTATATTTATTAAGAGGCTCGCATTTCTACATATGCGGGATTGGCCGTATAGAAACCGGGTCCTATTTTTAAGGGTGTGGTTTCTATAAGGTTGCTGAAAGAAAGACTAATGTGATATTGTTTAGGAATACAGTTTTTTATATTTTTCTTCTTTTTACTATTTTTCTTTTCTTTTGGCAAAGATCACTTACAAGTAGTCTTATTATAATAACTCTTGCTTCAAAGAAAATAAAACTAACATATCCAAGATCTTAAAAGCATTGATCTCATTAAACCAATTTTCTTTAAACAAACAAAACATCCACAATTCTTTTGCTTAGAAATATAAAGATAATATAATTAAATATAGAAGGAAACAAAAAGAAAGTGCCATAAATTATCACAACTGGGCTTAGTATACCCCACGCCGAGTATCCTCCTTTCGATGGTACTTGGGATCTATGCTCCGTCTCTTGGTTCTTTTATATATGGCAAAAACCCTTTCAATGACATATAGATCAAGATCTAAAAACCAACTACCTAAGGGCCTCAATGCCTTAGTCTTGCTTAAACTCTTTTGACTTGATCTTTTGAGAGAAGAGAGATAGATCAAAGAGAGAGGGAGAGATCTACTAGCAAGGGGATCGTCTTCTTTGCTGTCCAAAAATCAAATCACCACAAGCTAACCTTAGCTTAAGAGATGACTTGGGCATATCCCTGGCTTGGGTGTGCCCCTTAAGAAAGCTTTGGAGAGATCTAGAAGTCTTAGGTAGGGCATGCCACCTATAGAGAGATCTTTGAAAGAGAGATAAACCCTTAGAGAGAGAATAGAAAATAGGTGTAACGCTTTTATGAGGTGGGGAGCCTCTTTTTATAGATTTTCCATGCCTTGAGGTTTACCTCAATTTGTAGGGACAAATCTTGACTGTAGATCTAAGGAGACTTGTGGGGGTGAGAGATTTGAGCCATCTCTTTGAACTTATCATCTCTTTCTTAGATTTATTTCTATCAAATCTTTAAATAAAGAAATTATATATCTTATTTTCTATACTCAAACCATAAGTCAATAAACAAGGGATAAACATTCTTCCCAAGAAGAATGGGTGGGGCATATCACCCTTTTGGTGACTATGTGTGGGCCCACCTCATCCACATGTTTTTAAATTTTGTGCCACATATTTTTTGAAGGTCCCATATATTTTTAAAAAATATTTTATTTCATATTTTGAATTTTTAAATCTTTATATTTTATTTAAAACATTAAAAAATTAATTTATCTTAACTTATAAATCCAAATGACAAAAAAGGATTCACAAAAATTCAAATAAACATTCTAAAAAATCATATATCATATAATTAATTTAAACTAATTAATTTTGATGGGAATTAGATTCGTTATATCTAGGAATTATCAAGACATGGAACCACTCCACCTTCAACTGTGAATCACGATCCGCCTAGCTTTCTCAAACTGACCCAGCAGTTCCCATGACCAATAGTCCACTGCCGAGGCTCATGATTGGACCATCAAAGTTAGCCAATAGAGTAGGGGATGTAATATCAGTTTATAGATTTCAAGTTCTCTTCTAGAGATAAAAAAAATCATGGTCTTCCAGACTATGATGCAACCATGACTTTATGGTACTTAGGGGTAATCTCTCGCACATGTACATGTTTCACTCTCATTGGTGAATTTTAAAACGGTTATCTATGTACATGTCTTATGATGATATAACGATGGGGTTTTAGCTCTGTCTCCAAAGGATATTCATTACATGCAAGGGCCACACAGTCCCTCGGCTTTCATCTGAGCATACTCCGATTTCATCAAAGGCTAACCCACTAAACCCTTCTCGGTAGATCCCTATACCCAAGTACCTTGGGTTTTTCCAAACTCTGCTGGTCTAGCATGTCGAGCCTAATCCAAGTATCAGCTAATCGCATTTGCGTAGTATGGTCCACAAGAAGACCACACTCCCTCTGAGTTTATGTTTTACTATATAAATTTTTCATAGAAGCTATCCAAAGGCCTTTAAAGGCCACATATACCCAACAATTGCAACCTCAAATAATCCAATATAGCCCCACCTCTTTATCATAACATATAATTTTGGTGTAAAACATTCTTAGGATTATTTGAAAATCTATTTTCATGTCTAATTATAAAATTTTAAACTCTAAAAATGGTTAAAATCAAACAGATCTATATACATTTGATAATCTTGAAAATTGATGGTTTAGATAATGCATTGCAGGATGCATTATTTCTAAGACTCGAAATCTTTTTCTTTTTCATATTCACATATATCAATGTCGAGATGATAAATTAGAGGGCTTTTCAACATTAAAACAATATTCTCCGTTGGATTTTTTAGGTGCATCTTTAAATCTACATTTTAAGGTTGCAACCTAAACTTTTTCCTTTATTTTTTTAAAAGGCTAGGACATAATTTTCTCATATTTCAAATGTGGAAATATAGAAAGTAGAGGAAAGTTTTAAATCCCTAGTTTGAAATAGATATAACTGCAAATTATTTTTCTAAAGAAGAGGATATCTATTTAATATTTTATAGATTATTTTTTATTTAATCTGAAAAAATACAGGGAGTTGGGATAGTTGAAAATAGCTAAAAAGTACAGGTTGCATTTTGATAAAGGATTAAATTTCTAAAAGACTTAGGCTTTATGAAAAAAAAATCAAGCCTCACATCAAATCATTGTCTGGAAAATACTCATGTCAACAGAGATCTCCATGATCGCTTCTAAAATCAATTTCCAAAACCAATAATAAAATTTGAAACTAAAAAAATGTGCAAATCTTGTCGATCTTTGAATGCTTATATTTTATGAGAAATGAACGGTCTAGATAATTTGTTACAATATACACTATTTCTAGAGCTTGAAACCCTAATTTTTTTTCACAACCATAATATTTAAACTGAGATGATTGGTGTAAACATTTTCCAATGCTTGAATTACAATCTTCGATGAGTTATGAGGCGAGGCTTGTTTTGGTAGAGTTGCAGCCCTATCAAACCCTTTTCCTTTGATAAATTTGCCTTTTTCAAAGTACTTGGGTGTGGTTTGTATAAGGCTAGAGCCCAAAACAATCGAAGTTTGGTGCACCTTCAAATAGGGTCGAAAGATATTGTTTCAGCACCCAAAATCTTTTATGATGACCTATAAATTTATTTTTATATATAATTATAAAACTTAAAGCTACAAAATAGTGTAGATCAAACAGATCTATAAACACTTAACGGTCTAGTTAATGCATTACAAGATGCACCATTTACAACTTCAACATCGAAACAACTGCCTCCAATGAATTTATGCGGTGCTCTTAGTTTGATGTTTAGGGCCCAAACTTATATAAAATTTTCCTACTTTAAATGCTATAAACATATAAAAAAATGTAATTTTTTTTTTAAAATAGGAAGGTGTTATTTTGCGCATTTTGAAATGCCTTATCTTAAATTTTTATTAATTTTTTTTTAATGATAATCTAAATGAAAAACATTAAAGTTGTGTATGTTTTATATTACTTGTCTTCAACTGTCTTATTTAATATTAGAGTAAATAATTTAAAAATAAATATTTGCAGTAAAAAACCCAAAACGATGATATGCTACTCATCCTTTTCATTTTGAAGACAATGAATTAAGGAACTTTAAAATTTTAAGATTTTTTCTTAATCTGATATATATATATAGGGAAATCTTATTTGTTAGAATCTCTTCTCCTACTTTATAAGAAGAGAATAAATTTTAAAGTTGTTATTAAATCAAGTAAAATTTAAGGCCCATATTACGTGATGATCATAGACAAATTAGACATAATAATGAAACTAGACCAAAGTTTATGTGACACTTGGTGCAACTGAAAAAAAAAAAATTCATTTTTAACTACTATGTTAAATTGGTAAACAAAAATATTTTTAAACAACAAAATATTAACTAAAAATAAATATAACAAAGTTCTATATTTATTATTTTAATGAAAAATAAAAAGTTAATGAAATTCACATTGAGAGAGAGAAGATTAGAAATCAATCTTTTTGCTAAAAAATCCTTTTTAAGAGGTTTATTTATGGATTGGTTAGAGAGAGAAGTTTCATAGAGAATGAATTTCTTTTTGTGTAGGATTAGATTTATCGAAATGGAAGTGTAAGAAGTAAAAAATGTCAGTTGCGAGCTATAGTTACGTCGACGTTGGGGCAGTAGTGTGCAATGGACAAACAATACATTGTAAGCAACTAGAAGGTAATATACATTATAGGGTGTGGTTTGCTTAATAATTAGATTAAGATGCACCTGTAAACTTTGTCATGAAATATAATTTTGGTGTTGAAAATTTTTAGAATGGCTCGAGAAACTATTTTTATCCCTAATTATACAAGCTTCAAAAATAGCTACAATAAAGCAGATTTATAAAGGGATGAAGAACTAGAAAATGAACTATTCATGTGATGTGGTACAAGATGAACTATTTGAAGGATTTGAAATCTCTCTTTTTTCTTTATATCTATGAATCTTGATGTTGAGATGATCAATTGGATATTTTTCCAACATCAAAATAACCTTTTTTGAAGGATTTCAGAAGTGCACTTTAATTCTACATTTTAAAGTCTCAACCTTGTACGTATCAAATATTTTATATGAAAAAAATAAAGAACGGTTTAGGTCATAACTAATAGTCATGGTCAATTTCTAGCTGAAATCATACTAAATAACTAAAAGATTCATAAAAAACAATGGTGAGCATAAGTGTTATCAATGACTTCATATTTTTATGGGAAAATACTACTAGCATATGGCCAACTACTAAAATGGCCTCTAGGAAATCCATCTAGTTGTTGTTCATGTCACTATGATAAATCTAGGCCTAAAGTAGGTAATTTATTCAAAAATAAAATAAAAATAAAAAGAAAGGAAGAAAACATAAAAAAAGAGCTTAAAACCTAGGAAGAAATCCCTTTTCTTGGAAACTCCTGAGACAATCATCAAACATCTGCTCGATTGTTTTGAATGTGGGCTGTCCCAAATTCCGGATCTTGGTGGTGTCCATATTGTGGGGCTTGTCATCACCTATTTGCTCACCACATCTGAAATTCAAATTATTTTGGCCCACTAAGTTAAATTGAAAAAACTAATCCATATATGTAGAAATATACTGTGCATGTACCAGTCGACACATACATGAACATTCACAAACATGGGCTAATTGTTTTATAGAATCTGCAAGGACCCTATAATAGGGAATGCCCTATTGAGAGGAAAACTTATTATTGAAACAAATATTTGTACATGTAATGCCAATGTTTTAGAATCCTAATCGGGAGGTCGTATTGATCATCAGTTGAACTCCTATAGATTGCCTATTAAAGGAAAATGGGACAGATTTTTTGGCCCAGCAATAAGTAAAAAAGTCAGATAATAATATTTTCAAATTTGTTTTTTTTTAAATAACATAAAATGAATGAGCGGATGTCTAGGTTCTCCAAGTGACTCATCCAAATCTCTGAAAGAAATATGGGGTCATTTATGAAGCGAGTGTTTCCGAAAAGAACTAAACGATTCTTGATTTGACG
The DNA here is from genome assembly GCF_000471905.2 of Amborella trichopoda. The sequence continues at coordinate 9,325,824 of NW_006498549.1, read as the reverse complement.
TAGTGTACACAACTTTTGACTTGGTCTATACTTTTTGACTTTGGTGTACATCTAATATACATTGATAAGTGGATGGATTCGTAGTGAAAAACATTATAATAATGACATGTTCAAAATAAGCTTAATAAAATTAAAGCACATATTTGGTGCATATACCATTCTCCCGTAGGAGCATATTACAATTGCTTCCTCGGGTAAAAAAGCTACCTACAAGTTTATGAAATTTTTGAATCCACTTAGGAATCACTTGATGATCATTATCATAAAAGAGTTCTTAGACAATTAAATTCAACCATCCAAAAATTGGATTGTCTATGTTCAATCTTAGGAAATATGCTTTTTTTTATCAATATAGAATTTGTTTTCTACATTTTTTAGATTTGGAGTCCTAACAATACTTATGAAATTTGAAATCCTTTTTTCTTTTTGACAAATATCTAGGAATAAAAAGATTTCATTTTAGTTTTGTTTTATTTTTAAAAAATGAAATTTGAAATCCTAAGAATACTTCTGAAATGGATTTTGCCTCGGGATTCAATTATGGGCATGTTCCTGCACGAACATGAAGTGACCATAATGATTAAAAATTGCTATATGCTAATAAAATTGATGATCTAATCTAATTACCCAAGTACGACGTCTGCTTGACCGTCTGGAATCAAAGATGGAGGTCCAGAATTGTTAGTCTGTTAAGTTAGTTTGGTAAAAGAGACCAATGAACTTTATGGGTTTTGATTGTAATGGCTTATCAGGTGGTTTGTGGGTCATACGAGACCCGAATGTGGTTCAAAAATATTATTGTGTTTTAAATGAAAAGCATATCTACATTTTGTTTTCTGGCCCTGCAGATGGTTTTAAATAGTGTTTGACAAATGTCTATGGTCCCAACCGTCCCGAAGAAAGAGCACATTTCTTTGATGAATTGAATGTTTTGACCAATTTTGTTAATGTGCCATGATGTATTGGAGGTAATTTCAATGTGATTCAATGACCTAGTGAATCCTTAGTTAATCCTAGGATATCTCATTATATGCGCATGTTTAATTCTTTTATTCAGAATAATGAACTTGTGAACATTCCTTCGATTGTGGTTGCCTACACTTGGTCAAACCATGCTGTTTCAGACGCTACCATTACTTGCTTGGATAGATTCTTGGTGACCAATTCCTTTCTTAATAAGTTTCCAAATCCTTATGTTAAAGCCTTAGTGAAAATTACCTTCGATCATGTCCCTCTTATGTTGAATGTAGTGGGTATGAAGTTTGGTCCATCACCTTTTAGAATGAAGCGAAATTGGTTATCAGACAAGAGTTTTATTAAGTTGGTAGAAGAGTTTTGGCAAAATACCAAGATAGAAAGTTGGGTGGGTCATCAATTTACTACTAAATTGAAAACGTTGAAGAATGAAATTTGTAAATGGGAAAAAAAATCTCGGGGCAACCAATAGTAATAAAGTACAGTGACAAAAAAAAAATGTAGAGAATAATGAGATCCAATTTATGGGAGGATTAGTGCCACCAGAAAAAATAAGGGAAAGAAACAACTCTCTTGCTTTCTTGCATGACCTTCTAAAATTGGAGGAAGTATATTGGAGGCAAAGATCTAAAGTGAAATGGCTAAAGAAATGAGATAGAAACACTAAATTCTTTTATGCTATTGCTAATACTAAAAAAATGGGTAACTCCATAAGTAAAATTAAATGGGAGATGTGGAACTTACTGAACCAGGTAGTATTAAAATGGGTTTAATTAACCGTTTCAAAGAAGCTTTTACAGGGAAAAAATAATTATTTTAGTCTTGAGAATGTCATTTTGGATAGTTTGCCTTCAGAAAGGGATTTATGGTTGGAAAGGCCTTTCGAAATGGATGAAATAAAAGGTGGTGTCTTCTCCTTGGGGAGGGATAAGGCACCGGGGCCAGACATTTTTCCTTAAGTTTTTTTTCAAATCTTTTACGAGCTTCTAAAGGAGGATCTTTTTTTATTCATGGATGACTTTTATTATAGAGGTAAAATCTCGACAACAGTTAATTCTACTTTTATTGCTTTAATTTCCAAAAAATATGTTATGCGTGTGAATGACATAAGGCCTATTAGCTTACTGGGGAGTGTCTATAGATTGAGAGAAGTATTGCATTTGGTTGTGAAAGGTCCTCAGTGGAGATATCCGAGGCGAGAGAGACCCACGTATA
>NW_006498549.1:9287305-9305092 GCF_000471905.2 Amborella trichopoda | reverse complement strand
TTATTACTCTCTCCTCTCTCTCTCTCTCTCTCCACCCCTCGCCACTCTCTCTCTCTCTCTCTCCCCCCTCGCCATCCTCTTATCTCTGTCTGCTATCTTGTGCAGCACTCTCTCTCTACTTTCTCTCCCCCCTTCTCCACCTCAAAGAAACATCAGTCATTACCAAAAGAGAACTACTCAATTCTACATTCCTCATATTCAAACGTTTGCAAACAACAGTTTGTGATAAGTTCTTATGGGCCAAACTAGCACTTCGCAATATTTCTGATTCTTACAGCTTGCATTCCATACTCAGAGGTGTTTGTCTCAGATTATAGGCTACAATGGTTGCAGCCTGTATTCTTGTATGAGAAGTGGTGGCTAGGGCTTGCAGATGTGCTATACTTCTCCCTCTGTATTCAAAATCGGGCACTTCTTTCCCTGCTCCATCCAATTCGGAAGAGAGCCAAGATTTCACCTCTACAAGTATGCAACTTTAAAAGCATCAAACCCTCCTTTTGCTTCATTGACAACTGGATCTGAATTTGACGAACCAAAACCCTATATTGACGAACCAAATCACTCATTTCTTTCTCACTCTAGAATTGACGAACCAAAACCCTATATTGAATAATACAGGGTTGAAGAGCTCAAAATTTCTCTAAATTCAACTATAGATATATGGAACTCGAGATGAACCAAACCCTCCCTTTTGTTTACTGCATCTGAATTTGAGATCAAATGACTTATCTTTCTCTCTCTCTCTCTCTCTCTCTCTCTCTAGAATTAAGGAACCGAACCCAAGATTAAATCAAGCAAGCATTTGAACAGCTACAATTTGCCCTGCTTTTAATTGCAAATAACCTGCAATACAAGATGAAAGAAACATTCAATTCACTTCACTGAGGCATGGATTTAGATCTGAGATGAGATCAATCATCCCTTTCTCTCTCTAGAAATTCAGGAATGAAACCCTATATGAGATTTTGCCCTATTTCCATTCATAAAACATATAATATTGACTGAGACAGAAATAGCAGCAGAAAAAACCCTTAAAAAAAATTCCAGCGAAAACCATTAGGACATGGTTTCATAACCAGCCCAATACAACACTGTTTTGAAGAAGAATGGCAGCCCAAGCACATCTGTAATCTGAATTTCAGATCTTCTCGACCTCTTCTCTCTCTACTCACATAAGTTCATTGTCTCTCTCTGATCATATCTTCCGTGCCTCCAGCCAGTTACCTCACCTTAAGAAAAGGTATTTTCTCTCGCTACAGAACCACTGTTCTCCCTCCTCTCTCTCTCTCTCTCTCTCTATATATAGTTACCTCTTCCTCCTGTCCCATCACACTATTTTGGATATAGGGAAAGAAATCAAGGTACCAGTAATTGCCGGTCTTCCCCTTCGTCTTAGTGCACAATATGCACCGTTGAAATGCTTGAACGGTGACGATTGCTTCAACCTTAACCCTATAACTCCGTACGCAAACCACACTTTAAATTTAATATATAATTTTGGGAGGATATAGATGGACTAGTCCAAGACATGTTAAATAGAGAGATGATTTTTTTTTTGAGGGGAATTAAATTGACATGTAAGGAATAACAACATAAGATATGCATGAGTAAATTGAGGCATATGAGTTTGGTCATAGAAATGAGATGGGCGAGGCTATATCTTGAGTTTGTTACGGCTTATGACCTATCAATAGCAAATATTTATTTTTAAAAACGAGATGAACATTTAATAACATATAAATGTGAATAATGTAAAAACTAGATGGATTTCTTCCTAGTTAGGAAAGTAGAGCTTGAGTATACAACATAGGCTCGTGGTTATGTACGTTTGCATAAAGATATGGAAGAAAAGGGGTGAAATTAATGAGTATCCAATAACTAGGTGATGGAGTTTAAATAATAAAATAGATTTATTTAGAGATAAATTAGTTAAAGAAGGAAAATGAAACTGTAACTATGAGGTCAATTTTATATGGCAAGAGATAGTTGATTGTATTAAGAAAGTCGCAAGAGAAGTTTTTAGGAGACACTAGAGGGAAAATAAATTCTGATAAAGAAACTTCACGGTGGAGTGATGAGGTTAAAAAAGCCATTAGTAAAAATATAATAAAACTTGACAATGCAATATAAATGATCAATACTTAGATTTATAAGGCTAAACTTAAGCCATATGTTTATATAGTAAATTATGAACAAGAAAATATGAAAAAAATATCTTCAAATTAGCAAAAATAAAAGAGAGAAAGCATAGTGATCTAGACCATACTAAATACATTAAGAGTGATGATCAAAGGCCCTTGGTGAAGGATGAAGAGATCAAAGAAAGGTTGAGAATTTATTTCAAAAAAATTATTAAATGACAAACATAATGGGAACATAGCAGTAGAAAGAATTGTTGGCATAAATGAGGACGTAGGTCATAGATACATTTGTAGGATTAAGATATTGAAAATGAAAGAAGCTTTAAAGAGGACAAAGTTAGGAACGACTTTAGGACCAAACGATAACCGATAGAAGTTTGGAAGTGCTTGGGGGACATTGATATTGACTGACAACAAGGTGTTGCGAACAATGAAAGTACTAGATGAATGGTAGAAAAGTACTATGGCAACTATTTACAAGATCAAATGAGACATACATAATTGTACAAACTATTTAAGGATCAAATTAATGACCCACACTATGAAGTTGTGGGAGAGAGTGATTGAGCGACGACTAAGGCATGACACGAATGTATTAGAAAGCCAATTTGGTTTTACCCTTTGGTAAGTAAGTGAATATCTTTTTCTTTTTGAGAAGTACGTAATTGATGAATTTGCACCCTCCGGTAAGTAAGTATATCTTTCCCTTAAGTTAGATTAATCATTTCTATAAATTCATTTTTCCAGCTAAGCTATATTAAATGAAAAAAAGGAATTTGATCTTAGTCTCTTTTATGAAGAAGAGAAAATAAAAAATTCACTTGCTAGGGAAGTCAACAATTGAGGGTATTTTTCAACTTAAGAAACTGATTGAGAAGTTTAGGGTGAAGGGAAGCGACCTCCACATGGTGTTTATTTATCTAGGAGATTCGATTTGGTGGAAGTTGGAAAAGAAATGACTCTTCAGGCACACATCAACATGGTGAGAGATATGTATGAGGGAGCACTAAGTAGTATGCGAACAACTAGTAGAGAAACGAGTTTGTTTTTTGTAACAATAGGTGTACATTAGGGATCACCATGGAGTCCATGCCTCTTTGTCTTAATTATTGATGACTTAACTAGGCACCTACAAGACGAGGTATTGTGGTGTATGCTATTCACTGACAATATAGTTTTGATCGATGGGACCCGAAATGACGTTAACACAAAGTTAGAATTTTAAGCGACGCTCTGAAATCTAAAAGTTTTAAAATTAGTCGGACTAAGACCGAGTATAGCATGTTTAGTAATAATAAAAGTAGAGATCAAGAAATAGTTAAGATTGGCGGCCAAGAAATATGGACTGATAATCCAGAAAAATATACAGATTAAAGAAGATATCACACATAGAATTAGAGTTCAGTAGGCAAAGTGGAGATGTGTAATTGGAGTTTTATACAATTACTGGATACCAACGAAGCTAAAAGGCAAGTCCTATAAGACAGTCGTGAGACTAGCTTTACTTTATGGGGTGAAATGTTGGGCGATCAAAAAACAACATACTTATATAATAAGTGTAGCAAAGACGACAATGTTGAGTTTGATGAGTGGCATGATAAGAAGGGATACAAATCGAAGTAAATATATTCACGATAATTTAGGTGGGGCACCAATAGGTGATAAGATGAGAGAAAATAGTCTTTGGTAGTTTGGCCATGTGTAGTGCAAATCAAGGACGACATAGGTGGTGGAAATTAGATAAAGTGGAAGGCTCAAAAAGGAAAATGGGTAGGTCCAAAAGTACATGATTGGAAGTAGTAAGAAGATATATAAGGACTTATGGCCTCACTGTGGGTATGGTTTTTGATAGAGAATAATGGTGGACCAAGATTTGTGTAGCCAAGCCCAATTATTTAAAAAAAGGCTCTGATGATGAGGTTGACGATTATGATTTTTTATTCCAACTGCATTGGAAAGGCAATGTGACGCGCACTTGGTCAAGCATCATAGAAAGTTTTTTGAACTTGGTAATAGCTTTCTATAAAGCATGTGGTTTGCATCATGTTGCAATCTTAGATTATCACAGTAAGGCGCAACTCCAAACTTTGTCCTAAGAAACAATTTTGGTTTCGAAATTCTTAGAGGATCGTGCGAGAATATATTTTCGTCTTTAATTATAAAATTTTAAACCCAAAATGTGATTCAAATCAAGCAGATCTATAAATCACAAAAATCTTGAGAATGGATGGTCTAGATAATGTGTTGCAAGATGTACTATTTTTGGCACTCGAAATCCTTATTTTCTCTAAATCCATATATCTTGATGTTGAGATTGTCAATTAAATGTTCTTCCAGCATCAAAACAACCAATTTCGTGGGATTTTTGAGGTGCTCCTTAATTTTACATTTTAAGGTGTCAAACTTTCATAAACGTTTTCCTTCTATGTAGTTATTTATTTACCTATTCTAGGCAGTGAAGTGCTCGACCTAGCATATCACGTTGTTCAAATTGATAAAATCTGCAAGTGACTTAATAATTAATGGAAGCAAGTGGGCTCTAACTTAGCCCTTAAATTTAATATCTAAAACTCCATCCGTTGCACTTATCATATTTTAAAATGGAAAACAACATGGTGCTCTTCCATGGTTTTGACAAAGATGGTTTGGAAACATATGTTTCCTTGGCCTCAGCAAAGCTGGAGCTGTAATTTTACAAATGCATTATGTAAAGTCCAAATTTAATAGTTGGTAATCATGGAGGTGATGAACCCAACTCATTATTCTTTGTCTTACAAGCAATTCATTCTCTTGAACATTTATTTCCTGGTAGATTGTAGAATCCTTTGCTTTTCACGAAAATTTAACATTATATAGGGAAAAAAAAAAAGGAAGGCATTGGTTCTATCCATGTTGATAAAAAAGAGTCAACAAGAAGATGTTGATGGGAAGCTTGAATTATCTATCTCCTTCAGTAATATTCATTGTTCAACCTAATTAGGTTAATCACAGGAACTTATTGGCAGTGGTCTAACCTAACACTGCGTTACTCACAAAAATGAGAACAAATAATGTTAAGTGTATGAGAGTTGAATAATGAGGCATTTGACTGGAAATCTTGATTGGCCAAATTAAAGAAATTATGGGGACAAAGATGGGAGCATCATTACAAATTACACTATTTTAAGCAACAGGGATAGCTCCTCGTATTCTACATCTCTTGAGATTTGGTAAGCTGGGTCCACACCTTTTATCTTCCTTTGATTTGGCTGGGGCAGGGTCTAGTAACACAACTATATACTTTAAGTGGCAATGATAGCTCGTCATTTTTACAGCTCTCAAACTTTGTGTAGTGGAACATTTTCTGATGTATCTCAAGGATTTCATAACCTAGCCTATTGGAGATGTCAAAAACACCCCAAGAAAATGCCCAATTGTCCATATTTTGCCAAAATGATAATTATTAACAATCAATTCTCTTAAATTTTGTTAATTCATTTCATACCAACTAAAATTTCCGCTTCAAAATTACTTTCACCTTTCTTTTTCCTTTTTTTTTTTTTTTGGAGAAAACTAGGTGAACAATTGGCGTAATCTGATTAAATAGAGTTCTATTTTAACAAATTTTAAAATACACAAATTTCTATCATTTCTCTCTTTCATTGTCTCTAATTTCCTCCCAAATAAATGAGCATGGATGAAAAGAGAAAAAATAAATATATGGTATAAGGTTTATGTAGTGTGCTACCATTTCGGTTTCTCTCAGTACCTAGCAGTGCCTTATGCCCTAACTAACCAATGTCGGCAAAGGATGTCTGGGGCATGTCATTCTTCCTCTCAAAGTCTGCTGAAAATGAATGACGCCCCAGCTCTTTCTTAATGGTACCTAACGGTTGCATAGGTGCTAGCAAACTATTCGAAATGATAGCGTGAAATACATTCTCTTTGGTTTATAGTGCACTATTACTGAACCAAAGATGAGACAAGCATCTTTGGTGAATAAATCTGAGTTAAATTTGTGATATTTATATAAAGATTAGATCACACCCCCTAATCTATATTCCTCAAACTTTCATAATTACCTGGTTCTCTTACTGTCGTCCAAACACTAGCAAAGCTTTTATGATGTGGGCTGCTGTGAAGCCTGTTCCTCCTGTAATGCAGAATTCCGGCATCTCTCTTCCTCTCACACACACTCTCTCTCACCTATGTCTGAGCTGTGCAATTGCTCTTCAAGCCTATGGCTTTTATGCCCTAGGTTTGATCATGCTTTTCTAGCCCATTTGAACACGACTTTTGTGTTTCTGATTCAGAGCTAGTTAGTGTGAGTTGAGGCATTGAGAATGCAACAATAATAAAGATCAAGTGTTCGTGCAACTTTGTGTGATGTTGCACTACTGTTACTTAAATGGATGCCCTCTATCCTAAAGGGGAAGTTTGCACTTTATTTGATATACTCTTACCCTCTTATGGGTTTCCCCTTTTTCATATTATTTCCATTTCCTTGGTTTTTTAATGTTGAGATTAGTTAGTACAATAGCCCCATAATGTAATGATATTTCCTAAGAGTGAGGTCGATATTCCAAACGTTTCTGCTGTCCCTTGTCCTAAATATTTTGGTTACTCATGAATGCTAAGATTATCAAAATTTCCAGACACCTCCCATCTTGCATTTTAGTGAATTCATCATTTATTTGGCATATTTAAGGAAATTCATGCGTTAGATTTGTTTTTCTTCTCTTTAATGTTGTAATGCTAGTATTTGGTTTCTTTTTTACAAGCCAAATTTAAATTTGACCGTTGATCTAGGTTAATTTATGTGGTTGTTTCATAGATCAATGCATATTGTCATTGATTTTTGGGAAGTTATCATCAATTTGATGGACATAAATCATCAACTGTTACTATGATTACTTCAAAAATTTTATTGGAATAGAGAAACAAAGAATATACATTGAAAACAGGAATTATATTTTAACAGCAGTTGAACATATATACATGACCTGTGTACAGGAAAACAAATACCGTAAAATTGTTAACTAGCATCCTATCAAATTTGGAATTTGGGATTATCCAATTTGTTCATTTTTTTCACTAAATTTATTTTTTGTAACCCCAACTTAATGGTTGCCTGTCCAAAACCGGTGAAAAATAGATTACAGGGAGTGACAGGTTTAGCTGTAAAAGTTCATTATTAAAAATGAATACTGAATATCTCTGCAAAAAGTTATGAGGCTCTTTGGCACGAACAAGACAATAGTCAACAACAAAAGAAACACCACCATCATTCATCTCATCTGCAATCAAGTGAGAGAGGGAGAGAGAAAGTTGTTAGGTGCCACGCCCCTGCCAAACCTTCCCTCTGAAACTCGGAAAACAAATCTGTTTGGATAAAAATACTCAATAAATTCCGTCGATCTTCCTTTTTCCTGAATTTCCAAATCGGGGACATCCATGTGGATATGCCTGTGGTCCTTCAAATGTGTTTTCACAATTAAGTGAGAGAAAAGGGGAGTACAGAGAGAGGATTTTCTTTCCAAACGGTAAACTTTTTGGGGAATGGGGGTTACCTAATTCCATGACGACGAAAATGATGCAGAAAGAGAAAGATGGAGCTTCTATAGGCTGCCGTGGAAGCATACTGTACAGTTACTCCTTAGGATGAAGGAACTGTTCAAAAGTTTTTTATTTCTAATACGAATTATCAGGTCCGGTGAGAATCAACATAAAAAAAGAAAAAAGAAAAAAAAATTAAATTTCAAGTTTTTAAATACGACCACCCAAGACTTAATATCAGGGTGTTTATTAGAAAAAATTATGAATGGGCAAAAACTAATGGGAAAATACATAAATGGCAGTTTGGATACTTGGAAATATATTGTCTGTGAACTATATTATTGGTATTTCACATATTATTGGGGTAATACATTATTGTATAATACATTACCTGTTAATGGATTGTTACTGTTTGGATAGTATTTAGATGCAATCTGGGAAATACATTGCAATTGTTTGTATTTCTGGAAGAAATATGGGAAATGCATTACCAACACTTTACCAGCACTGGCCTATAAACTATCATTTCTTTCTTTCTTGTCACAAAATTTTACTGAAATGTGGAATTGAAGTCATCATCACACTATTCCAAAAAGATTTTCTAATAATAACATCATCACCATTTCAAAAAGATTTTTTAATAATAACTTTTACCATACTAAAGTCATCATCACACAATTTCCTACTTATTTTGCATGCCTTTGATACTAAGATGGAATCACATGTCTTCTAACATGATTAAATTTTGGTTTCAACATGATAAATCATTGGAATAATATGATTGAAATAACATATTTTTATTATGATAAGCCTTATTTTTATTTATTTTTTATAAAAGTCTTTCAAATGTCTCTATATAATTTCAAATAAGCTATAAATTTATGATACCAAATTCAAAAGCTTTATGGTATAAGTTAAAAAATTAGAAGAAATTTGATTAGTAAACTAAAAGGTTTGGCAATTGCAGTATAAGACTAAAGAAGTAGGGCTTATCCACACCAAAATAATTACTTAAAAAGAGCACTTTATATAAACCAGTTTTCAAGGCTCAAGAGAGAGGGACTGGCTTAGAGAGGGACGGGGCATCTTAGCAACTCAATTATTACGGCTAAAAAGTGAGAGGGTTTAGAGAGAGAGGGAACACTTATGTAAAGAAGTTATTTTGGCTGGAGAGAGAGTGGGGCTTACCGGTGAAGAGAGAAACGTCACCTTATAAGACAGAGTAGGGTTTATAAGTGAAAAGACAAACATCACTTTAGTAAGTTACTCAGACAAGCTTGAGAGAGGGAAAATGACGAGTTAACATAAGGGATTGGTGGTAAGTTCTTCATACTAGTTTGAGAGATGGGAAATGACAGTATAACATAACGGATAGGGTAGAAAGAGACCAGTGCAAAAGATTTCCTAAAAATTGTCCGTCCCATGTTACCAACATTTATCCGGTTTTAAATTTATTTTTGTTTTTTACCTTGAACTTAAGGTTGTGACCTAAGATTTAGGTCACTTATGGACCAATTCATGGCCCAAGACCTCTGACTGCTCTTTATGTGGCCTAAAGCCATAGAACTAGCTGGGACATTTGATCGTTCTATCTGTGGCCTAAAACGACAGACTAGGTGTCTGAGGCGCATAACCTCTGGCAACTACTATCTCTATGACCTAAATCCGTAATGCTAGGGGCCTTGGACCACTCTGTTTGTGACCTAAAGCCACAATACCGGCTGCCCATGGTCCATGACCTCATACTATCCACAAGGGACATAAAATTTTCACAAGCCTACGATCAAGAAAACAAAAAATAAACAATAAAAAAGAAAAGCGGTCACAATTAGTAATATCAGACCGAGGAGCAGACTAGAAAAAATAGAAAACACGAAGAGATCCGACTTTGTACGTAATATTTAAAAAAATATAGACATTTATGTATTTTCTTATTAGTTCTTGTGCCCTGACATAATTTTCCGTTTTATTTCCAACCAAGTAAAAAGTGCCTTTGATTTGTTTATAATTTTCGTTTCCTTTTTTCTTGAAAAGTTTAACTTGTTTTTTCATTTTTTTTGTTTTTCTTTACATCATGTCCATTTTTTTATTATTTTGGGACTAAGGAGCTCGTGCATCCCAAAATTTGGTGTCTAGGTTTTATGTGAGGCACGAGAATGAGCCAACAGAAGAAGATGCTCCCGCGGGAGCATAAAATACTTTGAATGAGGAGATGGAATAATCATTGTATCCTCCCTCCAATGGGGATGCCCGTAACTTGAGGTCAAGAAGGAAACATGTGACCCATCCACTCACTCTAAATCTATATTGTCCATAAACAATCAATTAAGGACTGACTGACTCACCACCCCTGGAAAAAAGTGGGACATGACTTCTATGAGTCCATGTAGAAACGAGTCCCCTCTTGAAAATTTACTTTTAAAATGGATTTTTAACCTAATTTTTAAGAACATAATCTTTAAAATGGAGATCATGAATATGAAAAATAAATAAATGTTAAAAATTCGAAACGATAATTTTATAAAGGAAACATTGAGACAATTAGTTTCAATTGTTTTTAGTTGAACCGCTCTTTTGCATCCATCTGTAAGATGGATGGTTTATACCTCGAGGGATGCAAATATTTACAAATATTGAAATACGTCCCCCGCCACATGGAGGTTTTCGAAATAGGAAAGAAAGGTGTTGAGAAAGGGACTTGTATGCAAATGTAGAAATACGTCCCCCGCGCCTTTGGATCCATTTTTTTCTTTTTTTTTTTCTCATTTGTAAAAAAAAAAGTAGCATATTTTTTTCCACTTTTGCTAATTTAACGTGCTAATTATATAGATGAAAATAGCATTGCCGAGATGCTATTGGACACTAATCAACAACGCGCATTCTATCTCTAGAAAACTATTCTCTCCCTCTCTTACTCGCTCTATAATTTATTTGCCTTTTCAGGTGGTCGTTACGCTTCCTGGACATACAGAGTCTGTTGGAAAACCCGAGCGATTGAAGTGCTAACCGTCCAGGTAGATCGGAATTGGCCAGAGCCAGTTTCGGTTTTGGGCAGTTTTGGTGATCAACCATTATTTAAAAATAAATATTTCTAAAAAATGTATATAAATTCTCAATTATATGGAATTTGATTTATAATGTATTTTTTAATATTCTTTATATTATGGTAAATATTAAAAATTGTTTTGGTCATTAATACACACTTTAATATTTTCTCATCTTTTTTCATAAAATTTTAAAGCACAAATCAATTCGTTAAAATCCATTTTTTTCATTAATTTTCAACATCATTTGAATGTATTTCGTTTTAATCATTTTTTATATGCTTTTCATATTTTAGTAGGTTTTTTTTTTGTATCTTTTTTAGTTTTTTTCAACAGTTTTTTGACCGCTAAGGACTTGCCCTGTTAAAGCAGTTCAATCGATCGGTTTACTGTTTAGGCCGGTTAAACAGCTTCCAGGCCATGTTCGATTAACCTTTTCGGTTCAATTTTGCGAATAATTTAAAAAAATTTCACGCATGGGACTCGAGGTGAAGAACTATTGGAACTCCCACCTCCGCAAAAAGCTCATAAGCATGGGGATTGACCCCAAGAACCATCGCATGGCCCACACCCTTCCCCACTAGCACCTCCACTACTGCTTCTGGATCCACTTGAATCAGGACCCATTGCCAACGTCCATAGTCCATGTGGAGACAGACCAGGTCTCGAATGCTGCTAGCTATCTGGATGATGACACATCGGCAGACTTGCTTTATGATAGACAAGGGACTATAATTGAGTTGTATACTCTATTTTTGGTGCTTTTTGAAATTATTTATTCACTACAGCAACGTTACTGTAATTTTATTTTGTAAGTTGAGTTTCAAGTGTATTGTGTAAAATTCAATTTGAATTGTCTTTCGATTTAATATAATTGTACTACAATTGTATGATATTTGGTTTCTATACACTCTCATTTAATTTATAGACATAGTTGGATATTCTGAGCTGATAAAACCATAACGTTGTTTCATAAATACATGTTCCTTAAGGGCACATTGGTGTGAAAATATTTCCTGGGAAATATTTTTACAAGAAAATTACCTTACACATACTTGGTAAGGGAAGAAAGCATATACAAATCTCATGGTAAAATATTTTACCATAAACTAGCCCACTTTGCATGAAAATGAAACACCTAAACCTGCGCGGATGCATTTCCCGAGGTTTATTTTCACATGCAGACCCATTAATCACAATTCACTTTGAAATTCATTACAAAGTGTTTCTTTAAACATGTTAACATATATGGAAAAAAAAAAGTTTACAAAAGTTTTTTGAGCAAAGTGTTTACAAATGTAAATATTTTTTTTGGAGAAATATTTATGCAGCAACCAAACATGCCCTATGAAAGCTATACATAAAAGTATTTTTCACATCATGCTTCTTGATAGGCCAGTGACGAGCAGTAGCTATGGTGAGCGTAGTCCGAATACTAGTAGGATTAATTGATTATATCTTTTAGTAACTAATTTGGCCTTAAGTTTCTCTAGATTGTTATCAGACTTTAGTTTAGCCTTAGAGACCCAACGACAACCAACAACATTCATACCTGGAAGACGCGAAACTAGCTCTTAAATAGAGTTAACATGTAAGGCTTAATTTCCTCTTGCATTGCACAATGCCAGCCCGGATGATCCAAAGCAAACTTGGTGGACTTAAGTTTAGAAGGGATAGTTTCAACAACAGAAGCATTTGAGACTGCTACCATCGATGAGAAAAATACGAGGCCTTCAACCGCAATCTTGGGTTTTTGTAACCATATGCATGCCGGGGGTTGTTAAAAAATCAAATTGGTTGGGATCTTGGGTGCCAACATTTTCATCACCATGAGCATGTGTTGTATCATCTTAGTCATCTTATATTGGTGTTATAATAATGACATCTTCTTCTACAAGAGAGTTGGAAAACTAAAATTAGTGAGAGACAAATCAGTTAGAGGAGCGAACATATACAAGACATCACTTATGGGTGGTTTATGTAGAGGTGATGAATCAGAAAAAGAGGAGGTATGTATGTTAGGTACATGACACTCAAAACCACTATGCATAAGTAGTTAGCTCCCCTTGAACCTCAAAATTAGGGTGAGCATATGGATAAATATTTTCATCAAATAAAATATCTCTAGAGATATAAACTTGCCACGTAGGTGGATCTAGACATCTGTAATCCATATGTTAAATATTGTATCCCAAAAATACACATGGACGAGAATGAGTACTGAATCTATTTGTAGCATAGTCTCAAAGTTACAGAAAACACTGATACCTAAAAACCCAGAGTGAACAATAATATGTTAAGTAGCCAAACAACAAAGATTATTTCATTGTAATAAACAATTTTTAAATTGGCAGAGGGACTCCTGTTTATTATAAAGATTTTATTATGGCAAGCTTCATTTAGGACTTCTTGCATGAAACATCATTGTAAGACCCAATTCTAAAATATTTCCATATTTTCTTTTAGCTATTCCATTTTGTTATGAGATTACTAGACATGATATTTGTTGCATAATTTTATTACCACTAAGATGAACAATGAATTCTTTCTTAGCAAACTCACCACCTCTATCACATTGAAAAATTCAAATTCATTTTTCAAATATCTTTTTAACCATATGATGGAAATTTCATAAATGTATAGAAAAATTCAAATTTTCTTTTTATAGGAATAATCCAAATTTTCTTTTTATAGAAAAATTCAAATTTTCGTGCATTAACATTAATCAACTTCCAGATTTTAGGTAATTGACTACTTTATGTTAAGGATGTCTAAGCCGTTGATGCCATACATCTTTTGATGTTCTTTTTATTTCAATTAGAAAATAAAACTTTCTTCGCATCCTTAAAGTACATTCAGTTCCCCCTTTCTGATCTTGCTTGCTAGAGTTTTCCTGACGCTCATTTCTTTAGTCAGAAACCATTTGATGAGAACACAAAATTACAAGTCTTTTGTAAACCGGCTAACAAATAATAATTTTGTTTTCCATCTCTTGCACCAAAATAAGATTAGAAATATTGAATTTTTCATACTCAACATCAATGTTAGTCTCACCAACATGTGAAATAGTCAATGGCTCACCCTTGCCAACCATGACTTTATCTATACGACTATAAGGACAAAGGTTTTGCAGTTTACCTAGGTCTCCTGTCATATGAGTTGACACACTAGTGTCTAGGACCCCATTCTAAGTCTTGAGAATCAACTATAGTCACTGCAGCAAGAGCCTGGGGAATATCTTCTGCTTAGTAAATTGGGTTTGAGCTGATGCAGTCACTTAAATGCAGTATGCCCAAATTTTCCACAAATTGGATACTTTTTTTGGGGTGTTTGTATTGATTGTTGTATATAAGAATTTTTTTCTAAAGCTTGATTCATGTGTTGCATAGGACTTGTACCACCACTTTCTTAGTTTATCTGGGCCCCCTCATGTCCCACATTACTGATCTGACCTGTTTGAACAAACCTACATCCCCGAGAGTTGAAAAATTGTTGACAACCAAAGTTATTTCTCCCTCTACCTTTGTAATTTAAGTTATCACTGTTGAAACAAAAAATTTTATGTTGTCCAACAAAGGCCATTTTCTGATTTAGATATGAGTATTCTCCAGACCCATGGGGCTGATTTCTAATCTCATGGCTCTGACGGAGAGTTACAGTCTCAAAATAGGTTGGGATTGGTGGCTTAAGCACTGCAGTAGTAAAGTTGTCATATTTGTGTCCAAATCAATTAAGAAGACAAAATGCATTTTTTTCATCTAGTACAGGTTTACCAGTCGCTGGTAATGGAGTTGCTAGGTAAGTTGGAACTCCTTAACATAAGTATTACCCATATAGGCATTCATCAGCCATTTTAAAATTTCTATAAAAGTCTTACGGCCAACAAGGCTGAAACACTCTTCTGGCAGCATTCCTATGATCCAAGCCTTAAGTAGCCAATCGAACATTAGCCATAATTTATAGTCTGGGTTTTCCATTTCACTATTACCATTAAGAAGAAATTTTTTGACTTGGTATAGGGTAATCATCATTAATAAATTCAAAAAGTTTTTAACTTTTAATCAACAAGAACATTTGGGTTTCTGATAACAAATAGTTGTTTTATATCAATTTAATAGCCACAAGATTTCCTAAATTACAGGTAGAGGGGTAGGGATACTTATTTGATGAGGATGAGGCATCAGGGTAAGAGAGAATGGGTTTAGAGACTTTAGGTGTGTAAGAGAAAGTGAAGTGCAGGTTTTATGTGAAGGCTAAATGAGAGAACATGGACTAGACGTGAGAGTTTTGGGGTGTGTGAAATAAGCTGGATCTTGGTTAACATGTTATGTGGTTAGTTGGAGAGTGATGGAATTAATGGAAAGAATTGTGGGGAGACGTATAAAATGGTTTGTGGAATAAATGGTTCAGTGGGTTGTGGTGACTAGCAAGAGATGTGCGCAATTAATGGGACGAACGCTGGGTGGTATGTGTGAAAGGTGTGAGGGACTTAGGTGAGACAGGAACTAACATTTAACCATGAAGAGGATAAGAGAAACAAAAAGGTTTTTATGTGAGGCCTTTTGTGTCTTTTTATTACCATTTTATCTCATTTTTCTATAAAATTACGAGGAGTATCTTTTTAACGAGGCACTTTTTTTTTTTTAAGTTGCTTTTTGTCTTTTTATTACCATTTGATATGATTTCATTTTTTTCAAAAATTATGAGGTGTAACCCTTCCACTGCCGTACTTGTTTTTTTTTTCTCCTAAGTTGCCTTCGTGTCCAGCAATAATAACATCATATATGTAATAAACCCCACCTAGAATTAATTTATCACATGTCCGGTGTTGTTATTGCTGGACAGGAGGGCAACTTACGAAAAAAAAAAAAGTAATATCAAATGGTAATAAAAGGACGCAAAAGGTGCCCACACGTACAAAGCTCAAAACTAAAAAAAAAAGGTGATTATTTGTTGAATCGCACATTGAAAAATGGGAAAATTATATAAATATCTGTTATAATTCTCGTTATTATGAAAATACCTGAAACTTTCTGTTATTTCCTGAATGTCTGTTTTTTCAACTTCATAACATTTTTTTTAAAAAAGATGAAGCTGCCAATTTTTGGTTTTTGAAAAACCAATTTTTTTATTTTTTATTTTTGGTTTTTCAACAAAATATTTTAGTTTCGATTTTTGAAAAACCGAATTTTTTTGCTTGTAACTTGGCATGTTAATAATAATAATAATAATAATAATAATAATAATAATAATAATAATAATAATAATAATAATAATAATAATAATAATAATAAACAAAGTATATGATACCTATTTCTATTACTATTACTCAAATAGTGTATTGGTGAGGTTTTGGCATCAAAGCCATGCCCATTCCATGATGGGGCTTTTTTATATTGCATATGGGAGGACCCAAAACTTTGACGTGAAAGTGTATAGGCATGCATTCCATGATGGGGCTTTTTAAGATTGCATATGGGAGGACTCGAAACCCATGACGTGAAAGTATAAAGGCGTGTCTGATAAACCAAAAAGCCAACTCAACCTCAAGTTTAAAAATTTAGGTATACATAATATTCATATTTAAAAAATTCGGTTTTTCGAAAACCGAAATTTAAATTTTGAAAAATCGAAAATTTAAAAAAATTTGTTTTTTAAAAACCAAAAATGAAAATATTCAGGTTTTCAAAAACAAAAAATAAGTAGCTTTGTCTAATTTTTTTTTTTAAAAAAAAAAAATTATGAACTTGAAAAAATAGCCATTTATATAATAACCGGAAAGATTAAAATCACGCAAACAACAAAAGATTACAAGCACACACGCATACCAGATCTAGAGAGAGAGACTGCTTCATTAATATAAAACAGAAATATACAAAAGTCGTATAAGCCTCACCTAACGCTAAGCCTCTTTCTCCCTCTGCAATCCCGTCATACCCCTGTTACTGCTCCCTGTTACGAGAACCCAACTTGATGCCTTCTTTATATAAAAGTACAAACTGGAGCTTCACGCTATTGCTTTCCTAAATATGCCCCAACAAGAACTAAACATTATCTTCTTAATTCAACCTATCTAAATCTTTGGCCCGACATCAAAATTAATAAACAAAATATTTTAGCCTTATCTCACTAAGATCACGAAACAAAATAACCAAACAAATCCATTATGTCCAGCGTTCCCGCTGGGCCAGCCCTGCACGTCCTGCCTGTTTGAGAGTCCACGGTGACTCTCAACATTATTTCCTCGGTCTCACTTTTATTTTTTTTTTCTATCGGCTATATTTTATGGATCGTATCACAAGTAGCAATAGCTCTGATACCATAAAAAAAATTTAAAAAGAGCTAAAGGAACTTCTAAAAAGACAAATTGTGCTCTATCCAATTGGTGGTTGCTTTATTGATATATTTATAATGGCAAAGAAGTGCAATTCGTATACAAGTTACATTATCAGTACTTTCCAATTAGACTTTCCAACTGCATTAATTAGACTTTCGTACTAAGTGAATCGAAATAATAAAAACAAGTATGACAAGGTAATATGGCTAGACCATAATACATAATTTTTTTTTTTATTAATCATGCTTGGAATTTTAGACAGGAAATAAGGTTCTTTAAACTTCACTACTTTATTATATGTTAATGGGAAACGCACATACTTGTCTCTCAAGAAATAACGGTAGGCTTCTCAAATTATGTAGCCTATATAGCATGATTCCATATAGAGATGACGCATCAGTGTTAGGTAGAAATGCAAGGAATGTGCAGTTGCAACAAAATACAAGCACAAGAGACTGAAGCAGATATATGATTATAGTTATTGATGTAATATTTTAATGAGATGTATAAAATTCCTTGGCCAGTTTTGCTTTTCTGTTTCCATTTTTTCTCTTTTACTCTTTGTTGGCAACGTGGGAGGGATCATCAGTCTGGAGAATTAATAACAAATCCGGACACTGAGTTGTGTTTAAAATCCCTTGTTTACTGATAAAACCCAATAATAATAATAATAGTAATAATAATAATAGCAATAATAATAATAATAATAATTGCAATAATAATAATAATA
>NW_006498549.1:9246586-9266250 GCF_000471905.2 Amborella trichopoda | reverse complement strand
GATGCTAAGATGATGANAGATAGAGAGAGAGAGAGAGAGGGGAAAGCAGTAGTTCAATATAGAGAGAAATTACCTTTGCCTAAGGTGAGGTAACTGGCTAGAGCCACGGAAGATGTCATCAAAGAGAGATGAGAAACTTATGTGAGTAGAGAGAGAAGATGTCGAGAAGATCTGAACTTCAGATTACGGATGAGCTTGGGCTGTCATTCTTCTTCAAAACAGTGTTGTATTGGGCTGGTTATGAAACCATGTCCTATTAGTTTTCGATTGAATTTTGTTTGGGGGTTTTCTCTGCTGCTATTTCTATCTCAGTCCTGTAAAAATTTATCACAAACTGTTGTTTGCAAATGTTACAAATATGTTTAATATAAAGAATGCAAAATTGATTAGTTCTCTTTCGTCAATGGCTGATGTTTCTATGAGGTGGAGAAGGGGGAGAGAAAGTAGAGAGAGTAACACACAAGATGGCAGACAAAGAGATAGAGGATAGTGAGGGGCGGAGAGGGGGGAAGAGAGAGAGAGTGGCGAGGGGTGGAGAAGGGGGACAGAGAAAGAGAGAGAGGAGAGAGAGATACGTACAAGACGGCAGAGTTTGAGGAAACCGAACTTCCAATTGATAGTGTTGATGTCTTATGTTCTAGGTGAAATGTGAACAATCCAAAATATTGGATGGTTGATAAGGTTGCATCCTAGTTATTCAAACAAAGATGCAACCATATAGAAACTTTCCCCAAAGCACCTCTAGTCCTACATTGGTGCATAAACACTAATTACATTAATTATCGCTTCCCCTAATACAAGTTTAATTAATAGGAGCCTATCAGTTACTCTCTTATATTAATTATTTTATCTTTTAAATCTTTGTCTATCGTTATGCCTATGTCATTTCTATTGTTGTCGTTTTCTGTATATCAAAGTTTATATTCATCTATCTTTTTTTCCTTTTTCTACTTAGTTTCTTGTAGACAAGCTGTGTTTCATCGCATTTGTTTTATCAGATCCACTAACTCCGTACTCTTACCTATAACTGTTCCTACATTCCATATGGCTAGGCGAGTTCTATTCTCCTGGACTAGCTTTTTTACTCATGCTCGTCCAAAATGTCACCAGAACCATTACATTGTATTGCGGCGCCCCACTTCTATGGAACGCCCGAGCTAACCCTTGCTCATTTTTCACAGTATCTGGGTTCCGGTACAACGGATCACTTATGGGGACTGTCTTAGCATAAGCAGAGAATGTAAAATTTTATTTCATAGAAAGTTTTGGCAAAGTATTATATTAATTTCCTACGTACCACAGTCCACCTTCTTTACCCAGGCTTGGGACGGATTAAGGGAATAAGATTCTCACTCTTCTCAAGACCACAATTTTCACAAGAGTAACTAAGTTGTTATCAACATAATAGACTCATAGAACGGTACATTTTTCAACAAAGATAAAGGAAAATTATGCATTCATTCTCTCATACAGTGAGCCACCCCTATTACACTTCTTTTGGTAGTAAAGGAAATGTGGGATTCTTTCTCTTCTTCTTTTCTTTGTACTATTTTTTATGATGGTAATCAAGATAAACATGATGAAAAGGAGATGATCAGAATTTCGCTAAGAGTCCATAAACAAGATGAGAAAAGCACACAAAGACCTTTTCAATCCTTTTCAAAATTGAGCTTTTAATAGCAAAGAATTTATAAGGAAGAAAATATCAATCTATGGTGAAATTTGAGTTTTGATGTTGCAACATAACAGATACAACAAGGGAGCCCAGGAAGAAGGAAACACATTTCGAATTACGCTACAAAGAGCAACAAATAGACCTTATATTTTACAACATTCTGATTACATCATGAAAAGTTAAGAAATTTACAAAAAAAAAAGGGAAAGAAATGCTAACTGATTCTCTACAGGAAATGCCCTAAAATATTTACCCGAAAAAAGAGGAAATGCCCAAAAATATTTATTCAATTACTGAAAATCAATCAACAAAAATTATAACTTCCAGTAATATCCACAAAAAAAAAGTACTAATAGGGTTGGGATCGTAGTGGCAGTGACATGGAAACCACTGCTAAAAGTCATGTCCTCTATTTTCACTCACCTTCATAAAAAACAAAAGTAATCGACCAACCAAAACAGAAGATCACAACAACAAACAAGAAAAACCGACCCATGTAAACTACTGTTTGCTTCGTGCTTGATTCATTGTAAACTACTCTTAGCTTAATCACATCATAAATCAGGCTAATCGTATTAATATTTGTCATCTCTTACTCCTACCTTATCTCAAACCTGAGTTTCATACCATTCTAGTAAACCTTCCTATTCTCTTATCTTTGGTGGAAAGAACTATAACTTTTGGTCTTTTTATATGTAACAATTTGTCATGGAAACAAAGTACGGGGCTATTTAGTAGAATATAGAATGAGGCACAACCTCACAGATTAATCAAATGATAAAGCCTTGAGTGATCAGTTAAAGAAGATTTAGTCAAACCAGTTCTAAATTTTTTTTTATTATTTTTTCTCACTTTGGGGTGCTCTCGAACCTAGAACCACTTGATTTAATAAGCGGTCTGAGGTCCAAGAGCTCACACCGCTATACTATGGCAATAGCGCAATAGCGCACAGAACTACCGATCCGAGATCCTAAACCTCGAACTGCTTAAAAGTTGCCAGTCCAATATTTGGGATATTGAATCAGCCAAACCCTCACGAATCATTTTTAAAGAAAAATAAATAAAAAATTAAACCGGTCCGATGTTGGTAACATCGGACTGAAGGGAAATTTGGGAAAAATAAAAAGCTAGAGTGTCAACTGACCTTCTGCGTAATATTTAAGAAAAATAGAGTTTTTTTGTAATCCTCTATTTTGTTTTTGTGTCTTTATGTAAAGAACTCAAAGATTTACTCTCCAACAAATATTTTGTTACACGTGCTTGAAAAAAGAGCATGGTGGCACAAATAGCGGACCTCTGTTCAAGACTACTTCATTGCTCTCTAAAGCATATTGAATGAGGAGGGCTCTATCTAACAAGGTTTTTAGATAGAACCAACTTCCTTATTGTGCTACAGGCAGAGTTTTCAACCATATATACTTCCAGTGCATCAGTGGATGATGGCCTCTCAAATCTCCTCGCTAGGAGATATATTTAAGTTCCCTTAGGTTTGCAAATCGTACTCCTCTAATGTCACCATTAGAGCGTTAGTATAATGGCCCTAACAAGGGCTAGAACTAAGAACAAATGCAATGGAATGTGTAAAAAAGGAGAGATACATTATCGATAGGAATTGTCTATCAAAGTGACCATTTATCTTTTGTACATAGAAGTCACAATCATTCTCACTCATCAGATATCAAATTGGATGGCCTGGGGCAAATTGCGAAGTCCGAGAATTTTTTTTTGAAACGTTATGTTTATTCAATGAGACTCTTACAACTACCTGTTTTTAAAATTTAAAGGACAAGAATGATTGTAACCTCCATATATAAAAAATAAATGGTCTCTTTGTAGACAATCCCTTATTAATATTGTTGCAAGAAGTGCAATTTGTAAGACAATGGAATTATTAATATACTAATATGCCCTGAGGCACATGGGAAGGCTTTGACTATAGAAGTTGTAGCCACCTCTATTCTTAGTCTAACCTACAATGTAGTTTTAATTGACGATTAAATGAGCTTTATTTAAAATTTAGGTTGTAGATGTATTTTTATATAGTACACTAAATAAAAATAATAACAAATATTTTTAATTAAGAATGTTGACTATAATACCTTTAAATTGTTTTAGGGGCATTTTTTGGTCAATTATTTTCTTAAAATAATCTGTATTTTTTTTATTTGTGTATCCTATGAAAATATGCGTATATACTAAAGTTTAATAAATATTATTATAAAAAATAAAACCTTTTTATGGCCGCTAGATGTGGCATACTCTAAACCATTTCAAAGGGCGCCTATGCACGCTTCCACCTCCACATGAACTGGACAGGACGTGGATGGGAAACTTTCCTTAAATAACTTAAGATTGGTCAAGTGGCATTCAAAACTGCTATTTAAGAAAGACAAGTTAGTACTTTTTATTTTTTGGGAGTCTACATGATGAGATCATTTATTTTTGATAAAGTCACAATTACTTATAACAAATCAATGTGAAATCTAATAGGTTATGTGTGTCACAAGGTTCAAAAAAATTTGTTTTGAACTTTGACCTTAGTCGATGAAATAAATGAAGTCACCCAATTTCGCATCCAACAGCTAAGATTAATTATGATCATCTTATACCAAAAGTAAATGATCTTATTATATATCATTTTTTATTTTTTTTGGGCTCGTCTTTCGTATTGCCCTAATTGGGATGCTTTTGGGAACTTTAAATAGTTATCTTTTGTGTTTTGTTGGGGTGTTTTGTTGGGGGCACATGCTTTTTACCAAGTTCCAATATTTTAGCCATCCCAAGATGTTACAAAAGTCAAATGTTTATCTTTTAATTTTTCTTACTAATATTTCTGCATTTCTTTTTCATTCACCTAAATTATTTTCTTTGGGATGCCGACGGTATCCTTTATAATATTTTTTTGAAAATTATCTCTAATGTCTCTTTAATATTAAAAAAATTTGTGCTTCCTAATTTTTTTTGTTTATTACCTGCATTATCTACGTTTTGCTTTTTCCCTACCAATTTGGTCCGTGAAGCTCCTTTATTATGCCGAGAGAACAACATTTGGGTGCACCATTACAAACGGTGCTCCCTGATGAACCTTTTATGCTTCTAATAATTTTACGTCATACATGCACACAATGTTTGTCACTTCCCAACTGTAATTTGGGTGATGGGGCATTTTTTTTCTCTTTTTTTATTTTTGTTAAAGGTAGTTCAGCGGTAGGAATACAGAAGGTCCTGTGGACCTAACTATCCGTAAAGGTCCCAATTTCCAAAATAATACTCTTTGGGCAAAATAAAGGAGCTTCACTGATCTAATAGATCAGTAAGGAGGGTATCTTAGGCATAAATTATATATATATATATATATAGTCAGGAAGTTTGAAATTTTTGATAATTAGATGGATATTGGCTGCAACTTCCTTCCATTTTCCAATAAGTTATGAATATGGTGTCGTAAATTCGCCTTTTAGACGTTCATAATTTTTTTTATTTGTAATTGCGGAGAATTCAGGATTTGATCGACGTCTAAACCTGACACACACATACAAACACAGAGAGGGATGATTTGAATATAATATAGAAATATTTGGAAACAGATAACATGGATAAAGTGGGGTTTCTTTGGGAAATGGATGGGGCGAAAGAGAGGCTAAAATTGGTGAGGGCAGAGTTGTTAGAGGAAGGAAGTTTCGATAAAGGCATCGATGGAGTGGATGGGGTGTTCCACACTGCGTCTCCTGTTCTAGTCCCTTATGACCAAAATATTGAGGCAAGTCCACCTCATCTCTTCCTTCTAAACATCATTATTTTTTCATGGATAACTATGAATTGGATCATAACAATGTCTAGGGGAGTTCATATTCATATTTAGCTTTGGTAAACGAGTATTATTAATAAGACTTATAAATATTTTATTGACTCATTATCATCTCTGGCCATTCCAATCACTAGGAGTGTCAATTTTTTACTCTTAGAACAATTTTCTTGAGCTTCAAGCACGATCATTATTAGCACATTCCCAACCAACCAATTCTATATTTAACAGCCATAAATAATTTCTTGCACCAAAGGCAAATACGCCAAATTCATATTTTGAAAAGAAAATAGACGAATTTTAAATCAAAATTCAGGTTATTTTGTACTTGTGGTTTGGTGACCATCCTAAAGGATAACCTACCCACTAGACCCAAACAAGTGGACTAGCCCTATGAGCCATGAATTGGATTGTTAAGGATGTTAATGAAGAGATCGACCTTACTAAATCACTTATTATGTAATACAAGGGGAATGTCCATACAAAGAAATTCATTAGGGATGCTGATATAAGGAAAGGTCCCATATGTAGGAACTTTGGGATGGAAGAGGATAGGATTTAAGTGGTAATTACCAAAATGCCCTTGCATCTAAAAAATCGATAAGATCTAATGGTTGTAGACCTGTCTTGGACAAAATAAGCTGCAACTAAATTTCAAAAAAAAGGAGAGACAAAATAGAAACATTGGGGTGGGATTTCAACGAAATTGGTTTCATTCAAAATAGAAACATTGGGGTGGGATTTCAACGAAATCGGTTTCATTCAAAATAGAAACATAGGGGTTGGATTTCAACGAAATCGGTTTCATTCAAAATAAAAACATAGGGGTTGGATTTCAACGCAATCGGTTTCATTCACAACCAGTTGGTTCAGTCATAATGAGTAAGTCTAAACCAATTCATGTAAACAATTATTAAAGTAAAAATGTTTTTGAGCACTCGGCAAAGTCTCGACTCAAGGAGTTCTAGTTGTCTTGGCGGAGGGACAGTTGGTTTGGTAAGAGCTGCTTTTGTTGTCATGACCTAATTTGATGACGGAGGGAAGAGCTTATTTTGGTGTCATGACCTAATTCAATGATGGACGATATGGTGATCAACGGGCCAGGTTTTGCTAGCATTTCCTCTTGCAATTAAGCGGGCATTAATAATGCAATTAACCAGTTTTTCTATTAGGAGTGGAAAGACCTCATGATGTGTTTTTTAGTTTTTATTGTAATTTTTTTGCGGAAGCAACACCATTGAAAAATGAAACCTTATTCGTTACTAATGTTGCTTACAATCATTGCATAAAAAAGAATTATAATAGGCTCCCTCGTAAAGATTGTACAGTTAAGCGGTCTTTGATTTAATAAATGAATAATCAGAGATGAACAATGGGGATTTGGTACTTTGTGTTTACCAATTGAAGCCGATATTTCTTAAAGGAAAGCCCAACGCAATGCCTTAGGTGAAAATGAACAATGGGGATTTTGTACAGCCACAGATTTATTATGTCGGTGGCGGTATTGCAACAGACATATAGGTTTATGGCAGTCAATTTGTATTTCATATTTTATTTTTTTTTGAGAAATAAGTATATAATATATTTCCAAAGGAAGAGAGTAAGTTTGAAGGTGATTGAGAATGCAGGAAAGCATGATAAATCCAAGCATAAAGGGCACCATCAATGTACTAAAATCTTGCTCAAAAGCAACCTCTCTTGGGCGTGTTGTCCTCACCTCTTCATGCTCTTCTGTACGGTACCGCGATGATGTGCACCAAATTTCACCTCTAAACGAGTCACATTGGAGTGACCCCCAATATTGCAAAAACCACAATGTAAGTTCCTCACTCAAGAGAGTATCTACTCTTCATCCTTTATTTTATTTTTATATTTAATTTTTATTTTTGAGTTTTTTTTTTTTAATATCTATCTAAAATAGTAAACACTAGTAATCTCGTGTGACTAGGTAACTTCTTCCTATATCAAAATTTGTTTTGGACCCATGCATTACATGTGTCCCCTTTAGTGCCTGGCCATTGGTGTGATTGTGAAGCCCTCTATTCGTGCACAAATAATTAAAAAGTTTGTTAAAGGCACTAACCATGATTGATACTTTCATTAAAAATTATAGAATGTTTTGATGGTCCTAAAAGACCGCATTGTCTGTTTAGTCTTGCATATCAAACATGGGGCATCATACGACTTCATAACCCTCAAATAGTATTTAATCAACACTAAAATCAATTAAAAAATTGACTTGAAGCTCAAAAAATCGCCCCAAATAAAATAGAATGCAATTTCTATTGGGCCTAGGCTTTATGAAAAAAGGTAAAGCCTCACCGCAAAACCTCGTTTGGAAAATAATTTGGGTATGAAAAATCTCTATGATGGTTCTAAAATCAATGTCCACCACTGATTATGAAATTTGTAGCTAAAGAAATAGTACCGATCTTGCAGATCTGTGACCATATGAAAATGGACGGTCAAGAATATGTGTGACAATATAACTATTTGTAGGGCTTGAAAATTTTTTTTTTTTTTCGACAACCATAGTGTT
The DNA here is from genome assembly GCF_000471905.2 of Amborella trichopoda. The sequence continues at coordinate 9,258,231 of NW_006498549.1, read as the reverse complement.
CAAGGTTGAGATGATTGATTTGAAATTTCTCCTATGCTAGAACTGCAATTTTCGGTGAGTTTTAAAATGATACTTTACTTTTTTTTCTACAAGGACTGGGCTTTATTTTAACCCTTTTTCAATAAAATATTGCTTGAAATTTACTTTAGACAATCCATTTCATGGAAATTAGATTTAAGGTTTTAAGAGCTGAATGTTAGATGCTCCAGTTGGAACCAATTGTACATTTAGGTCTAGCAAGAGCACCATACGCAGACATTTGAATGATTATAAAGGACAGTGGACAAGTTAAAATTGGTATTGTATATTTAGGCCCAGTAGCATGGATTTAAAATTGGTATTGTATACAATGAGACAATTTATTTTTTTACAAGGAGGTCATAATTACTCTTAGCCATTAGATGTCAGACTGGATGGCTTGAAATGTGTTACAAAACAGACGGGCAAGAGCAATTGGGACCAAAGTAAATGATCTCTTTATATACTTTTCCGTAAAAATTTGTCATTTGGTAAGCCTCATCATATTGGTGAATGTTTCTCAAATAGATTCACACTCCCAAAAGGCACTTAATTTGTGTAACACACAATTCCAGCTATTCACTACAAAGTACAAATGATAATGTTTGATATTAAAGGAGTAGATCAAAACCTGGCTCTCATATGAAAAAAGCTTCCTCATAATTTTTTTAGATTTAAAAAAAAAAAAGTTTAAGGGAGTAGCATCTAAGTAAAGGGAAATACATGAGATTTAATAACTAAGGAGGCCATAACAAGTGGAGATTTTTATCATTGTTTACTCTAAGGACTTGTTTCTTTTGTGTTTCCTGGTGACGTAGCTATGGTATGCTTATGCCAAAACCCTAGCTGAGCAAGAGGCATGGAAGGCAGCAAAAGAATGGAAGATTGACCTAGTGGTTGTGAACCCATCATTTGTGGTGGGTCCCTTGCTCGGACCACAGCCCACTAGTACCCTTCTTATGGTGCTGGGGATTCTCACAGGTAAGAATTGTTTGTGAAGAAGCACAATAATAATAATGCATAGAGTGTTTTTTTTTTTTTTTCAAGCATTACGAGTTATCCAATTATCACAACCATGGAACTTCTACTTCATGAAAGGCTTAACGTCAATTTGACTTAAATCTGTAGGCTGGGCATGCTTGTTTACCCATGCGGTTTGTTGCTTTTACCCAGAGTTCGGTCAACTCGGACTTGCGCAAGTAACTCGAGCTCGCCACCCAAAATGTATCTCTGGTTTAGGCGACCAACTAGAGGATCATAAAAAATAAATATAAATAATATATATATATATAATTCAAAAAATAATAAATATACTTGTAATTTGTTTTTTTATGTTTTCTATCATGTTGGAAAATATTGGAAAGTATTTTGGCTATGAATATTTATTTTTATATTTTTTTTTCTTTTTAGATTATTTCTAAAATACCCTTAATCACAAATTGACTTTTTTCAAAATCTGTTTTTATCTTCTTCTTTTTTTATGTGTTTCTTTAATTTTACATTAAACATATATTTCCTATTAATATACCAACATGGTTGAATTACTCGGACTTGGATCAAGTACTCAACTCGGGCATGGACCACAGTCATTCAATCGAACACTGCTCTTACCTTTGTACCCTTTTAAGTAATAGACATAAAAATTGTCAAATCAACTAAAACTTGGCCAGCTTTCAATTGGGCAGCCCAATTCTCTTTATCCTTTGAGTCCTTTTAATTTATTTGCTAAATTAATTGAAAATAAAACTATAATAATAAAACATAGCTCAATTTGAGTCAATAATCGCTTGAGATGTGGTGAACAGGAATGGAGTTGGAGCATCGGCGGTCAGGAGGGCAGATGCCTCAACATAACATCCCACCCTCCTCCGCTCCGACCAATAACATATCAAATAAATAAACAAATAAAGTAGCTATGCTTATAGAAAACCATTTGTGAAAAGGAAACAAAAGAAACTAAACCATGAGAAGATGAATTGTTTTATATGCTAGTCGATAAAATTGTACCATTCGGGTCCCGGGGTTGGTCGGATCAATTGCTACTTTCACTATGAGGTTTTTTTTTTTTCTTTTTTTTTTACCTTTCTTTTTACCATAATATATATGTATTATTGGAAACAAGATCATAATCACCCGCTATTAGATTTTAAGCCATCTTATTTGTTATTTAATAGCTAAAGATAACTACAATTTTTTATTGTATACGATCCTTATTACACCCAAACGTATAGGGTTTAAAGTATAGTATTTTATCTCCAACAGTTTATGGGTACGGGTCAGGTCCAACTGGACCCAAACCAGGACATGAATAGTATTCAAGACTAAGTTTTTGACCCGGACCCAACCTGTCGGGTCCAAATGTGTCAGGCATACCTGACGGGTCCCTGGTCCGGTCCCGGTCCTTTGCCACCCCTACTTTTGCACAGTGTAAGAAACCACTACTCGAGGCCGGAACTCGCACCGAGCCGAAGTAGTCGAGTAACTTGAGACAAGTCGGGCAGGCAGGTTAAAAAATATTTTAATAAAAATTCCTAAAAAAATTTGTTTAAAGTAAAAAAATAATAATAATAAACACATCTAAATAAGGTCAAAAAAGTACTAAAAAAATGGGATTGTCCATAAAAAGACCATTTATCATTTGTATAAGAAGATCTCAATCATTCTTGTCCCTTAAATTTCTAAATGGGTGGTTGTAAGAGTGTCATTGAATAGACACAAAGTTCTAAAAAAATTATCGAACTTTGAGACTCATCCTAAAGCATCCAATTTTACTTCTAATGAGTAGGAATAGTTGGGACCTCCTTGTAATAAAGATAAATGGTATCTTTATAAACTTTCCCAAAAAATTGATTTTTGAAAAACATGTTTGTAACTAGGGGTACTTTAAAAATAATTCAAAAACAAAAAAAAAAAGTAGTCATGGTCATAACAATTTCCAATCTATTCTAAAATGATAGAAAATGCAAAAAAAAATATACAAATAAATTTCTTATTTTTTAATATCCCAGAGCTTAACCACCAAACTCAGGATACTCGGACTCACCAGGGTGTTGAGCCCAAATTACTTAAGTGAGTCCAAGTTGGCTCGCCCGAGTAGTGGAACGTGGCCTTTGAGAACATTTCAAATTATCACGGTTTTGTTTGGAAATTGAAACAAATATATCGAATTATTTTAAACAAGTGTTCCTTATTTATGGAGGATTTGTGTATGTTTATTTGTTGTAGGAAACAAAAGAGACTACATTTGATCCAATAAAGAACAGGACCGTTCACAATACATGAATCCTATAAGAGAAGATTTTATACTCCCGTGGTCTATTTACTCCCTCGGTAAAATCCAATACAGGAGTAATTTTAGGCTTTAAATGTTAAGGATGTAATATTTTCAACATATTTCATAATCTCAATATTGAACAGCGACCTTCCAGTTTTTGAAGGGTATCACTTAAGTGTAAAAAAAACTAAAAAAGTTTTTCTTTTGAGGATAATCATCAAGTGAGTCTTATATGGTTTTCAAATTTTCAAAATGAAAAAGAATTCCTCCGTAGATCTTCTGACTAAAGGAGTACGTACACATGATGCTCCTGCAGGAGCATAGTATACATGCCCTTATTTTGATACAAACTGCATTTTCCCTTACAGGTATAAATGGAGGCGTATACCCAAACACTAGAATTGGTTTCAGTCACATAGATGACGTGGTGACGACCCACATGTTAGCAATGGAGAAAGGGGAGGCCTCAGGTAGGCTAATTTGCTCGGGCCCTGTGGCGCACTGGTCAGAGATCGTAGCAATGCTCAAGCCCAAATATCCCTCGCTTAACATTGCCAATAAGTAAGATTTTCTTAAAGACCCTCTCTCTCTCTCATTGTATTGCTTAATGGTAATCAGCATTAGTGTGATGATTTTATTTATGATTTTACTATTATTCATGTAGCCAACTCTAAATAATTGTGATAAAGCTTGCATGATGATGATGATGATGTCATGTTATGATAATAAAAGAGATCAATACGATATACTATAGTGCCGGTTTGTATTCTACATGGATTAAAACATGTGGCTCAAGAGTCTAATTTGAGCAAAGAATTGTTGGGGGGCTTGATTATTATGCTTGAAATCTCTTCAACTTCAAGCATAGTTATCAACACAGAACCGGCAGCATGGGATGGTTTGTAGCAGTGTGCTAAAACTCACCTAGGCCAGGGACCTTACCCCCTGGCCAAGGTGAGTTACTCGGTTGTGTCAAGCATAGGGCCAAAATGCCCTAAAAACATATAAAAGTTTAAAAAACATTGAAAAAATAAATGTATTAGAAGTAAATTCAAACCTAAATGCCTTAAGGAAGTTAAAACGAGATCCAAAAAGTAGAAAAAATATGTTTGCAATATTTTTAAAAGTCCAAAAAAGTAATAAGTATAAAAATGTGATCATGGAAAAATAAACAATTCCCAATCTTTGCCAAATATATCTAAATCATGTAAGAAAAATTGTATAACAACTTTAATTTTACAACTTTCTTCTTCTTCTCCTTTTTCTATTTTGAATTTCCTTTGAATACCCCGATTTGTCACATAACTTGGGGATAATCCACCTCCACCCTAGGGTGAAGCCAATTAACTCGGCCGGGTCCAAGTGGACCCGGCCGAGTCCCGGTACACTGCTTTCTAGAGCGGTTTATATCCAAGTAAAATATAAGTAAGAAATTATGTATAGATTCCCACACATAAAAAACTATTTTTATCACTATTATTAGCAATGAATGGAAACTACAATTTTATTCACCTCAATGCTTATTATCAGTTTTTTTTTTAAATTAGTTACTATGAAAATTCATTCACCCATGAACGATTACAAGGAGGTTCAAGACGAAAAGGATGTAACCACCAATGAATGTTGGTGCACACCACCCTTTGCTAAAGCATTAGCTTCCATATTAACCTCCCTAAAACAATGAGATAACTCAAAAGAACCACTAATTAAAATAAAAAAGATTTCATCGAAAATGCTGCATAATCTCTAAGGTGGCTTCATTTCTCCTTTCGCCCAAACAATGACATTGCTTGAATCACTTTCAATCGTCTTTTGGCCCTCGAGATTCTTTATTATCTTTAATCCCTCCAAAAGAGCTCTTGCCTCAGCTTCATTCACTATTGTATGTCCATATGGTCCCTAGTAGGTGAATTTGTAATTACCCATATGATCTCTAATGGTACCACCATAACCTGTTGGGCCTGGGTTTCCAATCAAGCTTCCATCAAAGTTGAGTTCTCAGCAATTTTTACGAGAAGGCATCCAAAAAGCATTTCAAGTTTGTCTGTCATTATGAAGCTTAGCAAATTTAGATGGATTCTCAAAAATCTGTTATTTTGGGATAAACTTAAAATCCTTATTTGTTGAAAACCATTAAGTTGTTGTTGCTAAGGTGTTGAACTTCAGAACTTCAATCTCACTTTGTATCCCTTCAAATGTTCTTTTATTTTTGTCTCTCCAAATATTCCAAATAGTGCTCACCCATAAAGCCCTCTATAACACAGTGCCAATTTCGACAAATCATGGTTCATCCATTGAGAGAGGATGAACTCTGGGCTTTGTGGGATCAAGATATTTAGATTCAACGACTTTCTACACCAATCCCACATGCTTAGAGTGAAAGGACAATGTAAAAGAATATGGTCCACACTTTCGTTGTCCCTCAAATATAGCCTACAAACATTGACAATTATGAAGCCTCTCTTTCGAAGGTTATCCACAATAACCAGTTTTTTTTGAAGAGCTGCCCACAAAAATAACTGAACCTTTAGCAGCACCTGTAAATTCCATATTTTTGCTAAACTATGATCAATCTCTTTGTGATTTTCCTCATGTAGGAGTTGATAGACAGACTTAACTAAAATCCTATGAAGCTGTGAGTTCCCACACCAATCGATCACTTTTATTGGGAACAACATAGAAAAAATTATGCAACATATTTATAAGCAATTGGAAGTCATGAAAGAATGAATTTGAGAAAGAATGAATTTGAGACCCTCATGTACCTACAAACAATATTCCAAGAAGAGTTAGTAAAATGAGCTCCTCTGAGATCTTTTACAGAGGCTAATGGATTGTCGACTTTGGAGAAGACCTCAGAGAAAGAATCTCGAAGAGCAAGGTCTCCCAGCCACTTATCAAACCAGAACAAGGTTTGATCTCCTTTTTCAACCACTTTGCGACAATAACTAAGATATAATGATCGACACGCATCAATTCCTCTCCAAATACTTGAAAAACTAACTTAGATCTTGGACTTTTAATGAGGCTAATCAATACATCTACTCCATTTTTTTTTTAACACCTCTCCCCATAAGCTATCCTATTGATTTTGGAAGCGCCACCACTACTTACTCAATAGGCTAGTGTTCATCAATTTGAGTTTTTAACTCCTAGACCCTCATCTCTCTTGGAAGTGGCATACCTTTTTCCAATTCACGAGTTTCAATTTTTTTCCCATTCCTACATTACCCCATAAAAAAAGATCTCATAATGTTCCAAAGCCTTCACTATCTGCTTTGGCATTCTAAAAATGGATATAAAATGGATAGGTAAGTTGGACAAAGTGGAGTCGATAAAAGTAGATCTCCCTCCAAACGACAATACTTTAGACTTCTATAGATCTCGTTTATTAGTAAATATTTCAATAATAGGATCCCAAATAGTTGCTAATTGATTTCCTCCAAATAAATGAATATGCAAATATTTGCATGGAAACTTGCCAACCCCACATCCAAGAATTTCTACCAAAGATGCAACCACATTCTCCGAAACTTTAAAACCCAATCAAATTTGTCTTTTTTAAATTCACTTTGAGACTCATTGCTATTTCAATACACTTTAAGAACACCCATAAATTCCTTACTTCTTGCTCCTCTGGGCTACAAAAAATAATAGTATCATCTGCATACTGTAAATGAGAGATTGTTAGTCTATCAACATTAAACCCATAAATAAGGCCCTCTACTCACAACAGAATTCAACATAGTACTAAAACTTTTAGCCACAACAATATATAAGTATGGAGACAAAAGATCTTCTTGCCGAACGCCTTTTGATGCTTTAAAATAACCACAAGATTTTTCCTTGAAAAGGATGAATAAATGATTGACTTCAGACGTCACTGGATCCACACTCTCCAACGTGATCTAAAACCCATCTTCCCTAAGATTTCATGGAGAACATACCAATCCACTTTGTCATCTGCTTTTTCAAAATCTATTTTGCATAGAAGACCTGGTTTTTGCTCTTTCATCCTTGAGTGTATGCATTCTTGTGTCATTAAGATATTGCCCATAATATGTTTGTCTTTAAGGAAAGCAAATGTTTTCCTTTTGATATCTGCGCATCGCTGAGTACTTTCCACAATCGTTGGTCCGCTGTGTGATCGCTAATCAACAAAAACTTAGAGATTGCATACATAACTGCTCAACCAATCTCCCGATCTCTATCCACTTCAACTTCCCGCTTCACTCGCTCAAGTTTTGTATATTAATAAATGGAGCACATCAGTTGTATTGAGCACCAATTCCTCTTCTCCAATGAAAAGCATTATTGATTCAACATATATAGACGTGGGTCTCTCTCATCAGATATCTCCACTGATGACCTTTCACAACCAAATGCAATATTTCTCTCAATCTATTTGCCAAAATCTTTGCAACAGTTTTGTAGACACTCCCTAGTAGGCTAATAAACCTTATGTTCTTCACACTCTCTATAACATATTTTTTGGAAATTAAAGCAATAAAAGTATAATATATTGTTGTCCAGATTTACCTTTATGATAAAATTCATCAATGAATAAAAAAATATCCTCCTTTAGAAGCTCCTAAAAGGTTTGAAAAAAGGCTAAAAGAAAAATGTCTGGCCCTGAATCTTTATCCCTACCCAAGGAGAAGACACCACCTTTTATCTCATCCATTTCGAAAGGTCTTTCCAGCAATAAAGCCCTTTCTGAAGGCAAGCAATCTATCAAAGATGATATTCTCAATACTAAAATAATTTCTTTTTTCCCTTGTAAAAGCTTCCTTGAAATGGTTAATTAAACTCATTTCAATACTATCTGGTTCAGTAAGTTCAACATCTCCCATTTTAATATCACTAATGGAGTTATCCTTTTTTCTAGTATTAGCAATAACATGAAAGAATTTAGTGTTTTTATCTCATTCCTTTAGCCATTTCACTCTAGATCTTTGCCTCCAATATACTTCTTCCAATTTTAGAAGGCCATGCAAAGAAGCAAGTGAGTATTTTCTTTCTCTCATTTTTTTGTTGCAGGTTGCCCCAAGATTCTTTTTACCATTTACATATTTCATTCTTCTGCATTTTCAATTTAGTAGTAAATTGATGACCCACCCAACTTTCTATCTGGGTTTTTTGCCAAAACTCTTCCACCAACTTAATAAAGCTCTTGTCTGATAACCAATTTAGCTCCATTCTAAAAGGTGATGGCCCAAAACTTCATACCCACTGAATTCAACTGGAGAGGGATATGATCAGAGGCAATTTTCACTAAGGCTTTAACATAAAGATTTGGAAACTTATTAAGAAAAGAGTTGGTTACCAAGAATCTATCCAAGCAGGTAAGGATGGGTCTAAAAGAGCATGGTTTGACCAGATGTATGCAGCCCCAATCGAATGAATATCCAAAAGTTCATTATTCTGAACGAAAGAATTAGACGTGCGCATACAATGAGAGATCCTAAGATTAACTAAGGATTTACTAGGCCATCAAATTACATTGAAATTACCTCCAATACATCATGTAAAAAACATCCTCTATATTGACTTAAAAAAAAGAAGAAGCATACTTTGTAAGATTGAACATAAACAATCCAATTTTTGGATGGTTAAATTTAATTGTTTAAGAACTCAAAATCTAAATGCTTTTATGATAATGATCATCAAGTGATTCTCAAGTGGATCTAAAACTTTCATAACTTGTAGGTAGCTTTTTTACCCGAGGAAGCAATTGTACCATATGCCCCAAATATGTGCTTTAATTTTATTAAGCTTATTTTAAACATGTCATTGTTATAATATTTTTCATCACAAATCTATCCCCTTATCAATGTTATTAGATATACACAAAAGTAAAAAATTGTATATGATGTAGAAAGAAAAAAAAAAAAATTATTATTATTTTTTTGAGTTTATCTTTTAACTTTAAGAGGTGCGCATGAATTTGTGTATGAGTTGATATTTATGGATTTGCATTAATTAGTTATTGATTGATTTGGGTTAGTTAGTTTGAAATATATATAGATAAGGTTAAATTAAGGGAGCTAGTTTAGGAATATAAATAAAATAAGGTTAAGTATAAAGAGAGTTTATCCATATCAACAATAATCAAAGTTGGAGGGAATTTTGGGCAAAACGTGGGATAGAAACGATCTTAATTTTTGGAACGTGATTTTAAGAGAGAGAAAATAGGGAAAAAAAATAAAATAGGAAAAGTGTAGAGAGATTTAGTCTTGTAAAGAGATTATTTTGGGTTGGATTCCCTTGCAGACCTTAAGAGAGGGTATATTCTCTCAACCTTGCGGTGAATTCCCTTACAAACTTTGAGATAGGGTATATTCTTTCAACCTTTTATTTTTATTTTTTTTTTGTTTTATTTTCTCAATTTACATAAATTGGTATCAGAGCAAGTTAGGTCCAAAGTTTACAATGCCACCAAAAGCAAATCAAGTTACTCCTGCTAATCCTACTCCTATGGATGATCGTTGGAGGCAATCTATAAAAATTTTGAGTAAAGCCCTGGAGGATTTTCGAACTGAAGTACGTGAGATGCTTCAGGAGATGAATCAGAAGTTGCAACGGTTAGAGAATAACCTTCCCCGTGAAGAAGGTACTAGCAACCTTGGTAATCTTGCATCAGGAATTCTACGACAAATCCAAGGTGTTGATTTCGAGCGTAACGAATATTACTGGCAAAAGATGAAAAAGAAATTGAAAGAAAATTTTCTTTCTGCTGATCATGAACAAATGTTTTTTCAAAAACTCCAAAATCTTTGACAGAATGAAAAAAAGTAGAAGATTATACGGGGGAGTTTTATCGATTAGTAGCTCGAAATAACCTCCAAGAGACGGAAGGACAAAAGATTGCTCGATATGTAAGAAAAAAAAGATAATGCAAAGTTTATGTGTTATCGATTCAAGGAATCAGGACATCGTTCGTTTGAATGCCCAAACAAGAACATGGAGGTCCACTTGATTAAGCAAGAGGAAGACATTCTGGAATATCAAATTCAACAAATCGACCTCCATGGTGATGAAGAAGGAGATCTGCTTTGAATCAAGCTTGAGGTCGAGCTGCTTCCAACCTCGGGAGGATGATGCGGAAGATAAAAAAAAAAAAATTATTATTATTATTTTGAGTTTATCTTTTAACTTTAAGAGGTACGCATGAGTTTGTGTGTGAGTTGATATTTATGGATTTGGGTTAATTAGTTATTGATTTATTTGGGTTAGTTAGTTTGAAATATAAATAGATAAAGTTAAATTAGGGGAGCTAGTTTAGGAATATAAATAAGATAAGGTTAAGTATAGATAGAGTTTAGTCATATCAACAATAATCAAAGTTAGGGAGAATTTTGGGCAAAACGTGGGATAGAAGCGAGCCTAATTTTTGGCACGTGATTTTAAGAGAGAGAAAATAAAGAAGCAGAGATAAAATAGGAAAAGTGTAGAGAGAGTTTTTTTTATTAATGTTTATCTTATTGGGTGTATTCTCTCAATCTTGTGGTGAATTCCCTTGTAGACTTTGAGAGATGGTATATTCTTTCAAGCTTTTATTTTTATTTTTTTTTGGTTTTATTTTCTCAACTTACATTAGTATACCAAGTTAAAAGTTGGGTACACCAAGTCAAATCAGGAATCGTTTGGTTCTTTCGGGAAACACTTGCTTCATAATGACCCCATGTTTCTTTCATAGAATTGGAGGAGTCACTTGGAGAACCTAGACATCCGCTCATTCATTTTATGTTATTAAAAAAAAAATTTGAAAATATTATTATTTAACTTTTTCACTTATTGCTAGGCCAAAAAATCTGTCCCATTTTCCTTTAATCGGCAATCCATAGCCGTTCAACTGATACGACCTCGCGATTAGGATTCTAAAGCATTGGTAATATATGCACAAATATTTTTTTTAATAAGAAGTTTTCCTCTCAATAGGGCATTCCCTATTCTATAAAACGATTAGCCCATGTTTGTGAATGTTTATGTATGAGTCGACTGGTACGTGCACAGCAGATTTCTACATAAATGGATTAGTTTTTTCAATTTAACTTAGTGGGCCAAAATAATTTGAATTTCAGATGTGGTGAGCAAATAGGTGATGACAAGCCCCACAATATGGACACCACCAAGATCCGGAATTTGGGACAGCCCACATTCAAAACAATCGAGCAGATGTTTGATGATTGTCTCAAGAGTTTCCAAGACAAGGGATTTCTTCCTAGGTTTTAAGCTCTTTTTTATGTTTTTTTACTTTCTTTTTTTTTTTTTTTTTTTTACTTTTTTTTTTTAGTTGTAATAATTACCTATCTTAGGCCTTAGATTTATCTATAGTGACATGAACTAACTA